>JZKD02S1810250.1:1025264-1059997 GCA_000966675.3 Picea glauca | reverse complement strand
CCATATCATCAGAAAACACATCCCACATCTTTGTCTTTCCCTTCAACCACTCTTCTCTCTGCTTGTATATAAGACGAAGGTTGGTGTGCACATACACTACTAAGTCACCTGACACAACGACAAAGAGAAGGGTTCAATAGAAGAGTTTATATTTGAGTGAAGGGTACATTTTTATCGGGGTCGTGACAAAAGAGTTCAACAATCAATGCCACCAACATCGAGGTATATAAAGGGCTTGGTTCTCTTGATTAAATGTCAGTTCCATACCCTCATACATGATAGAATCCTGTGGCAACATTGCAATCTTGCCAATCTTGAAATCCTGAAAACTGTTAAGTCTGTTGAATTTTGAATGGGACCTAAAATTCTACTTTCTCCATATGAAGTCCAATGAGGTTAGAACCACTCTCAAACATCCTGAAACAATTAATGGTAATGTTAAAATTTTACGAATTTAACATTACCATTAATTACTAGGGTCGGTGAAATGGAGGGGGTGGGGACCTCTTTAAATAGCATTAGTAAGGCCAAATAACCCTCAACTACACACCAAAACACCTTACAACTCCAACTTGCATGAGAAAACATGAGCCAAGTACTTTTCTATTACTTATGTTTTAGGTTTTAGGGACAAACTGACCGGTTTATGACCAAACCGACTGGTTTGGTCATAAACCGGCCGACCGGTCGGTTTATTGGCCGGTTTGAACTGGTCGACCATCAAACCGGTCAAACCGGCCGGTTTCGGTTCACCGGTTTTTAAAACATTGGGACATGGTGCAAAAGAACATTCTCAGTATTTAGTATGTACTTTCGAGACAAGCTTGGTGTTGCTGAGAATGCCTCTCTTGTTGAGAGGGAGTGTTGAATTTAATGCAGTTGCAAGAGCCATTCTCCTGGAGGATGACATAAGACCCTAGTTGTGGACTAGGGCCCCCAGTACACTCCTAGGGTTCTTGGTCTGGGACCAAGTAGTTAGAGCCATGGAAAAAGACCCTTGTGAGCCCCCCCAGTAGATGACTGGGGTTCTTGGTCTGGGACCAGGCAGTAAAGACCATAGATGTATTCTAGGGACCCTGGATGTGTTCCAGGGAATCCTTGCCTTGAGCTTGGATTGATCCTTGGATGTGTTTCTTGGTGGTTGATATAAGTCCCTAGAAGTGTCTAGGGCCCCTGGATGTGTTCTAGGGAACCCATGCCTAAAACATGGGTTGATCCTTGGTCTTGTACCTTGGTGGATAAGACCCCAGATATGTTATGGGGCAACCTGGTCTTTGACTAGGTAGATCTCAGTGTAATACCAAGATGTGTTGATGTGTGATCCTCTTCCTCTCTCCCAGGATGGTCCATAGGACCTAGGAGAGACTATGAAGATGGGCATGACCACATTGTGTGATGTACCCCCTTATGCAGTGATGATAAAGTTTATTGGTCACCTTGAGAATCATATGGACATGTTTTGCCACTAAGAAAACCCCTTTGCCCTTCCTAATCCTTTGTTTGATCTTCACCCTTTGGTTTTTGAGTTTGGGTATGAGTGGGGTTTGTATTTTTGTTTTAGGGCTTAGTGATGATTAAATTAGAAATATTAATTAATATTTAATATGACATATTAATTTAATATTTATATTAAATAATATGTCATTATATTAATTATTATTTTATTAACCTAATCCCTAGCCTAAAACTATAAATAAAACCCTTCCCTCACTATTCCAACACACCCACTCACTCTCTCCTCAATTGAGTGGCGGATAGCTCTGAGATTTTATTCCTAAGTGCTGCGGCCTCCTTGACTGTTCAGTTCGGCTCACTTTTCTTTGTGTTGGAAGGTGGTTCTAGGTGTTGTGTTGCTGATTGTTCCCTTGCTGAGTTGATTGCTGCTGCCAGGTCTCCCTTACTACTCAGATTTGCTCATTCCTAGCAACCGACCACCCCTCACTCACCAGATCTACTCTTTTTCTATGAAGCCGACCACCCTTCTATACAGTTCTACCTTCATTCAAGCAACCGACCCTTTTATCTCTGTGTAAGATCCGTGTGACATAACTACTGGTCCCCTCTGAAGGATGTTGTCTACCTCTGTGTACAGATTTGGAATTAATGTGGGCCACGACTGTCCTTTTAGGCTGTCACACTTTCTTTAGCTAGCAGATCCCTCTCTGTGTGTGGCTGTGATAAGGGTTTACTTCAAGATATCAGTTTGGGGTTCTTGTCTTTTCTTTGGGGTTTTTCTATTATGGCAAAACAGTCTCAGTTTCTCTTTGACATAGATCTAACCCTTAGTGGTTGATCCATGAGCCCAAAACTAGATCTGAGCATAATTCATAGGTTCAACATTTCATTGCTCAAGAGGTAAATTACAGAGGTAAGTTTCAGTTGCATTTACTTCAGTTTGAATTATTTGTTTAAAGCTTAGATCTACTAGTTTGCTTGCTTAGAAATATCTATTGTTTTAGATATATGATTGTTGTACTCAGATCTACTAGCGTGCATACTTAGAAATAATTGTTTGGTTCAGATCTACTAGCTTGCATACTCATAAATAATTGTTTGGTTCAGATCTACTATTTTGCATGCTCAGAAATGTTTTATTGTTTTTGGATCTAATTGTTGTTTTCAGATCTACTGTATTTCTTATGTACCTCTGATCATAAATTTTATTTAGATCTCCTGTGTACTTGCTGATCTAGTTAACTGAAATTTTGAAAACTATTTTTTTTTGTCCTTCTCCCTATTTCTAACACTCTTCATTGTTTTTTCTTGTTACTCAAGTACCGTTCATTCTTTTTTTATGTGTTTTTGTGATGTGTGAGACTATGAGCAATGATGACTACTAGATGGTTCATTTGACAACATTGATGTTGCGAACTTCTCTTTCTCAAGTTTTTAGTTATGCTTGACCAAAATCTTATCTAGACCTTCTTCACAATTTTTGTTATGGTGTTTTTGCTTTTGTTGCACTCACTCAACAACTTTTGAGGCATTCTTTGTTGCAATAATCTCTTGTTTGAGTTCAATTACATGATTGACTAGAATAGTGTCGAGGCCACTACTAGATGTCATATAAGTAAAGTTAGACTAAAATCACATTAGATAAGTTTGCTTGCTCGCTTACATTGAATGTCGACTCACAGGAGTAGGTTGAAGGTCGATTTGTAGGTATTCAATAATTTCTCTCAATTTCTTATGTTGAAGGTCGGTTTGCATGTATACAATAATTTCTCACAATTGCTAGCATTGAAGGTCACTCGGTATAGGTGGTCGCGCTAAAGGTCATACATAATAAGGAAAATTGGAAATTGATGGCCGGTTCACAGGTGATGTGAATTGAGGTCATCCCTCGCTTGTGCATTAGTTGTGTGTCCCCACTGATCCACTTTTTGTGTTTAAACAAAGTGCCTATTTGGAAGGTACAACGCACAAACTGAAATGGTAACAAGATTCACATCTTATGTTTGGAGCAACGACTTGCTTTGAACAAGAACAATGTTCTTAGTGCATGTTTGAAGTAGAGATTGGCTCTATTTCCCTTAAGACGATGGTCACGTTTGTCAAGCATTTTATAGTAGGTGATTACAATAGATCCTCTACCCTAACAAATCTTCGTAGTTGCACAATTTAGGCTGGCCCTGTTCAACAAAGTTGACCCTTCCATAAGCAACAAGGTGGTTGGTTCTTGAAACGTGATATTTGGTTTGTTTTTTCGGAGCCACTTGGTGGGATCTAGGTCATAGAGGATGCCTTCCCCGTCGAGGTCATCGCCTTTAATCCCGAGGTCTTGTGTTCTTGACCTCAAATAGGCGCTATCAATTGCTCTCCAGTCACTTGACAAAATTGAAGTCCACATCAAAACGTAAAAGATTATTCAAACCCTCCAGGTACATGCACAAGTTGCAAGTTAGAAGGCATAGGGCGTTTCTTTGGAAGCCCACTTGGCTAGCCACCCAATAAGATTCTGTGATTGTAGGCCTCAATCATAATTGTACCCTTGAAATTATGAAGTTGTTAACATGCCTAGTAGAACAAGATCTTATCATTATTGATCTCAAGAAGTCACAAACTTCCAAGATAACATTTTTGAAGCTTAGGCTAAACAACATGCCTTGAAGGGGAAAGACAACATCATTGTCGATTTGATGATAAGGATTACTACACTTGAGCAACCCTAGGCCCCTCTAGTTGACGAAGTTTCGCACCTTCAATATCTTTAGAAAATGGTGTTTGAAATTCAAAATAAATAGACTCTGATTCTTACCCAACACAAGAACTTGAAACCAGAAACCACCACTTATGAGCAATCCCTTCAAAAACAAGTGGAAGAACATATCTCATGGGTGTAGCTTGTCAAATCGAAAAGGCCTTGTTTCTGCCTTTATACACACCTCCGGTAGCGTGGAAGAAATCTTCAATCCACTGGAAGTGTCCTTGGGGGCAAGTCTCGAGTCAAGGTGCTGTCACCTGATCCTTGACTCCTTCGTCTAGGCCAACTCCTAGCAAAGCCAAGGGGTAGTCCCTAATAAAAATAATAAAAATAATCTAAGGCTCGAACTAAATCTAAGCACAATTAGTATTCTAGGAGTTTAAAGACAAGAACAATATAACAATATATCAATCTACACTAGCAAAATATATCATTCATTCACTATGATTGCCTATAAAAGAGATATTCAAAACATAAAAGGTACTTGCATTGAAAGATAATGGAAATAGATATTGTTGCCTGCAAGTAAATAATAAGCAATAAAGTACTTCAAGATAAAAGGAAATGTTTGACTTTGTAGATGCTTGAAATAAAGGCTTTAAAAGTAAATGTAGTGAGATCAATGCCAATTATTGCAAGATGTATGTAATGTCGTTGAAGTGAAGATTGCAGTGTAAATGTTTTTGTAAAATTTTATTTAGAGTTGATTAGGTGGAGTGGCTGTTGTGAGTGCAAGCCACTATGTGATATGTGTGCTAAGTGTTGCAAGAAAAGTAAATCTAATCTAGATTTGGTCTCTAAGAGGCTATCCCTTAGATTGGAGGCTAAAATTGCCGGAGGTCCAACAGGGAGAGTATCCTTCTGACTTTGCACACAAGCTCAAGAAACTGTCGGATGTCCAACACGAGGAGAACCTAGATCCCAAAGTTCCCGTCTAACTTCACACACAGTTTCTCTCGCGTTTCCAAACAAGCAATAAAAACTTAAAGATTTCCCTATTAATACTACTCCACACTGACCAACCTCGGTTTTGATGAGTTCCCCAGATTGAACTAGGCTCACAAGGATTCAAAGCATGCTAGGGGGAGCTGAGGGGATTGGTTTATTTGCAAAATTGAAATAAGAGAAAGTAAATGTTGAAATTGAAACTAATCTAACAAATAAATCTAACTAAGTTAATCTAGAAAATGGAATCTAACTAAACTAACTAAGAAATTGAAATCTACTCTAATGTGTTGCGGTGCTCGTGATAAATTTTATGGTTAATTTTATCTTTCCCTTTACGTGTGAATTGTAAGCATAAGCAAAAAAGAACCACAATGAGCAATCACACAAAGACACCGTTCCTCCCTAAGGGGATTGAAAAGTGGGGACTAGGTGGCCCACTTATTTTATTAGTGAGATTACAATCTTTTTGGGAAAATGCTTGTGGTCCCTTATATGGGACAAGGCCACTAAGCTTACAAGTTTTTAGAAGTTTATTGAAGAAGGATAGGTGCTCCCGGGGGTCCTGGAATGTCAAAATCCGCCAAAATTTGGTAGAATATCCCCTTGTTTGATCACCAACCTGCAAAAAACAGCAAGGTACTTGTGCCAAAATGCTGCAAAACAACCTTAGAAAGTGTCGCCTTTATACACACCTCGGGTAACGTGGAAGAAATCTTCAATCCATTGGGTGTGTCCTTGGGGGCAAGTCTCGAGTCAAGGTGCTGTCACCTGATCCTCAACTCCTCCATCTAGGCCAACTCCTAGCGAAGCCAAGGGGGGTAGTCTTTAAAGAAAATAATCTAAGGCTTGAACTAATATAAGTACAAGAAATTGAATCTAGGAGTTTATTGCAAAGCAAGAGCAATATACAATCTAATCTAGTAGCATATATGATTCATTCACTATCAAAGATACATTCAATAATATGTAAGCAAATGAGATACATTCATCAATACATTACTTCAAGACAAAGGAAATGCTTGAAATGTAAATGCTTGAAAAAGTAGATGCTTGAAATATAAACGTAATGAGACTAGTGCCAAAAGTAAGATGCTGCTGCTGAAGAAGAGTATTGCAAGTGTTCTTATAAAATTTTATTTAGAGTTGTTTAGGTGGAGTGACTGTTGTGAGCGCAATCCACTATGTGATATGTGTGCAAAGTGTTGCAAGAAAATAAATCTAATCTAGGTGTGGCCTCTTAGAGGCTATCCCTTAGATTGGATGTTGAACTATGCAGATGTCCAACAGGGAGGATATCCCTCTGACTTCACTCAATAGCTTAGGAAACTGTTGGAGGTCCAACACGGAGGATATCCCTCTGACTTCACACAATAGCTTAGGAAACTGTTGGAGGTCCAACACGGGGAGGACTATGTCTTGAGAGGGCCCGTTTGACTTCACTTACAATTTCCCTGTGTTTCCAATTAAGCAATAGCAACCAATAGATTTCTCTATTAAAACTACTCCACACTGACCAGCCCCTATTCTGATGTACGCCACACCAACGATCAAGCCGAAGCTTGCAATGGAGGGGATAGAGCAATACTAAGGGGAGTTGAGGGGATTGGTTTAAATGCCAAATTGAAATAACTGAAAATAAATTGTAGAAAGGAAATCTAACTAAACTAATCTAATAAAATTGAACCTACTCTAAATGTTTTGTGATGCTTGTGATAAATTTTATGGTTAATTTTAGCTTTCTTTTAGGTGAGGATTGTAAATTGAAGCAAAATTGAGCCAAAATGAACAATCACCCCCTAGGGGGAAAAGAAGAGTGGGGACTATGTGGCTCCACTGATTTTATTAATGGAATGACAATGATTTTTTTTGGAGTGACTTTTATCATTCATTAGGGGGATCACAAGTCTTTACAATGTTTCCAATGAGTTTATTTGTGAAAATGATGCTCCCAGGGGTCCCGGATAGTGCAAATCTGTCAAAATTTGCCAGAGTCTCCCCTTGGCTGTCCGCAAACCTGCCAAAAACAGCAAGGTAAATGGGGAAAAAGATGCCCAAAAATGTATTGGAGGACCCTGCAAAATATGTTAGAAATGTACAAAATTATTTCAAGCAAAAAGTTGCAAACTATGCTAACAATAGATCAAGAAAGCAAGCTAAAACACAAGCTTTCTTAATGACTTTGTTTGCAGTTTTTGGACAGCAAGCAAAGAGACACTAAGATTGCCAAGTTTTGCAATGAAATCTTTAGAAAAGAACTATCCTTTAGCCTCTAAATTTTTTGAAAGAAATAGGATAATGAGGACAATTAAAAGCCATAGTCCATAATTGAGCTCTACCCCCTCATTAATGGCGATCGTCCCTAGTCCTAATGCGAATAAACACATTCATCTATCAAAAAGGACCCGAATCTATCCCGAATAAAAGCAATGAAAGTGCTATGCTTGAAACCTTTTTAAGGGGACTCACAAATCATCCCTAGTCCTAGTGTGAATAAACACATTCATCTATCAAAAAGGACCTGAATCTATCTCGAATAAAAGCAATGGAAGTGCTATGCTTGAAACCTTTTTAAGGGGACTCACAAATCAAATAAAAAAGTAAATAAAAAGGCAAAGAAAGGGATTTGAAATGAAAAAAGCGTAGAGGAAAGGGTAACTCAATCGCCAAGTGCACCCTCTACAAAGGAACTCATGGTGGTGAGCCCATACATTGTCTAGCATGTTAATGACTCCATGCCCAAAAGTAAACCCCATGACCACCTCACATTCATTACATACCTCTGATGGGTTCTTCTAGGAAATATCTCTCTACTTGGGTACTGACACACCTAATAGGTTCCTTTGATGGCCCTCCCATATGTAAACTTGCCAAATTGTATAAAGTCTTGGGCTTGTGTGAAGTTTGAAGGGGATACCCAATGAGAGTTGCTCATTTGGCTTTTGTATTAATTGATGGCTTACTTTGTATGGTTCTTAGGACTATTGCCCCTTGTGATTGTTGGTTTTCTTTGATTTCATGGTTTTGACTGACTTGGGGTGCACCTGACATGGTCTTTGGAGAATGTCTTTGTGCTTTCACCCCAGGATAGAGTTGCTCATTTGGCTTACTTTGTATGCTTCTTAGGACTATTTCCCCTTGTGATTGTTGGTTTTATTTGATTTCATGGTTTTGACAGACTTGGGTGCACCTGACAAGGTCTTTGGAGAATGTCTTTGTGTTTTCACCCCAAGACGTTGTGCACTTATATAGGATACAACATGTGTGATGCAGAGTGTTGGGTCACTTGGTGATTGACCTCCTTCAGATACATCCTCTCACACTTCCTGGACTTTGGACGATTGACATATGAGCTACCCTTTGACATAGATGGTCATGATGGTAGCTAGATGGGTAGGAAGGCCACACATTGGACAGTGCATCACACATCTTGTTCAACATTTGATGGAGGACATTGCACTTGGTTATGCTTAGACACCATTCAGGGAGGTGGTGCTTGATCATTTCACCTTGGACGCTAGCCTTCCCACCTTGGATGTTGAGCTCCTTGATGATGACATCATGTGCTAGGGTTTGCTTGATGATGACGGTCTTGCTTGCCATTGGGGCACAATTTGATGACTTGATGATGTGACATGACCATTGATTAGGAGAGACACCCTTCACCTTGCTTGCATCTCTTGGATGATGAGACGTGGCCTTTGGAGGGTTCACACACCCTTTTGGAGCATGACGTCACCACACGTGTGACCTAGGAGGGCATTGTATTGGTGTATTAGCATGATTTTTCATTGTTAGAGGCTATTTGAGGGGTCGACCCCACCTGTATCATGGATCATTGTTGTTTTAGCACTTTATGTGGACATATGCGCTAGGGTTACCTCATAAAAATGAGGCTAGCACTCATTTGGATCAAACACAACTCACTCACTTGTGAGATCACTACTAGTTGTGTTCTTCTCTCTTATTTTCACTATGGATGTTTTATGCACACCTTTGGAGTGATTTTGGATGGATGTTTCTCTTGTTGATGGTGGATTCTTTATGAACTAGGGTTTCCTCATGCTATGCACCATGACTAATAAGTGTTTACTTGATGCATGTGATGTTTCTTGGTAAATTTTGGTGAATGCTCTATTAGAGAGATAATAGTTGCATGTTGTCATTATCTTCCTTGAATGATCTTGAAACCCTAAGGAAGGATTAAGAGAAGTTATCCCCTCCCCTTGATGTATTCACCTTGACTTTGTTGAAGCATTCGAGATTTGCCCCGAGGGTTACGAGTGGCTATCCCTTAAAGGTTTATCTTGGCTAAAGTTTAGTTCTAGGGGTTAAGACTGGCTATCCCCCTAGGGTTTAAGACCTAGTTTCCATCCATTCTCTTAGCTCGACGTATTATAATAAGTGGGACGACACTTAGGGTTTATGAGAGGATAAACCTTAGTGGCTTTTCCTTTGAGGTTTGACCTGGGCTTATGAGAGGATAATCCTAGGGTTTAAACCTTCACCTTTTGAGGATAAACCTTAGTGGCTTTTCCTTTGAGGTTTGACCTGGGCTGCACCATGATTTCTAGATTTGGGTCCCCTGTTGCACCCACATCTATGCACTGAGTAACTTAAACATAAACACACACTTAAGTTGCTGTTATTATGATCTTTTGGATGTTTACTGTCTCTTGAGATATGGTTGCACACTTCATATTATGATGCAACTGACTACACAGGTAAATATGCTGAACTCTATGGTCTAATAATCTATCAGAACATCCAAATGAAACTTGTGGTGTTATTTTGTAAACCATTTTAGGGTGTTTCTTTGACTCTTTTAGGAGATTGATTTTTTAGTTGTAATGTCCCTTTCCGAGTAGGAGCACCAGAGAGGAGGGCTTAGTAGTCTAAACAACCCTGTTAGACTATAGCCAGGGCTAGACAAGGGTAAACATGGGTCACTAGAAGTCACTTCAGCAGATGAGGTTATAATTCAAAAGTGACATTTAGATAAAAGTGACTAAAAAGCGCTTTTAAGTGGTTTTGAGCTAAAAGTAGAGAAAGTGCTTAAGTGAGGAGCTAATAATAGAGTCAACAATGAATTAGGGTTTCGGGCAACTATAAGAGAAGGTAAAGTGACCTAATTCATTATTATGAAGAATTTGACTTGTCAGTGAGGAGAGAGGAGCATCTCAAGAGAGAGAGCTCTGTGGATTCTAGGAGGAATACACCCAGTGGTTGATTTCGGTGTTGAGAGACACACCCTAGTCATCGGGGAGATCACACAAATCTTCCATCGATCTTTAGCAACAATTACACAGGTTACAGCGGCAAGGGTGCACTTATTTAGGGTGAGGGCGCAACTTCTGAAGAGACTTAGTGAGTCGACTTGTCCCATCCAGGGAGAATCCAGGGATTCCCTTCCGACCCATTTGAGAGGAGGGCAAGGCGCATCTATTGCTTAGTTTCCTGTCAGATTCCTATGGAGAAATCATTTTGGGCGCATTACTCAGCTATTAAGGGTGCGACAGTTGGGAAGGACACATTTGGGATTCCTGAGAGATCATCGGATCAGATCCAGGGAAATCCTTCCAGCCCATTTCAGAGGAGCCTAGGGCGCTCAGTTTGAGACCCTTATCAGCCGATTCCAACGGAGGAATCACTAGGGCGCAGTTTCCAGCAACAATTGGGATGCATTTCCCCAGGGGGATCCATCTGGGATCCGTACAGATTGTCAGAGGGTCGATCTTCAGTTGGTCAGCTACCAAGAGTGTGCATGAGGTCAGGGCGCACTGTTTGAGACAGTTTCAGGCAGATCCGAGGAGTTTAGCCACCAGGGCGAACTTTCCAGGCTTGCAACAGTTGTCGTATGAGTTGTCGTAGCTTGCAGCAGATCCTACAACTCATCCATTGATCCAACAACATTCTTCTATTACTGGGTATCATTGTTTTTGTTTGCTTATTGTATTCTGACTAAGATCCTTTTGTCTCTGATCTAGCCGAGAGATTTATTTTATTCAGCCGCATACGACATTGTAATCTACAGAAATATCATAATATATGATTTGTAGTCTATTGTGTCATTTACTATCTGTATGTTTATTCATATGCTGTAAACACTTATTTATCTACACACACATGCGAAAAACACCAAGCATGTTAAAACCCGCATCTTAAACGCATCCAAAAACCTCTAGTGTATCAGATCAGACAATAGACATAGCAGGTTAGCAACATTTCCTAGACTAGCCGGATCTGGGATATTACAGTGGTATCAGAGCTTTAGTCCTGCTAGCCTGTGACTAAAGACGATGAGTTCAGCCGGTGAGCCAGAGGGTCGTGAGCACGTAGGTGACGAATACGTCACTTACAACAGACACAGGGAGAGGACACCTAGACCATATTTTCCTCCTTTTCCTCCCATTTCAGAGGAAGATGAAGAAGCACACAGGGAAGCAGAGGGAAGGGCAGAGCATGAGGCAGAGAGGATGTTGGGAGATAGATATGAGAGACCAGAGGGCAGTGGCAAGGCCCCCATGGAACCAGAGGCAGCCTTGATGCAGGTACTCAACAATCTGGTAGTCAGTCAGCAGGCCATGACTCGGTCCTTGGCGCAGATGGCTGATAGATTGGCTATAGTGGACACCCCAGGCACACAAGCCCCATATGCAGCGCAGGGGAACTCAGGGGCAGGCAGTAGACCCCATTCACCTACTCACACATACACTTCTTCGAGTAGGATTTCCAGGCCATTGTTCCCCAGTTTCCAGAGAGCACACCTAGCGGCAACACAACAACCGATCGCATAGAGGCAACCCACTCAGGTAGAGGACATTGCAGAGTACAGGAGGGAGTACACAACATTGGGCTGTGACTTCCACCATGACATGACCCTGGTCGAGTAGTGTGGACTCAGACTCAGGAACTGGCCCAGAGAGCCTCAGAGAGGAGGACAACAGTAGCAACAGGGGCATTGTTGATTTTTCATAAGCTAGGTTAAGCATGAAGTTCATTCCATTTTATCATTTAACTTGACCATAGACAATAATGTTGCAACAACCAAGATCACAAGAAGAAACACCATGCACAAGAACACAAGAAGTATCCTGGGAAACCCTTCGCAACAAGGGACGAAAACCCAGCCAAATCCTTTGCTATATTCTTCAAGAGAAAGACCTTCACCACCAAGAAAGACCTAGCACACAAGAGGGTGCTCAAACCCTAGAAGACCAGCGCCCAAGAGAGGTGCACACCTTTTCCCAAGTAGATGTACTTGCTGAAATTTCCAAACTCACATGAAAGATGTGTTTCCACAATGGGGATTTTACTTTTACTTATACTAACCTAAACCTGTCAACTGAAGTGTCTATTGGCTCAACAGGGTCGACCTCTCTAAGTCACATTATAATTATTATTATTATTATAATTAATATTAACTAGATTAATTATCTTTTACATTTATTATTAATCACATTAAGGTGGGGCCGACCTGTACCCTTTACATAACAATTACGGTTATAGGCAGGTCTGACTCTTGAACAATATATAGCAAAGGATCTGATACACTTACTAGTGCTCATCCATTAGGGGCACATCCATAGGGATGTCATATCTCTGGTTCACTGCATTACATTCACCTGTGCTCGTCCATAGGCACGTCCACTCTACAGATCTTCATTCCCACTGCCTCACACAGGAGAATCATCTGGAGTCTTCTCGTCAACTCTGCTGCTCAGAGGAGGCTAATACACCATCTTCATTTCTGTTCTCATGACGATGCACCCATCACTTTGGGATTTCACACGTTCACCTTGTGCTCAACCACAGGCACGTCTAACTCGACAGATCACCTTTCCCACTGGATAATCATCTGGAGTTCTTCTCAACTCTCTGAATGGAGGAGGTCATCTCTACGTTCCTAGCTCTGTCTCAGGTAGGAACCACGTACCCTTCTTAGGGGCTTTCTCTCAGGTTTGTAAGCTGAGAGAAAGACTCACATAACTGCAATGATCCACATCTCACAGGTTTGTAAGCTGGAGAATGTCTCACATAGCTGCATTCATCAACACTCCCTCTCAGCTAGCGAGGCATTTTTTATCATGCCAAGTCTCACACAGATGTATTTTGAATTTTGTCTTGGCTGGAGTTATCGACACTCCCTCTCAACTAGGGAGCCATTCTTCACGAAGTTAATTTGGTGAAGATATCTGCAATCTTCTCATGTGTAGGAAGGTACTGCATCTATACGATTTTCCTCTGCATCATATCTTTGATATAAGGATATTTCATCTCATCGTATTTCAATCCATCAGGAAACACTGGGTTCTCAAGGAGCTTTACTCACGACTCTTGGTTATCATCATAGGATCCATCTCATGGTCAAGTAAATCTGTTAGAAGTTTGTGAAGCCACATTGCTTCGCACACTCGATGCTATATACTCTGCATCTGTGGTACTCAAGGGTACAGAGTTATGTTTCTTGTTGCATTAGGAAACCATGGAAAGCTTCACAATAGAACATCAGCCGAATGTGCTTTTCTGGTTCACTGTACTTTCTGCTCAATCTGAATTGGCATATCCTGCAAACTTAAGTTCATACTGGAGGCATATCTGAGGCCATATCCAACTGTGCCTTGTATATATCTCAATATATGTTTTGCTGTTGTCTAGTGAGTCTGTCTCGGTTGACTCATGAAATGACTAGGCACATTCACTGCATGGCATGAATCAAGTCTGGTGTTAACCAGATACATTAGTGATCCAATCAGCGGTGGATCAGTCTCGTCTGAATCATCATCAATCTTCTTCTTTAAATCCATCACGGTGGATTTTGCATTCTGTCATATTGAACTTCTTTAATATTTTCACTGTATATTTTCTGACTCAGGAAAATCTTATCGGTCCTCTGTCATACTTCTTGTCCCAAGAAGTAGTGCATCATACTCAGATTCTTCATCTTGAATTCAAAAGTCAAGGATTACTTGTATCCAACAACAACTCTTTCTGAATAAGTCATCAGGATCAGGCTCTCGTCACCAACACTGTAATGATATAGGTTTGGATCAACAACACTCTTGCTGAAATCCAAACTCATCAAGAATCTATCTATCTGAGATAGTTTCCAACTCATGGATGGTAGTGCGGATGGAAGTGTATCGGGTTCACTGGGTCAAGTGTCTCATCATAGACAACTCCCTCTGTTTATGAGAAACCTCTGGCTATAGATCTCGTTTTGTATTTCTCGACACTTCCATCAGCTGCATGCTTGATCTTATAGATTTACTTGGAAGTTACCAAAGAGTTCCCTTCTGGTCCCTGGATAATATCTTATACACCATTCTTTAAGATATACTGGTATTCTTTTGTTATGGCATCTTGCCATACCTGTTCTCTTGTTGCTTCTCCAAGACAAAGAGGCTCAACATCAATGAAGTGGCTCATGACTGAAGGATAGCTTGAAAATCTCTTTCACTTTCTCGAGATGTGCCTTGAGAGGCTTGTATGTTTCTCTGCCTGTTGCAGAGTGAGTCTGGGTAGGCCTTTTATGCCCTACTGCAATATATCTGAACATATCAACTGGAGAAACTGGATCAACTGGAATAATGTCTGTCTCCCTCTGGACTGCTGAAGGGGAAGAATGTATTGTCTCACTGTCAATCTCCATCTGAGATTCTCTGGGTCTTTGAAAGACTATCTCTTCTTCAAGGACAATGTTTTTGCTTATCTCAATCTGTCTCTGACTAGGGATGTTGATTTGGAATGTCTTTGAAGATTCACTGTATCCTTTCTTTCTAAGGGATCTAGCTTGGACTTCTTTTCTTTGGGTACATGAAAATACAATGGGCACCCAAATATCGTGAAGTGTTCAATCTCAGGCTTCACTCTGTCGGAGGCTTCTTCGGGAGTTGTGTTTTTCAAAGTCTGGTGAAGACTCTTGTTTTGAACATATATTGTGTCATGCATGCTTCTTCCCATAGAATCATTGAAGGATTTTGATCATGCATTATTGCATTGGTTTCCTCAATGATGGTTCTATTCTTCTTCTTTCTCAAATAGTTTTGACTCCTTCTGAGTCAAATGGCTCCCTTTGAAGGATAAACATCTTCCTTTTCTTGTTAACCTATCTGGAACAAGAAAATAAAAAGAACCAATACAAGAATATCTCCTAAAGGAGCATAATGAGTACATATCTAGAATCAAAACAATTTAAGGAATGTTGTCACAACTACAACACCTACTTGTAATGTAGCAAACTTATAGAAATATAGGTTAGAGAAATGACATTTACAACAATCAAACCTGGAGTCTTTACTTTGAGTGTGTTGTTCCTCTGAATGCACTGAGATCCCTTTGGATCCATGACTTCAACAAAGGTTCCTTCCTCCTGCAATTTCCTTCATGATAATGATACAAATAATATATACAAGTGCATACTTGAGGATGTTGATATGATTTCTCCAATGGCTCTTGGATGATCTCTATCCTCTGAGATCTTTATGAAGACGATAGTCACGGTGTCACCTTTTGTCATCTTTGTTATTTTGAAGCTGGCCCTTCAATGTAAGGGTTTGAGTAGGTGATTGGCTTCCTTGTTCTGACGTCATCTTCCTTCCATTCATTGATAACAGTTTCTGGTAAACCCTTTTGTATTACCCACAATAAGTCTTCCTCTAAAGTCTTTGTCTTTCAAGAACTTTGAAGTTGCTTGATTCATCAAGCTTATCTTCCATCATGGTTTTTGTTCATCATAATTTTAGATTCTTCACAACCCTTTGTCAACTAGGATAGAAAACCTAACGGCTAGGCTAGGCTAGCACTTTTAGGTTTTATTGGACTTATGACTGCCAACAATAAGCCTTTGAAAGATAGGAGAACACTGGTGAGATGAAGAGCTCCTTCAATGAGTTTGCAGAAACCCTAATTCTGAAATTTTTGCAGAAATTGGCGAAACCCTAGGGCCAAAATTTCAAAATGCTCAGAATGTCATTCTGTGAGTCTCTGGAGATGCGCTGGAGGAGGCCGTACTCTCCTATGCCAAAATTAGCCCCAACGTTCAAGTTTTTAAGGGCTGAAACACTTCATAAAGGAAGGCCGTACGGATTTTTTGGAAACCCTAGGAGAGCCGTATGGTTCTGTAGAAAAGAGAGGAGACTGGTAGATGCTTGTGCAATGGGTTCTTCAAGACCTATGCTCTAATACCATGTTGATTTTTCATAAGCTAGGTTAAGCTTGAAGTTCATTCCATTTTATCATTTAACTTAACCATAGACAATAATGTTGCAGCAACCAAGATCACAAGAAGAAACACCATGCACAAGAACACAAGAAGTATCCTGGGAAACCCTTCTCAACAAGGGAAGAAAACCCAACCAAATCCTTTGCTATATTCTTCAAGAGAAAGACCTTCGCCACCAAGAAAGACCTAGCATACAAGAGGGTGCTCAAACCCTAGAAGACTAGCGCCCAAGAGAGGTGCGCACCTTTTCCCAAGTAGATGTACTTGCTGAAATTTCCAAACTCACTTGAAAGATGTGTTTCCACAATGGGGATTTTACTTTTACTTATACTAACCTAAACCTGTCAACTGAAGTGTCTATTGGCTCAACAGGGCCGACCTCTCTAAGTCACATTATAATTATAATTATAATTATTATTATTATAATTAATATTAACCAGATTAATTATCTTTTACATTTATTATTAATCACATTAAGGTGGGGCCGACTTGTACCCTTTACATAACAATTAGGGTTACAAGAAGGTCCGACTCTTGAACAATATATAGCAAAGGATCTGATACACCCACTAGTGCTCATCCCCTAGGGGCACATCCATAGGGATGTCATATCTCTGGTTCACTGCATTACACAGAAGAACCAGATCTTCACACATTCACCTGTGCTCGTCCATAGACACGTCCACTCTACAGATCTTCATTCCCATTGCCTCACACAGGAGAATCATTTGGAGTCTTCTCGTCAACTCTGCTGCTCAGAGGAAGCTAATACATCATCTTCATTTTTGTTCTCATGACGATGCACCCATCACTTTGGGATTCACACGTTCACCTTGTGCTCAACCACAGGCACGTCTAACTCGACAGATCGCCTTTCCCACTGGATAATCATCTGGAGTTCTTCTCAACTCTCTGAATGGAGGAGGTCATCTCTACGTTCCTAGCGCTGTCTCAGGCAGGAACCACGTACCCTTCTTAGGGGCTTTCTCTCAGGTTTGTAAGTTGAGAGAAAGACTCACATAACTGCAATGATCCACATCTCACAGGTTTGTAAGTTGGAGAATGTCTCACATAGCTGCATTCATCAACGGGCATAACATGGATTTCATCCAGAAAGTTGGTAAATTCACCATACCTTCTTTTGACGGATCGTCCAAATGCACTGCCTGAGCGTGGGTACAAAAGATAGACATGTACTACAAGCCCAACCAAATGACTGAGACAGAGGCTATCGATTTCGCTACCCTACACTTGGAGGGTGAGGCACACGAGTGGTGGCATCATGGACTGGTGATGTTGGGTCACAATCACATCATCTCCTATAGGGAGTTCACAGAGAGACTCATGGACAGGTTTGACCAGAGGGATCCTAAGATCCATTTCAGGGATCTAGCCCAGTTGAGACAAACTGACATAGTAGAGGCATTCGTCACAGAGTTTCAACGAGTAGTAGTGGTAGTAACAGATATCTCAGAGCCCAGGTTGATTATGTTGTTCATAGAGGGGCTCACATAACCCTTGAGAGGATGGGTGAAGGCATACAGGCCTCACACCTTGCAGGATGCCATCTTACGCACACGAGATCTAGCAGACTCAGCGCCGAAGACTAAAACTTTTCCCAAACTCGTTGTGCCACCGGAGGACCAGGATAGGAAACCAATCCAAAGAGAGTGGAAGGGTAAGGAGAAATTGGATGATGCTATGAGGTGTGATCTTATGAGGAGGAAGCTATGTTTCACTTGCAAAGATCCATGGATCCCCGACCATAGGTGCATGGGCAAGGGACAAATCCATTACATTGAGGATGTTGCAGACAATGATGAGGAGGAATAGGGTAGTCAGGCACAGGACGATGAGTCCACTAGCTCAGAGGAGGAGCATCCTCCAAGGAAACCACCGACATCGAGAGGGGTACAACCATCAGTAAAGCCACAACCTCACAAAGAGGTTAATAGACGAGCACCAACAAAGGGAGTCATAGCGACCCTTTTTGGAGTCCCTAGGTATGACACCCTAAGGATTAGAGGGATTATTCAGGGACAACGAGCCATTGCCTTGGTAGATGGTTGGGCAACCCACAACTTCATTGGAGTTGCTTGGGTATCTAGGTGAGCACTACAGACAGAGGAGTTTGAGGGGTTTGAGGTTGCAGTAGCAGATGGCCACACGGTGGGGTGTTTGGACAGAGTTCCAGACTTGGAGGTGAAGTTAGGTAACTACACCATGAGAGATACATTCTATGTAGTTGACCTAGCTAACACAGATGTTGTGTTGGGAGTCCAATGGTTGATCACCTTGGGCAAGATTTCTACCAACTACCAAACCCTTGAGATGGGATTCAGAGACAGTGAGGGGAAGAAGATTGTACTGAGGGGTATGTCGACAGGGGCACCTAGGACAATGTCGACGAAGAGGATGGAGAGGATCTTCTGGCACGGGGAAGCAACAGATGCATTATCTGGGAGACCAATAACTTATTCCTTGATGGAGATTTCAACAGATTGGAAATCCCACTTGTTAGTGGAATATTCCAAGAACAAGTTCACTTTTGAGATATTGGATGGTCAGGTGCAGGATGACATGTACAGAGTCATGGACGACATCATCTTCTACAAAGACCGAGTCTACCTAGTGCCAGGATCGTGATTCAGGAAGAAGATTTTGGCTGCAATACATGACTCCCCACCAACAGACCATCATGGTTTTTTCAAAACCTACAGGTAGGTCAGAGAGAGATTTTCTTGGGAGGGTCTCAAACAGGAGGTGATGAGACATATCAGTGAGTGTGTGACTTGTCAACAGAACAAGTCAGAGCAGACTCTTCCAACAGGATTCCTTCAACCACTTCCCAATCCAGAGCAGAAAGGGGAAAGCTCATCCTTGGACTTCATTACAGGCCTTCCGTAGGCTTAGGGTAAGGACGACATATTTGTAGGGGTCGACAGGTTGACCAAAGTTGCATGTTTTCTCGCGATTCCTACAGACTACAACGCAGTGCAGAGGGCATAGTTATTCTGTAGAGAGACCTTTAGACTTCACAGGTTGCCATAGAGTAGACTCAGCAACAGGGGCAACGGATTCATTGACACTTCAGAGGAGCTTCCACCCCTGTATGAGGAGGGGCAGGTGGAGTTTGTTCTTGAGGAGGTACTAGAGTTCCGATAGAGGAGGTTGAGGAGAAGGGACAACAAGGAGTATTTGGACGGAGGGAGAGGTCTTCTAGTAGAGGATGCTACTTGGGAGAGCAAGCAGATTTTGTAGCACCCTGGATTGGTATTGCTTGGGGACAAGCAATCTCGGGAAGGGAGGACTGTAATGTCCCTTTCCGAGTAGGAGCTCCAAAGAGGAGGGATTAGTAGTCTAAACAACCCCATTAGACTGTAGCTAGGACTAGATAGGGGTAAACAGGGTCACTAGAGGTCACTTTAGCAGATGATGTTATTATTTGAAAGTGACTAAAAACCTCTTTTAAGTGGTTGAGCTAAAAATAGAGAAAGTGCTCAAGTGAGGAGCTAATAATAGAGTCAACAATGAATTAGGGTTTCGGGCAACTAAAAGAGAAGGTGAAGCGACCTACTTCATTATTATGAAGAATTTGACTTGTCAGTTAGGAGAGAGGCACATCTTAGGAGAGAGAGCTCTGTGGATTACAGGAGAAATACACCAGTGGTTGATTTCGGTGTTGAGAGACACACCCTAGTCACCGGGGAGATCACACAAATATTCCATCGATCTTTAGCAGCAGTTACATAGGTTGCAGCAGTAAGGGCGCACTTATTCAGGGTGAGGGCGCATCTTCTGAGGAGACTTAGTGAGTCGACTTGTCCCATCCAAGGAGAATCCAGGGATTCCCTTCCGACCAAGTTGAGAGGAGGGAAAGGCGCATCTATTGCTTGGTTTCCCGTAAGATTCCGACGGAGAAATCATCTTGGGTGCATTACTTAGCCATTGAGGGTGCGACAGTTGGGAATGACACATTTGGGATTCCCGAGAGATCATCAGATCAGATCTAGGGAAATCCTTCCAACCCATTTCATAAGAGCCTAGGGCGCTCAATTTGAGACCCTTATTAGCCGATTTCGATGCAGGAACCACTAGGGCGCAGTTTCCAACAACAGTTGGGGTGCATTTCCCCAGGGTGATCCATCTGGGATCCGTACAGATTGTCAGAGGGTCTATCTTCAGTTGGTCAGCTACCGAGAGTGTGCATGAGGTCAGGGTGCATTGTTTAAGACAGTTTCTAGGCAGATCCGAGGAGTTTTGTCACCAGGGCGAACTTTACAAACTTGCTGCAGTTGCTGTATGAGTTGTCGTAGCTTGCAGCGGATCCTATAGCTCATCCATTGATCCAACAACATTCTTCTATTATCGGGTATTATTGTTTTAGTTTGCTTATTGTATTCCGGCTAAGATCCTTTTCTTTGATCTAGCCGAGAGATTTATTTTATTCAGCCGCATACGACATTGTAATCCGCAGAAATATCATAATATATGATTTGCAGTCTATTGTGTCATTTACTATTTGTATGTTTATTCATATGCTGTAAACACTTATTTATCTACACACACATGCGGAAAACACCAAGCATGTTAAAACCCATAGCTTAAACGCATCCAGAAACCCCCAGTGTATCAGATCAGACAACAAACATAGCAGATTAGCAACATTTCCTAGACTAACCATATCTGGGATATTACACTAGTTTGTTAATTTTTGCAACTTGTGCAAGAGTGGTGCATGCACCCCAGTCTGGGAAATGGTGAGTATGGAAATGCCCACATTGGCCATGCCCCTAAGAGGTTCCTCTTGTACTTAGCAGAGTGCAATTGCACACCTCATGTATCCCAAATTACCTTTTTGTACCCGTTTTTGGACAATTGGTCGAAGTTGTTCCCCTTTAAAGTTGTGTGTAACAGATAACAAAATAAAGTGACATACAAGAACACCACTAATCCTAAAATTCACTCATAATAAAATCCAACAACATATGACTTTTAACAACTTATATTTTATTCCTTTCTGATGAATAAGCGACTCATTGAGTGAGTAGAAATCCTAAAGCACATATTGAAAAAAGAAAAAAATCAAGTTAGGATGTTTTTTTATGCCCTACAGCAAGTTCAGAAATTTTCCTGAGGGGTTGTCAACCAGAGTCCCAAAAAGGGGAGGCTTGCAAAAGTGAATGGTTATTTTCTTGTGAACAACAGTATTCTTTAGCATATTTTGTCTTGCATTCTCTGTTTCTATTCTTATTTTATTGCTTATTTTTAAATGACTATGCAGAGGGATAAATACAAATAGATATTCCATAAAATCCTGTGAAGATCTGATAATTTTTAGCTGATAAACTGGATGAAGAAATATCATAAGGTTCAGCCTTCCTACGTGCAAGTGTGGTAAAGGCCCATTTATTGGCTATATAGTATAGAAAATTTGGTGGGATAAAATACACAATTATTAAAGAGCAAGGTTACTGGAAGAGGGGCTGCAGGGGGAATTTATGTCTCTCTAACAGTTTGTTGGATGTGAATAAAATTTCCAGGTTAGAATGAGGCAGAGGTAGTTCAATGAGAATTATATTATGTTTTCAACGTTTTGGATATGAATTGCAAGTATTTAATGTCGTATAGTTGCTGTTATTAAATTAGAAGTTCATTAATTGGCTACAGGGCTGAAGGTGACCAGTTATCCAAGTCATGTAAGAATACAATCCAGGGGAGGCACATGCTGACTGATGATCGAGGTATGCACTAACCTCTGTTAGTTTTAATGCAGATTCTTGTCAACATATTCAAAATTACTGATCCTATTTTTACATGGAACATGATTTCATGGTATCTTCTGGGATTCTTTATGCATTTGCAGATATGAACACATCTATTTAAAATGTTATCAAAACGTGGGATTGTTCTAGTGGTTAATCTGTAATAGTTACCAGGTGATGGTCAAAAGATCTATTAATGTGGAATTGCACTTCTTTCACAGACTACAGTACAATACATATGCTTAGTGCCATGGGTAGATTTGCCTTCAAACAGGGAAATTGAGGCTCTATCTTTTGATATTCTTTCTAAGTTTCATTTTTTTTGGAACCAAAATACAAATATATTAAAGTTGGTATCAAAAAATAGCTTGTGTTCAAAGTGTCATATTACATTTGTTGGTGGGGAATTTTGCAAGATTTTTGTACTAAGGTTCCTAGTCAAATGTGAAGACCTTATAATAGTATTATAAGAATAAAAGTCCCTAGTTACGTGTTGGACAATATTAATGTCCTGAGTACTAATTGTGGTCGCTTGCCATTAGTAGTCTTAAGTGAGTCTTATGTGTAATAATCCAAAAGTCCTAGGGCCTAGCTATGTTCGCCTACCCTCAAACATTTTTGTGTTACTTGATAGGAAAATAATAAAATACTGCATAGATTTGGCTTCCCTCAACCTATAATTAGGGGACATGCTTTGATGTATAGAGTTAGACAGGTTTGAGGATTGAGAATCTTGTATTGAGAAGTTTTTTGTTAAATTTATAGCTTGGAAGGTGTCTCAGCATTGGCCTAAGTGTCCAGGAATGCTGAAGGACACATTAATTAATACCCAGATCAACATTTTATTTTTATCTTAAATTTTGACTTAGGAAAAACATAAAATTAGTCAAATAATTTTATTGGCTTTATTTGCTCAAATTTCCTAAGTTTATGACTTAAGGAAATTAAATTTTCATTTAAAGTGAATTTTCTGGATTCTTTTAGAAAACTCATTAGAGGGGGAAATGAGTAAAGTGAAAATGATAAAAAAGAGGTTGAGGCAAGGGTGAGGACACACACATTGAGCTGAGGGCTGAAGAGGGCGATTTGGCTGAGGAAGAGGGCGAATTTGCAGCTGGAGGAAAGACCAAAAAGCAGGGCCGAAAAAGCAGGGCCGTATAGGCCAAGTATGCTGGGCTGTAAGAAATTTCTGAATGAGCTACTGCAATTATTTTCTTCCCGTGAAGCCAATAAAATCCCCTCTTTGCTGGTTTTCGCCACACTGGGGTTTCCAGGATAATTTTTGGTGTTAGTGTTTTTATGTGCTTGGTTTCTGTTGCTTCTACTATGCATTTAAAAGTTAAAAACTCGGCTGTATTTTCTGTTGTTCATAATTTTATTTCTGGTTAAAGATCTTTTTTTTGTTGGCTATGTTATCCCCATTTTGTGGATAACTAAGGAGATTATGTCTCGAGGCCCTTAGGTTGCAGATATGGAGTGCTGAGAGATTACATGACCAACAATACCCTTTTGCATAGATGGAAACCCCCCTCACCACCACAGATGGTCACAGATTTCCAGATGGCGTCCACCACATCAACTGGCTTCCGGAAGGTCCATGAGGTACAAGTCAGTATTATGGTGAGCATCATTTCAATATTTAAACCAGTTGAGTATGTTGAATCTTAGATTGCTCTAGATTTCATGATATATGCTTGGACATTATGCCTTTTGCCCTGCTTCACCTTGGTGGTTGACATTGTGCCCTAGTAAGTGGTTTTCCTTGGGGATGGATTTGCTACTAGGAACTCCCTTAAAGAGCCATCGTACCGTTCCCAACCATACTTACCACTTTCCATCATTATTCCCCTCCATTTTCTTATCTCTTGGGATTTTAGGGTGTATTGAACCAAGAAGGGGTTGTCCCTCATTCTATGGGAAGAAGGGGTTGAAGGCCCAGAGGGATTGTTGTTGGGTAAAAGATAAAAGCCTTGTATGAACCTTCCAGATGCTTCACCCAGGGATCACCTAAGAAAGCAATGAAACACTTATCTTTGAGTAAAGGGGATGCCAAGGGTCCACATGCCAGATCACAGAGATGAAATATTGAAGACCTAGAAGACAATTGGATGGACCTAGCCCATGCTTCACATGCCAAACGACTTTCCTAGGAGAGGCTAAACGTCACCTCCTAGGGCATGACGTCACTTTTGGGGGCTAGGGTTTGGTGGTGATGTAGCCACTCATTGACACATGGACGTTTTGAGGAGGAGGAGTTCTTCACCATGAAGAGATTGCCTAGGTGCTTGACATGTGGCCTTTGGAGGCCTAACAATGCATCTCCAACACCAATGACATCTTCTAAGTGGCAAAACGTCCCCTAAAGGGGGGACATCCATGTAAATTAGGGTTTTACTTGTGCAAAAGTGAATTTTAAATGAATTGTTAATGTTACTTTGTTAAAGGGGGCAAGATTAGGGTTGTTGACCCCTAGTCTTGTGGTTTACCCCTTAATATGTGGACAAGTCACCTTGGTGACCTTTTGTATAAATAAGAGATCATAAGATCTCATTTGAACATAACTGTCCCTCTTGTGAGAGGACTTGATCTGAAATTTTCGCTATACTTGGCTATATTTGTCTGTTGTGCACTTGTTTATGGCTATCTCTTGTGAATGCTTGATGGAGGAGTGAAGTACTAGTCTTGGATCAATGCTTTCTAGCTTTTATGGTGGATTATCTTATCATCTTTCTTGATTTTGGTACGATCTTTTACTCTCATGCTATCATTTTTCAAGTCAAGGATTGTTGTGCTAGGAGCTAAGTGGGAAGTAAGAGTATTTACACCCCACTCTAGTCTCCATCATTTATTGCTTAAAGTTCATTGATGTTGCAAGGGTTTGTTTGAGGAAGTAAGTGGATTTACACCCCTCATTCTCAAACCCTAACTAGAGATACTTGCCTTGGGAAGTAAGAGGATTTACAGTCCCAAGGAAGTAGCATCTCTAGTTCATTTATTTGACTCCATTAACCCAATAGTAAAGGCACTAGTCATCTATTTTTTGCATTGGAGATATAAAATCATTGCCTTGGGAGATCTGAATTCTCATCTTTTGAAAGATCTCTTGCTTGGAGTTGGTTTTCCTCATTGAGAGGAGTCTTCCCCTACCAGGGCGTCCCCTCTCTCTCTCACTATTTTACTTGCTGTTACAAACCTAACCTACAGCCATTAGGGCTGATCTAACCTAGATAAACTACTAACCATGACTCCTAAACTAACACTAGACTAGGTCCTATTTTTTGCTCATTTACTCTACCAACTAGGGTGCATCTTTTGGGCTAAATGTTGGCATATTTTGATGGTGTAATTTGCGATATAAGTGACTGAAAGCTACAACCATAAGGCTGCAATTTTCTGCAGAAAATACATGTTTACAACAGCCATTTTCTCTTGCCTCTTAAGTGCCATTTTTCATCCTATATTTATTGTTAATCTTGATGCTCATTTGCTTAACTAGTTTAGATCTTTGTATGCCGATTTAGATGCTTTATTTGCTGATACAAACTGTCATCTATTGCTGCAAATTAGGGACAGCAAGCTTAACTTGCTGATCCATACTAACATATATGATTGCAAGTTGGATTTTCTTATGTCTCGGGCAAGTACAATCATCCGGAGAAGTATTATACCTTTGGGGAAACAATCACTTGAATTACAAGACATCTCTTCCCATATTTCACTCCATTTAGATTTGACCTCTAGGGGTTCCACTTCCATCTCTATCCATCCCCATCTCATTCCCCCTAGGGTCATCGGGATCGCCTCCCTAGAGAGACCTAGTCACCCTTGAAGTGTGGGACCTTCATCGAGGTGACATTGGGTTTAGGATTCCCAAGTTGTAGCACTTGCTTTTGTGGTTGGGTTGGGCTTTGCCCAACCTACAATTTGTGTTATAACAGGCTATACTATCCCTGACTCGCAGGATTGACCTGTGGCTGAGATACCACGACCCAGGGGCATCTAAGCCGTCAAAATCACCCGGGGATCGCACCCGGCTTGGACCGCATCAACCCTTAACATGGCTGGATTTGAGGTGTCCCCAGGGGTTTCGAACCAACGACTTTCACTTACGGAGTGCCTTAACAACGCACTCCCTCACCGATTGCTCTAGACCTCGGGGACATTTCTGGTTAAAGATTAATTTTCTGGGTATAAAACTGTTGGCAAATTAAATCTGCATGATGGGTTTTAGAAATTAACATGGTATCATAGCTCAACCTTTGAATACAAGGAGCCAAGTTGATTTTACAGGTGACTAGAGATAAAAATCAGCAAAGTGTCGAACTGTCCAAGAGGGCGTGTGAGATAGAGCAAGAGACATAATGGAAAATGCAGGCTTGAGGTTCGAAGATAGACTGGAAGGGGCTTTCAACTTCAGTCCATGGAGAGAGTGAATTGCTTTGGTGTTGGAGGAACAAGGATTGTGGGAATTTGCTAAAGGTACAACAATACTTCCAACAGATCCAACGCAATAGGAAGCGCATCTTAGGAAGGATGTAAAAGTTAGAAGAATCATCATTGATGGAGTGAAGGACCACATCACTCCTCATCTGTCAGGGAAGAAGACAACCGATAATATGTGGGAGGCATTGACCAAATTGTACCAGTCAGATAACCAGAGCAGAAAAATGTTGCTTAGGGAGAAACTCAAGAGCACAAAGATGGCCAGGGGAGATTCTGTTGCTACATATCTCACTAAGTTCACTCAGATCATAGATGAGTTGACAATAGTTGGGGAGATCGTTGATGAGATCGAGTTGGTGAGGACAACCTTGAATGGCTTCACCAAACAATGGGATGTGTTTGTCCGAGGTGTAGTTGCACGAGAGAAGCTTCCTGACTGGGAGAGGCTATGGGACAACTTAACCTAGGAGAAGCTGCAAGTTGGTACCTCATAGGCCAACCAGCCAAAGACTGAAGATGAGGAGAACCTTGCTCTAGCAGGCAAGGGTAAGTTCAGAGGAAAGAAGGGCCATAATGGGGGTCATACCTCAAAGGGAGAGAAGAAGAAAGATCTCAACAAAATCAAATGTTTTTCCTGTCACAAACCAGAACACTTTGCTAGTTAGTGTCCAAAGAAGAAGAAGGGCAACAAGAAGTCACATATGACAACATTAGCTTCAACAAAAGTTGATGAGTTTGCAACTAGATTTGAGAATGAGTTCTCACTCATAGTATGTCTTTCTAGTTCATCTAGCAGTGGAGTCTGGTACATTGACAGTGGTGCCTCTGTTGATATTATGGTAGCTGCGGGAGTTATTTACCTCCACATGTGAACCTGACGAGAATAGAAGACTCCGGGAAGCAAGAGAAACCCTAACGAGTTGGCTAATAACCCTAGAAGACTTGTCGGCTCAAGAAGATAATATATATTAGGTTATTAGACTCCAAGAGAAGAAGTCGGCCAGAAGAATTAATATATACTGAACAGACAGGTACCCAGAAGGAGAAGTCGGCCCCAGTAAGTCTGCCAGAACCACTATAAATACAGGGCGCAAGTCTCTCATTTGACATATCTCAGCAGTTGCAGAGAGCCAGTTCTACGCAATGCAGTTGCAGTCTTGTGCGTAGGTTTGGAGGAGAGCTGTTGGTGCAGCTGTTGCAGCTAGTAGTTACGTTTTGGCTTGGACTATCTCTTGGCTAGGGTTTGGACATTCTGATCAGCTCTTGTTGGTGCGCTACCCTTTGTTTGGCTATCTAGCCTAGGGTTTGCTTCCGGAATGATTCTTTGTCAAGGTTAAGGTGCTCGGAGGGTGGCTTTGGCCTATGGTTGGGTGACAAGGGTATTGTCAATGGTAAAACGAGCACACATCTTTCATATTCTAACAGCCTCTAGTCACATGACTGGAGTGCGAGATTAGTTCTCCAGTCTGAAGGAGGAGGAGATGGACCTCGTGATTAAGATGGACAATAATGCCAAGTATTGGGTAGCATGCCATGGGACAATTACATTTCAGAGGGAGTCCGGGAAGCCACTGATGGTGAGAGATGTGCTATATGTTTCGGGGATGATGAAGAACTTGATATCGGTTTCAACCTTGGAGGATA
The DNA here is from genome assembly GCA_000966675.3 of Picea glauca. Lineage (NCBI taxonomy): Eukaryota > Viridiplantae > Streptophyta > Pinopsida > Pinales > Pinaceae > Picea > Picea glauca. The sequence continues at coordinate 1,031,772 of JZKD02S1810250.1, read as the reverse complement.
GGGGCTATGTGGTCTCATTTCAGGATGGACGAGTATACATACGACTCAAGGACTCTAAGACTGTTGAAGTGATTGGAGTTGAGCAGTGTTGCAGGAAGCTTCCCCCCACCCCCCCTGCTTTGAAGCCCCGAAGCTCGATCCGAGTGAGTGCGCCCAGGAAGCACTGGCTGAAGCGCGCTTCACATGCGCTTCCGAGGAAGGTCCACGCGCTTCCAAGGGGGAATGAGGTGTTTTGGTGTGCAACTGAGGGTTATTTTGCTTTACTAGTGCTATTTAAAGAAGTCCCCACCCCCTCCATTTCACCCACCCTAGTAATTAATGGTAATGTTAAATTCTTAAAGTAAAAGTGACATTCTCCTTTATCTTTCATTTTCATCGTAAAAGTGACATTCTCCTTTATCTTTCATTTTCATCCTTTTACTTAAATTTTTAACATTACCATTAATTGTTTCAACATGTTTGAGAGTAGTTCCAACCTCATTGGACTTCATATGGAGAAAGTAGAATTTTAGGTCCCATTCAAAATTCAATAGACTTAACAGTTTTTAKGATTTCAAGATTGGCAAGATTGCAATGTTTCCACTGGATTCTATCATGTATGAGGGTATGGAACTGACATTTAATCAAGAGAACCAAGCCCTTTTTGTACCTCGATGTTGGTGGCATTGATTGTTGAACTCTTTTGTCATGACCCCAGTAAAAATGTACCCTTCACTCAAGTATAAACTCTTCTCTTTCTCGTCATGTCAGGTGACTTAGTGGTGTATGTACACGCCAACCTCCGTCTTATATACAGGCAGAGAGAAGAGTGGTTGAAGGGAAAGACAAAGATGTGGGATGTGTTTCTTGATGATACGGGTTTGAACAACAGTGTTGAGTTGGCATTAGCCAACTTGGATCTTAATGAACTAGTGCTAGAGTCGGTCACTTTTGATGATGGTGATCCTCTTGAGGGGTCATCCTCCACATCAACAAATGCACGGATTGCATTGGATATAGGGGAGGAGGAGGAGGATGGAGGAGAGAACAATGGTAGTGATATCAGTACAAGTAGATAAGGAGGGGCATCTTCGCTATTCTCATGACATACAAAAAATCATTGATAGTCACAGCAAGGTATTTGAACATATTCCACTTGGACCACCACCAGATAGGGGGTTTGAGCATATTATAGAATTGGAGGAAGGTGCATAGCCAATTATCACTACTCCTTATAGGCATCCAAAGAGGTACAAGGACGAAATTGAAAAGGCTATTAAAGAATTGTTGGATATGGGTCATATTAGGCCAAGTTCTAGTCCTTTTGCATCTTTAGTGGTTTTGGTAAAGAAAAAGGATGGAACTATACACATGTGCCTTGATTACCGGGCCTTGAACAAGAAGACCATTAAAAATTTGTATGTTGGTTTGTAAGTTTGTAATTGCTAGAATCTAAAATCTAGATGGTTGATGCTCAAATGATTAATCATTGATGAACTTTGTAGTATGGATGCCATTTCTATCTATATTGATGTACACATATGCATGTTTTCATATATTCTGCAACTAATTTGTCTTTCTACATATTATATATATATATATATATATATATATATATAAAATAAAACAAATGCTTCCGGGACACTTCGCTTCAGAGGATTTTTGGAAAATGATGCTTCCCACGCTCCCGCTTCCTAAAACGCTCCCGCTTCGTGCAACACTGGTCGGGAGAGAGAAGCTATAGGCTTCAGTTTGAGCCAACCCGAGCATTATTGAGCAACGCATGTGACATGGTAGAGTTATGGCATAGGAGGATGGCACATTTGCATCATAGAGCACTCAAAGTGTTCAAGGAGATAGTGACAGGACTCCTAGACTTTAGCACAGAGCATCATGAGGTATGCAAGAGGTGTTCTATGGGGAAGTACACCAAGACAACTTTCCCGAATAGTGACAACAGGACATAAGGCATTCTGGATTCGATACACTCAGATGTATGTGGGCCCATGTCATCACCATCCTTGAGTCGATACGAGTATTATGTCACCTTCATTGATGATCATTCTAGGAAGACCTGGATCTATTTCATGAGGACCAAGGATGAGGTCCTTAGTCGGTTCCAAGAGTTCAAAGCTCTTGTGGAGAACCAAACGTGCAAAAAGATCAAAACACTGAGATTCGATAATGGAGGCGAGTACACTTCGAAGGCCTTCAAGGATTTCTGTGTAGGTGCTGGGATAAAGAGGGAGTTGACTATTCCGTACAACCCACAATAGAACGGGATGGTGGAAAGAAAGAACATGGCAATTATTGGGGCTGTGAAGGCTATGTTGTACAATCAGGATCTGCCTAGATTCTTGTGGGAAGAGGTTTGCAACACTGCAATCTACATACATAACATAAGTCCTCACAAGGTGTTGGGGAGGAAGACTCCCGAGGAGGTTTTCACAGGGAGGAGACCAGAGGTTGGACACTTCAGGATATTCGGATGCCTAGTCTATTGTCATGTCCCCTTAGAGAAGAGGACGAAGCTCGAGGCCACTACGGAGAAGGGGGCCTACAAACACGAGTATCACTCCCATTATGCCAAACCCTCTAGGTTGATTAACGTACATTTCTTCTTTAATCACACCATTCAAGAAGGAGGTATTTACATCCATTTGATGTAAGTGCCATACAAAACATGTTGTTAGGGAAAGAATGGTATGAATGGAAGTGTATCTAGCAATTGTTGCAAATGTCTTATCATAACTGACTCCCTCTTTTTGTGAGAACCTTCTAGCAACAAACCTTGCCTTGTATTTCTCAATACTCCCAAAACTGCATGTTTGACTTTGTACAATCACCTAGAATTAATCTCTGCTTTCTCTTCTGGTCTTGGTACAGTCTCCCAAACATCATTCTATAGGATAGAGTTATACTCTTCTGTCACGACCTTCCACCATTCCTTCTTTTCATAGGCCTTCTCAAAACCTAAAGGCCCTTCCAACTTCTCACTGGAATGTCCAAGTGCCACTGGATTAGCAAATGACTTGTAAAGGCCACCTTCTCTCACCTCTTTAGCAAAAGTCCTCATACTAGCTATACTACAATCATTGATGGTGTAATGCTATCCCTCAAATGCAACTCTCCACTATACATTTGTTATACAAGAAATTGAAAGAAGATTCTTCTTCAAACAAAAGAACAAATAGAACATCACTTAACTCAAGAACATCACTGGAAGGCATTCGAAAGGAAATGGAGCCAACTACTCTTATAGGATAAGTAGCATCATCACCTAGCTTCAGACTCATGCCTCCCTCTTGCTCCTAAAACCTGTTGAATAATGACCTATCATATATTATATGTCTCGAAGTTTCACTGTCCACATAACATCCAACACTAGACACAATGTTAGAAGACAAGCAAGAGACCATAGCCTTCTCCATCCTGAAAAATCAGCAATATGAAGAAGACAAAACCCTTTCTAGGGTTCAAGCGCTTCTCCCAAGTGACCTAGGGTTTCACACCTAACAACCTCAACAAGGTCAAACACCTCTCCTAGGTACACCATAGTTGAAATACCAACTCCCTCTTTCACCTAGAGTGATCTTAGCCAAAATAGCTCTAATACCATATAGAAATTTCTGCGATCTTTGACTTTGAATGCAAATTTCACTTCACAAGGATGTTTCCCAGATCTTAACTTTGTGAGTTTGTAGCCTTATGGCTGATCTGAGATATACTTTACAACTACAAACAATAGACAATATTTCCTCTTCAACCCCAATCAACAAGGCAACGCAAGGGAAATGATACCAAATGTGTGCCGACAAGTTTTAGTGCTTTAGGGAAATCTTATCATGCATAAACCAAATTTGAAATTTAATTTATAACAATAGTAAAACTACCCTTTTTTTTGAGATCAATGTTAAAACCCTTAACAATTTCAACCTTCACTTACGTCAAATCAACAAGACATACAAGTGTTGGAAATTATCAAACCATGAAGATACAAATAGCTGAAAATTAAATATGTAATAAGAAAATTTTTGGCAGTTGAAAACTTCAGATATATATACAAGAGATGAAGTCAAGTACAGACTCTTAGCTTATCACAAGCTTGTACAACTCTCCAAGCTCTCCAAAACCCTAGCTAGTGAAAATCAATAAAACCCTAGCCAACACCATTGAGCTCCAACAAACAAACATCACACTAACAAGTTGTCCTAGGCGAGACGTCTTCTCTCCTCCTCAACAAGCACAACCTAAGGTTTAATCCACAAAACCCTATCTACAATGTCTCCAAGGGATGAAACCCTAACCCTAGTATTCAAGATGCCCCAAGTGCTGCAAGAACCCCCAACACCTCCAAGACAAGAGAGATAAAGTACAAAGAGAGAGAGAGTAGGACACTACTCTCCTAACATCTCTAACATAAGATGATAACGATAATAATGAAAGGACTCTCTCCTTCCTCTATATATATGAGAGGTAAGAGAGATCAACAATACAAGTATGGGCATAAACCCTTACAAGTAGCCTACTACATATTACAAACACAAGTAGGCTCACACATGTGAAGCGCTACACTCCAACGGTACAAATGTCAAGCTCCAAGGAGATGTTCTACACAAGTAAGGCTCCAATGCAAGGACACTCCACGAGATGTGTTCAATGCTCCTCCTACAAGCCTCTAATGAATGGGTGCTCCGTGAGATGTGTTCAACGTGTTGAAATTTTCGTTAATTAGGTTAATTCAGATTTACCGTAGCAATTTGAACTTCTTTTGTATGCTCGTTTCTCCATAGGCTATGTTGCACCATTGCCACCCAACCATAGGCATGTTGATGTTTTGGTAGCTGCGGGAGGTATTAACCTCCATGGATAAACCTGTGACTAGAATAGAATATTCCGGAAGCAAGAGAAAAACCTAAATAGATGTATGAAAACCTGGGAAGACAAGTCGGCTCAGCAAAATAAGTAATATTGAAGTATTATATGCAGAAAAGGACAGGCCGGCCCTGCTTGAAGAGACACCTATTCACTTGGCCAGATTAGTATAAATAGAAGGCGCTCGAGCTCATTTGGTAACACATTCACACTCGAGAAAGTGGTGTGCAAGTCTAGAGGAAGAGTGCAGCTGCAACGACTGCAGCTGGGTACTGGTTTTGGTCTGTGGTTTGGGACTTTCTGCTTGGTGTGCTACCTTTGGAGAAAGGTGCTCTCTCTCTCTCTTGGTTATCCTTTGGGTCTAGTGTTGCTTCCATAATTATTCTATCTGTCAAAGGTTACGATGCTCAGGGGTGGCTGCGTGCCTATGGTTGGGTGACAATATTGTGATATTGTCTATGGTAAACGAGCACAATATTCTAATAGGTTATGGGCCCACACCAGCTTTGAAACAGTTTAACCATTGGAAGGTAGATCCACAATTCTCTGTTAAGCTCGTTGTAGCACAATTGCAGTTGCAGCTAGGGTTTCTGATCTTGCAGCAGCAACAAACCTTAACCTGATTGTTCAGGCACTTTAAGTGAAGTGTTTGGCATAATTCTTGGATATCCTAGTGTGCCCTAACCTAGCGCATCTCCTGGTGACCTCAACCATCAAAAACGTCAAAGTTGAATTTTTGGGTCAAAGTCAATGTTTGACTGGTCAAATTCAAAGTTTGATTGGTCAAGGTTAAAGTCAAAAACAATCATGAAGACCAGTTTCAGAGTAGAAGACAGACTAGAAGGTGCCACCAACTTCAAAGCATGGAAGATTAAGATACTTCTCATCCTCAAAGAAAATGACCTTCTGGACCACATAAACCAGGACATTCCCGAGTCAGAAGAGGACGAAGAGAAAGTCAAGCATAGGAAGAAAGAAGTAATGACCAGAAGAATCCTAGTAGATTATGTTAGAGAGCATCTAATTCCACACATTGCAGAACTAAAGAATGCAAAGAAAATGTACAAAGCCTTGGTAAAATTATTTGAAAGCAAGAACACTAGCAGAAAGTTAGCTTTGAAAAACCAGCTCCGATGCATCAAGATGTTGAAGTCAAATTCAATCAACACATATAAAAGAAAGGTCTCTGAAATAAGAGATCAACTTAAAGCTATTGGAGATGAAGTTTCAGACACAAAACTTGTTACTATATCTCTTAATGGATTACCAATATCATGGGAACCATTTATTCAGAGCATCTGCAGACGCAAAATGTTACCCAAGTTTGACAATCTATTGTTTGATTGTGTTCAAGAAGAAATCCAAATGCTGTTCAGAAAAATCTTACAGAAACCTCCAGAAGAAGAAGAAGAAAAAGAAGAAGAAAAAGAGCAAGCATTTGCAGCCCATGCAAGAAAAGGGAAAGGAAAATTCCAGAAGAAGAATACAGGACCATCAAGAAAGCGGAGGGATATTTCAGAGATTCAATGCTACATTTGTGATGAATTTATCCACCTTTGTAAAGATTGTCCTCAAAGGAAAAGAAAAGCAAAGCAACATGCATCGATAGCAGATGCCGACAAACATCCACAGAAGAAGACTAAATCTGAAGACT
>JZKD02S1810250.1:961916-974183 GCA_000966675.3 Picea glauca | reverse complement strand
TGCTGAAGGTCAAAACTGCCTTGTAGAACCAACAAGTCTTCAACTTGGTAGCACCATTAGGTGCATATCTTCATGTTACATGGAGTTGGCCCCCTAGTTGAATAGGTGGTCAACATAACCCCTATAGGTCAAGTTCGGAAGTGGAAAGAGGCTTGGAAAAGAGTCTTGCTGATGATGGGAGGTTGCCAAAGTATTGTGTACCTGCAAGATAATGTTAAACCTGCATGAGGCAAGACAAATGATCGAAATACAAGCCAAATAATTAGGGGGACAAGCAAGTGAAGCTTGCTGTCTTAAATTGCAGCAGTATATATATATATATATATATATATATATATATATATATATATAAGCAATGGAATGAGTTATTAACTGCAGAAATAACCATCAAAAGCATCAAATATTTATTGGATGATTAAGTACTAAACATGTAGATAACTTTCCAATACTTAAGCACAAGCTTTGATGGTAAAACAAGGCTGCTAAGTGAAGTTATCAGCAAAGTATTATGGCAGCCTTATGGCTGTAGAAAACATTTCTACAACAGCAATATCTATCCACTAAAATCAACAAACAATCACCCAAAAGATAGCCAATGACAAGTAGATTTAATATGGCAGCTTGTAAGCAAATTTCAATGGTAGATTAGTGAGTAAAGAAAGAGTTTAAGAGTGTTTTGCTGCATCCCTAATGGCTGTAGCATTAAATTAATTGCAGCAAGAGAATAACAAGGCTAAGCTAGATGCCTTGGTGGCTCAAGCAAGATTGTAGCACTAAGAAAATATTCCAATTTGAACAAATGCAATATCTCCAAAAATCACATATTTCAATGCAATGATTTTATTTCTCCAATGCAAGTAGATGAGTGCCTAGTCTATTGGGTTATGGAGTCTTAGGTGTAAGAGTTAGACTTACTACTCTAGGGGTGTAAGCCTTTTTACTGCCTAGAACAAACAAATCTAACAAGGTAAATCTAGGAGGGTGTCAGGCCTTTTACTCCTCCTAGCAACCTTGAAAAATAACTTATCCAACAACAATTATGATAGACTTGGTGGAGGGTGTATGCCTTTATACTCCTCCAAGGGTTTTAGACAATAATAACTTTGAAACAAGAAGAAATTACCAACAATATTCATAAAATTCCTTACCAATTCCAATAGAAAGCAAGCAAAACCCTTGTCTACTAAGAAATATTCCATCAACATGCAAGAAACAAGCCTCCAAGAAGGTAGCGCACCGCTTTAGCTCCACAATAGATAAGTATAAGCATCCATAAGACTTTGCACAAGAGAGAGATAAAGCAAATGCCCAAAAAGAGCGCAAATTTCAGCCAAGTATGTAATTCTCAAGTGAGAGAGTTATGTCAAAATGAAATGTCTTAGGTCTCCTTTTATACAAGACCTTGAAAATTAGTTTGTCCACTTATCTTTAGGGTAAAACACAATTAGGGTGGCCGACCTCCTCTAATTGCCCCTTTACAATTCAAAATTTGATTTTACACAAAAAGAAACCCTAAAAGATGACGTCATACCCACTAGGGGTGAGGTTTTGGCACATAGAGCAAGTCGTTGAGCTTCCTTGAGGGAGACGTTGGGCCTCCAAAGGCCATTCCTTCATGCACTGGGGTCTTCCTTCAAAGAGCACGCCATGTCATCATCATTCACCACCAAAACCCTAGCCCTTAAGCATGATGTCATGCCCTAGAAAAGACGTTTTGAATTTTCATGGTCAAACGTTGGGCTAAGGGGGGCTAGGTCTCATCGTCCAAGATGTCTTCTCAAGCCTCCAAAGGAAATGTTCACCATCTAGCTACTTCCAGGGTGTGGGTTATGGCATCCACTCTCTGGGCTTCATGCCCTAATGAAGGCCCAAGCTAGACTTGTTCCTCCAAAAATGTCAACAAAGCAAGGTCATGCAAAGACAAAGTGAATTCACCCTCCAAGGGTCTCAAGTCAAATGTATCATGCCAAGTAAAATCACACTTAATACTAGAGCCACCTAAACATGTGCATCAAATCCACCTTTTCAAATTAAACAAGTGCTCAAAGACCCTATGCAATTGGCCTAGCTCAGATATGGGAGGGGTGTCATAATACCCTATTGGGTAGACCAATTCCCTAAGTAGGGGATGTTCCCAAGGATGATCCTTTCTAAGTCATGTAACGGATATGAGGTGGATGGGGTTAGACTTCTAGGTTTTGGGCTTCATGACATACAAAGGCTCATATTGTCTCATTTATGGGTGCCTTTGTAGAGGGTGTGCTGCCCTCTGTCCGTGATGCATGATTTTTCCAAGTCCTTTTTTCCATTAATTTATTAGAGTGTTTCCAAGTTGAAGTTAAGGTGGGACTTCTACCTAAGCATGAAAAACATTGCCCACCCTAACTCTATCCTGGTCACACTGTGCTTCCCCAAGTTGAAGACAATGTGTGGGACTTCTACCTAAGCATGAAAAACATTGCCCACACATGATCTACCTTGGTTGGCATGTTTAATTAGTTATTATTTTATGGGTCCCTCAGTTTTTTATGAGAAACATTTTATTGTTCTCAGGATCCCTGGGCGAGGATCTGGAATATTTATGATTGGATTTTATCTTTTGCTAGCTACAAGACTCTGGGCCTTCAACCCCTTTCTTCCCATGAAGTGAGGTACAAGCCCTTTTGGGTCAATGTGGCCCAAATCTAAAAGATTGGGACATGGAAGGGAAAAAGTGATGTAAAATGGTAAGCATGAGGGGGGGACGGTATGATGATCCTTCGAGGAGACCCCCCGGTTGCAACCCTTTCCCTAAGGGTGGCCACTTACTAGGAAATCATGACACTCACCAAGGTGAAACAAGGCCAAAAGCATAATGTCCAAGCAAGCGTTCTATAATCAAGAGAAGCTCTAATGCAACATATTTAAATGCCTCAAGTATTAAGGTGACACTTGACTTTTACCTCATGGAGCAAGAGTCACTGCCTTCCGAAAGCAAGTTGGTGTGGTGGATGCCATCATGATGAATTAGAGAAGCAAGGTAGCAAAGTGGGTCTCCATCTGTGTATGTGGACACTATTGGTCAATCCGTCTCTCGGTACTCCGTGTCTACAACCTTACGGCCTCGAGACATCATCTCCTTAGTTATCCCTAGGAATGGGGGATAACAAACCCCAAAGTCAAGGTTGGAGAGAGCTGAACCTAAGATATGGGAGATCCACTATCCAAGAGAAGACAGATTGAAGAGTATATGATGTGATATTGTGGCCAAAGGTCCTTGTGCAATGCACGATGCTGTGGGCATCTTCTAAAACAATTTCGTGGAAGATTTTGTTAGAATGATAAAGAGATCGTAAATCTACTGTGAACACTTCAACAAACCCTAATCTATCATAAACCTTGAACACAAATATCACATAAAGGGGAGTGAACCCATGAACATGAGAACAAGAGATAGGTGCCCTCAGGCAAAAGATTCAATCACTAATGAATATGAGATGATGATACAAATTACTCATAAGGTGTGTATTTATAATATATGCAGATCTTATGAGGTGGGGTGCCTTTCTCCATAAGGGGGTTATGGGCCCACATAAATGCCCAGGTTGGCTTTAGACACCTAGAATAATATAAAATAATGTTGACTAGGTCAGCTATTAAACCATAACCTAGTAATAAAATAATGAGGGTGCTTAGCCATAATGTCAAGTGAACACAAGTGAAGATTACCATCATTTTCAACACCACCCCTTAATTTCAGCATGGGGTAATGGAGAAAGATGATAATGTACAAAAGGAGTGGGCATACCCAACTCAATTGAGAGACAACCGTAGCTGGAACAAGACACAGTGGGCTTGTGATGATCCAACTCAATACAAATACCCAACCATCATCAACATAGAATTGCTCAACTCTTGAAGACTTTCCACCAATGAATGGTCCATCATCCAGGGGAATATAATCTTGACGTGTCCATTTTATAAAGAACTAATGTAAAGAGGCATAGATACAAGAGACAGAGCGTATAAAAGTGAGTAGGCATACCCAACTTAGTGAAGAGTCAACTGTAACTAGAAGAAGAGAGAGTGGGTTTGTGATGACCCAACTCAATACTAAAATGGACCCAATAATCTGTTGGAAGAATGTTGCCACCAAATTGCTCATCATTTGGGCGATTATGATACTAAATTTCCCATCCGAAAAAGAAGTGTTGGAAGAAACATCTTGTATAGGTACTTTGCATTGCTCATCCATTGAAAGAAATTGATCATTGAACTACTCGCTTGTTGAAAGAATGTTGCCACCGTACTGCTCATCTGCTGGAAAACACTATCACTTCCTTGCTCATCCAATGGAGGAGGTATGGAATACATATCCTAGCAATACTACGCATCTATTGGAAGAATTGTGCCACTGATTTGTCTATCTGAAGAGGTGGGCATGGAACATCCTAAACGAGAGAAGAGATGGAAGTACCCAACTCTAATAAGATCCGTCGTAGGTAACATAAGAGTAGGATGACCCAACTTTATATATTTGAAAGAGATTGAAAACAACCTAGAATGCTAAAAACAAAAAAACATGAGTGGTGTGTAAATCCCCAACACAGATACATTTGAGAGAGCACAATTGAGAAGAAAGCTTGAATATAATTTGAGAGCATGAACATGTTATCACACAAATTGTAGGTTGAGCAAAGCCCGACCCAATCCACAGATGTGAGACAACTGTGGGAGTAACTACCCATTGTCACCTTAGATAGATACTCCCCTCGCTTTTGTGATGATAAATCACCACAAGGGGGGAATCCCGGTGACCCTTGGGCGATTGAGATGAAAAGTGAAGTAATGGAGAATGAAACCCATATAGGTCAAGTTTAAAAGTTGAAAAAGGCTTGGAAAATGGTCTTGTTGATGAGGGTAGGTTGCCAAAGTGTAGTGTACCTGCAAAAGAGTGTTGTACCTGCCTGAGACAAGACAATTTATTGAGATACAAGCTAGATAATCAAAGGGACAAGCAAGTGAAGCTTGCTGTCCTAAATTACAGCAATAAACAAATATATATATCAGCAAAGAAAAGAGTTGTTAATTGCAGAATTAACCATCAAAAACACCAAATGTTTATTGGACAATGAAGCACTAAACAAGTAGATAATCTTCCAATACTTAAGCATAAACTTTGATAGCAAAATGATGTTATCAAAAGTATATTAGGGCAGCCAATTGGCTGTAGCAAAAGATTTGCTACAAAAACAACTTCTACTCAAAGAAATCAGCAAGCAACTTGCCCAAAAGATAGCCAACACCAAGTAGGTTAACAATAACAAGTGGCCAACTATTTTCAGTGGTAGAAGAGAGAGATATAAGAGGTTAAAGAGTCATTTTGCAGCAGCCCTAGTGGCTGTAGCATAAGTTTATAACAGCAGCAATAAATCCTTGGCTAAGCTAGGCGCTCTAGTGGCTCAAGCAAGCTAATAGCATATAGAATTGAGTCCACTTTAGACAAATGAAATATCTCAACAAATCACGTTTTCCAATGCAACAATTTGGTTTCTCCAATGCAATTTCAGATTAGTGCTTAATCTATTGGGTTATGGAGTCTTGGTTGTAAGAGTTGGATCCACTACTTCTCTAGGGGTGTAAGCCCTTTTACTCCCTAGAGCAAGTAAAATCCAACGAAGTAAATCTAGGAGGGTGTAAGCCCTTTTACTCCTAGCAACCTTGAAAAATATGACTTATCCAATAACAATTAGGATGAGCTTGGTGGAGGGTGTATGCCCTTATACTCCTCCAAGAATTTTAAACAAGAATAACATGAAATAAGAAGAAATTACCAACAAAATGCAGAAAATTCCTTACCAATTCCACAAGATAGCAAGATAAAGCCCTTATCTACCAAGTAAATTTCATCATCATGCAAAGAACAAGTCTCCAAGAAGGTAGCACACCACTTAACTCCACAATAGACAAGTAAGCATCCACATATTTGCACAAGAGAGAGAGGTAGACCAAATGCCCAAGGAGGGTGAAAATTTCAGCCAAGAATGTCTTATTCTCAAGTGAGAATGTTATGAAAATGAAATGTCAAATGGCCTTTATTTATACAAGGTCATGCAAAATAAGTTTGTCCACATAACTTAGGGTAAAACACATTTAGGGAGGCCGACCTCCTCTAATTGCCCCTTTACAATTATAATTTGATTTTCACACAAAGGAAAACCCTAAAAAGATGACGTCATGCCCCTAGAGGGTGACGTCTTGACATCTTTAGTAAGTCGTTGGGTTGTTGAGGGAGACGTTGGGCCTCCAAAGGCCATGTGTCACCATGCTAGGTGTCCTCCTCTCCATCAACCATGCCAAATCACGATCAAACCTCACCACCATCAACAAAACCCTAGCCCCAAGGTGACGTCAAGCCCAGAAGTGTGACGTATGGCCTTCAAAGGCAAATCGTTGGGCAAGGTGAGGGCTAGGTATCTTCCTTCAAGGTGTCTTCTCTTGCTTCCAAAGGCAACATCCATCATCCGTTAGCTCCCAAGGTGTTGTTAAAATTTTGGTATGCTCGTTTAACCATAGACAATGTCACATCATTATCACCCAACCATAGGCACAAGGCCACCCCCGAGCATCCTAACCTTTACTTAGAATAATTTTGGCAAGCCTACTCCAGAACCAACAGATAAACCCTAGCTACTAACTGCAACAACAACTCAAGACAAGTAGAGCATTCCTTCTCCAAGGGTAGCCCACAAGAGAGAGAGTCTCCCTATCCACAGAACAAATACCATACACAAATGCAGCCGCTGCAGCTGCACTACTCTCTTAGACTTGTGCCATAAGAATATCACCAAGAGTATCACCAAGAATATCACCAAGAGTTTCACCAAGAATCACCAAGAGAATCCCCAAGAGAATCACCAAGATAGTGCTATAGAGAGACCAAGACCCAAGAGATGACCATACACCCTTATTCCTCCTTGCAGTTGCAGTTGCATTTGCAATTGCAGCTCTCCACAAGACTTGCGCACTTTTCTGGCTCTCCAAATGAATTAAAACGTCCTATATTTATATTAATCTGTCTAGTGACTTTTCTGGCTGGGTCGACCTGACTTTCTGGTAATTATATTTTATGTTTATCTTTTTCCCGTGGAGCCGACTCTGGAAGATAATAATCTAATATTATTATTCTGCTAGGCCGACTTGTCTTCTAGGGTTTTCACACATCTGTTTAATGGTTTGCTAGCTTCCGAAATATTCTATTCTAATTCAAAGGTTACATGTGGAGGTTAATACCTCTCGTAGCTACCAAAACATCAACACTCCCTCTTAGTTAGGGAGGTATTAACTAAGATGTTCTTCATGTAGTGGTATCAAACACATCCATCCATCTCACATGGCATGGGCAAGACTCACATTGTCTTGCAGACCAGTCTATAGGTAGCATTGCCATATCCACATAGGATATCCATAGTGCAACATGATTTCACCCCATGCATCCAAGGTCTGTGGGTAGCTCTCAATAGCTACACCATGTCCCCAGGACATCCACTACCCTGCAATGCATCAGTACCTGATCATGTGCACCTTGGTCTCAGTGCCATCCCTTTTTCATGTTGGATGAGGTCTGCCTGTCTCAGTGCCAGCCGTTTTTCATGGTGGATGAGATCCGCTTGTCTCAATGCCAACCCTTTTTCATGGTGGATGAGATCCACCTGACTCAGTGCCAACCCTTTTTCATGCTGGATGAGACCCATCAGACTCCCTTTTTCATGCTGGATGAGAACACTCCCTCTAAAGAGGGACCACACCAAGCTTGTCCCTGAAGTACTTGAACTTCGTCCTCGACAATGGCTTGGTGAACATGTCTGCAACCTAATCCTCGGAAGTCACGAACTGGAGCCTCACTGCTCCCGTTTGTACCATATCCCTGATATAGTAGTATCTGATCTTGATATGCTTCGACCTGTCATGGAACACCGATTTCACTGAGAACTTCATGCAACTCTGGTTGTCACACCAAATGCAGGTCGCCTCCAATCCGAGACCAAATAACCTAGACAACTGCTTCCGAAGCCACACTGTTGCACATGCTGCCACATACTCAACTTCAGCCGTATTGAGCACCACATATGACTGCTTCCTGCATCCCTCCTGCTCCTTACTGTAGTACCCAACTCCCTATGGAACTAACCGTCCGACTCCCTCTCGAGCACTGAATATCAATTGGATCTTCAATATGTTGACTTCATCACTTGTCCCCAGAACAAGGTTCGTCATCCTCTTCTTGTAGGTCTTACCTACAAGTCAAATTCGGTCCAATAGTCAACAACATTCCATAATCATGAAACAAATTAAGGCATAAAGCAATAACAATTTCTTAAGTATGGTGACATAGTACTCATAGTCATGCAACCACACATAAGGTTTTATTATCTTTGACCACACTTCTGCTCAACACTCATCCACATACTAATACATGTGGAAACTATCTAGATGCCTTCCATCTCTACCAAAACATACTATAAGGAGCATGCTATGTTAGTAAAGAGGTTTCATCCTAGACAGGCTCCATCATGAGATATTGTGCAACGCTATAGGCTACATACTTATAACATCACATGCCAAACATGAGCCCACTGCTTAAAAGAAAATTGAGTCACGTCATAAATAAAACATATGACAGTGAATCAATCATAGTAAGGGATATAGGGTCCTCCCTCTTAATCTCGACTATCTGGTATGATCTTGTCTCGGAGATGTACTTCTCCTAGAGACTTCATGTATCTGAGCATTACATCATGCACAATTACGTCGAAAGGTCTTTATGTCTGCTTCATTGTATGGGCCAACTTGCTCCCTCTGAGCCTTGACTCCTTCTGAGTTGGTACTTGATGGGGCCGCCTACCTCACCACTGGTGGAGTCATCTGCTCCTCATGATATGGCTCATCAATACTATATGGCTTTGCATCCTGCAAAGTGTCACGGGACCATGCTGGTCTCTTCCCGGTTACTGTAATGAATCTGGGTAGGCCCTTCTGGCTCTACTAACTCTTCTTGATGTTCTGAATAGTGATCAAATGCACTAGAGGAATTTGATCGGTCATCTTTGGAGCCTTCTTCTCCTCACAATCAATCTCCATATGAGAATTTTTGTATCTTGCAAAAGTACCCTTCTTCGTATTCTTCTTCTTTGGTACATGGATGTATACGACCGTGTATACAACTTCTTATCTGGATAGTCTGCTCCATGTCTCAAACTAGAGACCATCCAATATATTGTCTCATGCAACTATCACTATAGCTTCCCTCAAAGTTATCACATGTGACCTATCCAGAACAAGGACAACAAAGGGGAAAACAACGAACAAGAATAATACTCTTATAATAATAAAAACAAAAAGGAGAGCAATAATCACAGTAGCTTCTTCACAGAGCTATTGCTTGTGACCTGCTTGGAACAAGAGCCAAAATAAAAAAATAAAATAATAGGAATAACACTCTTCTAGTGTTGTGATCAATCATTCTTCCATGGTAACCTCAATAGAATTTATAAAATAACCAAGATGACCTGCCTCGAAGAAAAACCATAAGTATCTCCTTGAGGAGATGTTAGTTCATCTTACAAACAAGTACAATAAGCATTTATATCAATAGTACTTACATGCTGCCAAGTATTCATTGTATCTAGTAGTAATATAACCTTTCAAGGACTGTAGCAATTATCAAACTTGATATGTACAAATTGGAAACTTATTAATTTAATCAATCAAACCTGGAACTTGGAGTCTTATCTTTAGGAACGAGTGTTGTTGATTTTCTTCCAAGTCTCCTTCACTCAAGATGACAAGTATTCTCTTCAACCTGTCCCCTGTACTTAAGATAATATACTTTCTTGACATAAATATGAGTTAGAGAATATAATGCAAATAAACTCTAAAATCTCAACCTTATCAATCCAATAATTTGACTAAAGTTAGTTTCTAACTTCAATTTTGACCAGAGATTAGTACAATAATCACAACTTAAAAAAAAATGCAACCTAGATGTTCATAATGCCATAACAGCTAGAGGCATATGAAAACAATCAAACCTGGAGTGCGTTGTTTCTCTGAATGTGTTGGATTTGAGATCCCTCTAGATCTACGATTGTAAGAGATCCCTTCTCTTGCAATCACGCTCAAAATAGTGAAATAGTTTAAATATATATGAGTACATACCTTTTGCAACATTGGCAGGCAGTGGCATCATCTGACAGCGGTGGCAGGCAATGATGAACCTTAAAACTTCAAAGGTGCTCCAACTTGTAATCTAAAGGTAGCTGGAGATGCGCCAAATATTAGTCCCAAAACTTCACAGAAACTTTCACTGCAACTGGTGTTGGCACTGCAACTGGCACGAAGGAACTGACACTGCAAACCTAGGGTTTTATGATGAAACCCTAATTTTTCAACCTCAAAAATTTGCAGATCTGATCCAGGGAAGAGATGCACTCTGCATAGGCGACCTTCTTAGTGGGTTCAGTGAGTGCTCAACGAGCTTGATAATGGGGGAAACCGAGGATCTTCCTTCCAGCGGTTAGACTATTACGAAGGAAACCAACTCTGATACCATGTTAAAATTTTGGTATGCTCGTTTAACCATAGACAATGTCACATCATTGTCATCCAACCATAGGCACAAGGCCACCCCCGAGCATCCTAACCTTTACTTACAATAATTCCGGCAAGCCTATTCTAGAACCAACAGATAAACCCTAGCTGCTAACTGTTGCAACAACTCAAGACAAGTAGAGCGTTCCTTCTCCAAGGGTAGCGCACAAGAGAGAGAGTCTCCATATCCACAGAACAAGTACCATACACAACTGCAGTAGCTGCAACTGCACTACTCTCTCAGACTTGCGCCATAAGAATATCACCAAGAGTATCACCAAGAATATCACCAAGAGTTTCACCAAGAATCACCAAGAGAATCACCAAGAGAATCACCAAGATAGTGCTATAGAGAGAACAAGACCCAAGAGATGACCATACGCCCTTATTCCTCCTTACAGCTGTAGTTGCAGCTGCAACTGCAACTCTCCACAAGACTTGCGCACTTTTCTAGCTCTCCAAATGACCTAAAACGTCCTGTATTGATACAATCTGTCCAGTGACTTTTCTGGCTAGGTCGGCCTGAATTTCTGGTAATTATATTTTTTGTTTATCTTTTTCCTGTGGAGCCGATTTGTATTTCTGGAAGATAATAATCTAATATTATTATTCTTCTAGGCCGACTTGTCTTCTAGGGTTTCCACACATCTATTTAATGGTTCGCATGCTTCCAAAATATTCTATTCTAAGTCAAAGGTTACAGGTAGAGGTTATTACTTCTCGTAGCTACCAAAACATGAACAAGTGTGGGTAATGGCATCCACTTCGTGGGCTTCCAGCCCCAATGAAGGCCCAATCTAGGCTTGTTCCTCCAAAACGTCCACCAAACAAGGTCCTGCAAAGACAAATGGATGCGCCCTCTAAGGGTCTCAAGTCAAATGTATCATGCTAAGTGAAATCACATTTAATACAAGAGCCACCTAAACATGTGCATCAAAGCTACCTTTTCAAATTAAACAAGTGCTCAAAGACCCTATGCAACTTGCCAAGTTTAGGTATGGGAGGGTTGTCATGGTGACCTATTGGGTGAGTCATTCCTCAAGTTAAGGAGTGTTTCCTAGGTGGACCCTCTCCAAGCCATGTAAAGAGTGTGAAGTGGATGGGGGTAAAACTTTTGGGCATGGGGTTTATGACATACAAGGATTCGTATTGTCTCATTTATGGGTGCCTTTATAGAGGGTGTGTTGCACCTTCGTTTTCGATGCATCCTTTTACCAAGCCCATTTATTTGCCATTAATTAATTGGAGTCCAAAACAATCGGCTACTATAGGACATGGAAAGAAAAGAGTACCGCAACGTCACTTGAAGCTAGAGGTACACAGAATGCCATATGCATGGAAAGAAAGGGACACCGCATAAGTGTACACACCTCAACAAGCGGGACATCTATATAATGTGAGTTTGCTTTTGTAGGCCTTCAAATTCTTTTAGGAGAAACGTTTCATTGTTCTCAAGACCTCTTTGGGCGAGCATCTGGAAGATTATGATTTGGATTTTATCTTTTTCCAGCTACATTTCCCTCTGGGCCTGTTGTCGCCCTAATGCACACTTGCAAACGTGAGCTAAGTCCGGCTCACTTAGTGTGCCCTCGGAGATACAATGTCTAAGTCCCTGCCCACACTGTCACCTTGGCAGGT
>JZKD02S1810250.1:908401-936488 GCA_000966675.3 Picea glauca | reverse complement strand
TTTAGAAGTTAAAGGATAGTTATTTTCCTAAAGCTTTCAATTCCATATTTGACAATTAGAGTGCCTTTATATTGCTGTTTTAAAACAACAGAAAAAGACCCTAAGGAGACAAGCTCTTTAGCTTGCTCTTCTTAGTTCATTTTTTGCTAGTTTACTTAGTCAATTTTTGGGTTTTTCTACTAATAACCCAAGACACTTCCAAAGTGTTTTGGGCATCTTTTGTCATTATTTGTTTGCTGTTTTGTGCAGGTTGACGAACAAATAAGAGGAAGTTCTGTCCGTTTTGGGCGGATTTGGAGCATCTGGGACCCCTCGGGGCACCCCTTTTCTTCAATAAGTATTTTGTAAACATTGTAAAGACTTGTGACCCCACTAATGAATGGTCACAAGTCACTCCCATAAAGAGTTGTGTAAGTTCTTTAATAAAATCAGTGGGGCTACAAGGTCTCACTCTTCATCCCCCCTGGGGGAACAGTGTTTTTGGTGTTTGTCTCAATTTTGCAAGTTTAGCTTAGATTCAACTTTCATAACTAAAGATAAGCTAAAATAATCTTTCAATTCATCACAAAGCACTGCAATCTTCACATAGATTAGATTTCATTTTGGAAAACATTTTAATTGCTAGTTAGCTTTATTTCTTGTTTTTTTTCCAAGTTGGCAAATAAACCATCCCCACAGCTCCTCGAAAGAGGCCCGGTCAGTGTGGATTAGTAATTAGTATAACATTTCAATTTCAGTTATTTATTTCTTGTTTAAAATAAACAAATTCCCCTCAGCTCTCAGTGCGATTCCTGACCCTTCCAGTTGCGAGCTAGTCTCGATCTGCTGGAAGTGAGTTTCATACACGCTGGGTTGGTCAGTGGTTGATAGATTAATTAGGACAATCTCTAAGTGGTATCATTTGTCTAAGTCCTCTACCCTGGGTGTCGTGTGTCAAATCACCTGACAACTCGCCTTGTTGGATCTGCGGCACACCCGGTCGACAAGTTTTAGATTGGTGAATGATACATAAGGAGGCCCAAACCATTTCATTAACTAAACATCAATTTATCCTAATAAAACACGCGAACTACACTGCCCACGGTTCACTTTAAGGCACTGGTCTCAATTTTTACATTCAGCAAAGCCACAGGCTTCATCTTTCATTTTGGTTATCTATTGGAAGCAATTTTAATGAAACTTGCATCTAACAATTGTGTCTTAGTATCCTTTTGATGCAAGTATATGCTTATTGATTATATATCGTGGTGAATATTTAGTTCATGTTTTATCAGTTTATGGTTGATTGTTTAAAAGAATAATAAACTCCTAGATTTCTTTTCATGTACTTAGCTTATTTCAAAGGCTTAGTATATTTGTTAGGGACTACCCCCCTTGGCTTCGCTAGGAGTTGGCCTAGACGGAGCAGTTGAGGATTAGGTGACAACACCTTAACTCTCACTTGCCCCCAAGGACACACATAGTGGATTGAAGATTTCTTCCACGTCTCTCAGGTGTGTATAAGGCGGCAACAAGACAGATATCATATTTCAATATTGATGTTTGAACTTTGATGTACCACTTGACCTCTTATATATCATTTTTATTTTCATATTTATGTAGTATTGTGTTTGTTTGATATTGATGTCGCTTTATAAGTTTACAAAATTGAAAAAATGATTAGTTTTGAATTTTTTTTAAAGTTTCCCGATAGTTTCTGATATTTTCCCTGATATTGCTGACAAGTTATATTCCAGACCCCAGCAATAAATTTGCAATAAAGATAATTGTAACATTGGTACAGAGAAATAGAGACACAGTGATGTAGTGCCCAGGGCCTTGCAATCAAAGTCATATAGTGGAGACCAACACAGCATACAATAAAACTGCAAATGCATTAATTAATAATAATAATCTGCTACCAAATCAACAATCACATGAAAATGTACAGAAAATACTTTCGACAACAATCTTGCAAGTTGCAGCTTTATTGAGTCAATGGCCAATGCTCTTGGGATAGATAATAAGTCCCTCTTTAACTTACATGTGCAACCCAAACTACGAAATTTGAATATTCAAAGTCAAATTGGAAAATGAACATTTGGAAGAAATTTTTTCCTTTTTTGTCACGCTCTATAATTGAATTAATTGCACCACTTAAACTCAATGAATTTTGATGAAATTTTGAGGGAAGATTGAGGAAAATGTCCTATACATCCTGTAAAAATTTCAGATTCAGAGTCCTAGTATTAGCCATGTGCAGGTTTAATTACTACACCCTTGTTTTTGTGAAAATCTGGAAAATTCTGTGCATGGTATACAAAGTGGGCCCAGCTTGGGAGTGGTAGTTAAACTCAAAACTTTTTATGAAATTTGGTGAGCAGGTAGAGAAAGGTGTCGTTTACAAAATAGCCAAATTTCAGACCTTAATTCCAAAGTATGAGAGTAGGTTGATCAAAATACTAGGTCTTTGTTAGCACAGAGATAAAATCTGGGCATTTCAGCGTGCTAGTTCTGGACTTGGGTGTTGGGATTAAACTCAATATTTTCTTCTGAAATTTGGTGTGCAAGTAGGATAGGTTGTCCTTTGTGATGTATCCAAAATTCAGCTTCTGATTCCAAAATATGAGTGTGTTGATAAAAACACTGGACCACTGTTGCTGTTGAATATCCAAAAAACTTGAAACAAAACACAAAAAACTGGAAATGTGTTTTTTGGTGTGCAAGATTGCCAAATCCCCAGGGATGCCCCTGCATCACATAGAATTTAAGGGTTCTTTTTCTCGCTCTTTCTTCCTTTCTCTCTGTATAAAAGATAAAATATCTTATTAATGTGCACTTGAACCAATTTTGCTTGTCAGACATGTGTTAAGTCCCTTTGATGATGGAGGGAAAAGAAAAAATGGAGTATGTTTCACTTTTCTTTCTTTCAAAGAGATTGCATTACTGTTATTTATGTTTATGCACAACTAGCTTACATTGCCAATTCTAATTGCAGTCTACAGAAATATATGAGCTGTAAAGGGGCATGTAAAGCTAGCATAGGGCCAGATCAACCAGCAGAAGTTATCGATAATGCCCCAAGACATCTGGTATATTTCTAACTTTTTGTCATATAATTCTCTATAAAAATATCGTTATTTTCATGCATTTTATTACTTAGATGTTACTGTCGTATAGTGTGGGCATGGATTATTTCCATACAGAAGAGCATCCCAATTGATGTATGCAATTGTTTGCCTGTGGGCATTTGTTTCAGCATCCTGGGGCATGCATGTATAGCAAAAAGCAGGCTATGTTGTCATGTGATGGTTCCCACCCATATACCCGCAGGCTTTGTCCATGTGCATAGCTTGCAAATTCAGTATAGTTTGTTTCTATAAAGTCTCCAAAATGATTCTACCGAATAGTTCCATCCAACTAGAAGATTATGAATAGAAATAAAGCTGGGTTTGAGCTCCTCGGTACTTTTTGAGGGTTGCATCCTCAATGTATTCCACTGTTGCAGTTAAATCAATCTACTTATTTCATGACTCACTGGATATCATAATTCCATCTTAGTGACAGCTTTTCTGATGCTGCATCTGGTGAGTTGTATTTGGAGGTAAAATGTATATTCCTGAACTTGTAGTGGCATGGTGTTAAATTGGTTTCCGGGAAGATGTTTGAATTTTGAGGTGTATGTTACATTTTCGCCATAACATGATATTTCAATATTATAAGATGAGTTCTAGACATTTATTTGGAATTGTGATGTTTTGGTAAGACACCTCTACAATTAACATTGTGAATGATATCACTGCCGCTGTGAGATTTTCCTAGTTTGAATTAGTTCAAAATTAACATTCGGATTGTGAATGATACCATATGCACCGGTACTATTTGATAAATGCTCTTGATCAATGAACCCTAAATTATTTGGGGATCTTGTCCAATGTTGAAGGCAATTTATGGACATATGGACATACACTAACCAAATGGCATGCTTTAGAATCTGGCAAGCCAAAGAAGTTAAGGAACATGAGAAGTTTTAAGGAGGTTCAAAGAAGATACAGTTTGGAAATGAAATGAGACATGTTGAAATACAATGCATGAAAGATGGTTATCCCACATGGGGACTTTAATCATTGAGCTCAGAGGGAACATCACGATGGGACTTCTGTTGGCAACAATGGTTTGAGTGTGCATTAAGGTGCAATATAAAGAACATGGCGGGGGTGACAAGAAGAGCCATTCCAGAGGAATAATGAAATGTTGAAGTAATTGTCTATTCAAGAAGTTGAGGACTATATGTTAATCAATGATACCAATTGGAAATCTTACAACTTTAATATTAGGTGAAATAATAGGAACAATAACACAAGTTGACTAGTACAATTTCATTGTCAATTGTTAGAACTTTGTAACACTTCCCAACTCTATTTGTATGGATAAATCTGTTTCAGCTCATGTAACCAAGAGACCCGATAGTTATAATGCACAAACCCTGACCTTAAAGTACCAGATGAAGATAACTACAATTGTAAATGAATATGTCAAAGTGGTTACAGTGTTAAGTATACTAGTGTTATTTTGGTCTGTAAAGTTGTAATTACTATAGCAATTACAAATGATAGGTTTTCTGCAAAGATTGAAGAAACGGAACTACCTTCTAACATGTGTTAAGTATACTAGTGTTATTTTGGTCTGTAAAGTTGTAATTACTATAGCAATTACAAATGATAGGTTTTCTGCAAAGATTGAAGAAACAGAACTACCTTCTAACATTGATTTGGAGGGTATAATATCAATTCGTCAAACCTTAATATATTGGATTTTCATTAAAAAATGAGACACTTATGCTGTTAAGGAACTTTGTATTTTAAAAATATAACTAGAAATTTATTTAACACAATTACAAGAAGTGCTTTGATTAACATGAACAATTGGCAATGTCTAGAATTATAATTAAAGTTGAAGTTATTCTTACTATGAACTTATTGGACTCGTTGAGTTTTGTAGAATTAAGAACTTGACTGAAAGACCTAATCAAAAGCTTCATGTTCAAATGTTAGAATAGAAGATCACTTGGTTATACTAGAGATTGGCATATCTCCTCTGCATGTATCAATAAAATAAAGACTTGAGATCTGAATTTCCTATTATGCATTCCTATTGGGGATAGATAATCCACCAGATATCATAAAAATGCAATATTATTTTCTATAAGTGATCTTCATAGAGGATGTCACCATATATACATCAATGGAGAAGAACATGGACTGGTATAACATACATTATAAATGTCTATGCCCATCCAATGGACCTGCCACATTCATACTTTTAAATTCAAACCACATCTTGAAAAGTTGTTAGCCTTTGGATTATGCATTTTTTCTTTTCTTTTCTTAAAGGATGATAAAATGCAAAGGAGAGTATCCAATCTAAACAATGTTATTCGATTGTTGACTTCATTATTTTCCATAGGAAGAAAGTAAATTACACTTGATCCAAACTCGTGTGCAGAAATAATGCATCCACAACTGTGCATATCTATCTTAAATACATTGTGATTCAATTATAGAAAGGCAATTATTTAAGCAATCATACATAGAAATGAATTCACAAAACTTTCACACATTAGCCCAACAAATAAGGCAATTCTTCAGCCCCATAATTTCATTAAATGAATAACTCTGTACAACAATGATATGAATAACATGAGGCTTTTCAACAAAACTATCTATCACTTGACTAAGACATAAGCATAACTAAAATGTGAGCCTTTTAACAATTAGAATTTGAGGTATAAATGATATAACCCAAGATAATAAAGTGTTTTGCATTTTATATATTCTTATCTAATTATCTACCAATACATCGGTGTACAAGTGTTGGGAAAATAAGGAGACACAAGAAGATAATGACTTGTTACAACTTTCAATGACTTCCACTTGTAATTGTTTGCTAAGTTGTCCATCCATGTTAGCATGCCTATGTTGTGTTGCATTGCATGGCTATGATCAAAAGTGCATGCCTAGGTAGCATGATAGTTTAAGTGCAATTGATTTGGGTCAAAAGGTTGGAAAGTGCACAACAAGATATAAGCACATCCATATCACAATACTAGATTGTCACTTTGATGCATGCTAAGGTTGACCATTGTAACACGTATGTTCATACTAACACTCTGCTATGATTAGCTTCTCGTAAGCATGACTTCTCTAATTATCGACATAGTCCATCTCCAACTCCATTTGGGATCAAGCCTCTTTGCCTAGGAGTTGTTGGTCCCCAACTATTGTGCTACTAATTGTGGAAACTTCACTTGAATATGCACCAATGTGTATTGCTCACTGGATTAGGGCCACCATTCTTTCAATGTGCTCCATTAAAGTTTCAAGGCTCCATGATCAATTGCTTGCTCTTTGCATTGTTAGCATTGTATTTGCTTTTAGATTCGTCCCAACTTTAACAACCAAGTCTTTAGGGGAAAGCATGATAGATTCTTCATCATTATTGTTCAACATCGATGGTATGTAGAGCTTCAAGTACTCCGCCTTGAAGAGTAAATGAATGCCAATGCAGGATGGAAGCCCATCTTGAACACCTTCTCTCCAATTTGCTTGATGATGGTATAAGGGTGATATTGAGCACTTAAATCATGTCTTTGTCCTTAAAACGATCCTTCTAAAATTAAACAAATTCTTTCTCTTGTGAGAAATTGATGATATGTTCAATTTTCATCATGTTTGTGTTAAGTTCTTTGATGGTTAAGCTGATGCACATGGTTTATTTCAATTTAGCATTAACTGAACCATAACCATTTGCAACAACAATACAAGCTGTAGTAAACCAAGATCAAAAGAAGAATAACCATGCACAAGAACACAAGAAGTATCATAGGAAAACCCTTCTCAACCAAGGGAAAAAATCCAACAATCCTTTGCTTATATTGCCAAGAGAAGATTCACCATCCACCACCAAAACCTAGCACACAAGAGGGTGCTTCTAAGACTGAGAAAACTAGCTCCTAGAAAGGTGCAAACTGCAGTCCTCATAATTTCAGACCATGCGTTGAGTTAGTGAGAGATGTGATCCACAATGGGGATCTATCTCTTATTTATACAAAACTTAACTCAACGAATAGACATGACACTTGGCACAATAGGGCTGACCTATACAACTTAATAATATAATTAATAATTACACAATATTAATTATCTTTGCATGGTGGGGCTGACTTGTACCCTTTACAACATAATTAGGGTTTTACCAAAGTCTCACTCTCTCACAATATAACAAGGGATCTCACACATCCTCTAATGCTCAACCACTAGGGACACGTCCACCTGTGCTCACCCACAGGGATGTCACTCTCAACAGATTAACTCAACTAAGTCCACAGGAGTACCATCTGGAGAACCATCTCAAGCCGATTCAACTAAGTCCATAGGAGTACAAGGTAGGAGACCATCTCAAGTCATCTCAACTCAGTCCAGAGGAGTAGACAAGAGACCACACGTCATCACAACTCAGTCTAGAGTTTGACGCACACCCATCACATGGGCACACCCAACACATGGGCTCTCTCAAAGATCGTCTCAACTCAGTCCAGAGGAGAACAACACACCCTATCACATGGGCTCTTTCATACATATCGTTGTTAGCAATTAAAATTGTAACGATGACTTCCGCCCGCAAAGTATTGCTAAAGTGCTATTATTTAATTATGATATAATATAATACTAGTAGGTGGGACCCCCTTATAGACTAGAGGCACACAGATAGACACATGACACATGTTTTGCTGTTGTTGTGATGTTACTTACACAGTCCTACATTTTTGATGATGCAGTCTTGGTTTCACTTGGCATGGTAATAGGTGGATAATGCATTATTGTGGAATGCTTTTGGTAATCACTTGCAACACATGACAATTTCTATGGGTATGAGGATTATGTTGTTTACAATTGCTATGTTATAACCTTGTTACTAATTCTTATGTTGATTACTTAGCCACATATATGCAAGGGATACTTAATGGTAGCATGATCAAAACAAGGAAAATTATGGAAAGGTTCTATAATTTAAAGAAAAGAAAAGAAACCATGTATTAATCCTTGAGCTATAATAAAAGACTACATACAAATTTCAAATGAAAGAATTAATGTGTACAAGTGTTTGTCCTAACTATTATACTATGGTTGATTAATGGACTATGCAAATTTCATTAAAGTCAAATGGAGGTGCATATAGCAATGTTGATATGGTTTGATTTATTGGTGGATGTTATGCTTATTGGGTTGTTTCGTACTTGGAATTGAATGGGGCCAGGTAATGGAAGCGGTGTGCATTTACTGCATGTCACTCAAAACCTTCCCTACCGCCCGTCACCCTAGCATTGTTCCATTGTTGCAATTTCGCTCTGTTGGTTGTGAAGCTCCGCGTTTTTAGGTTTTTGGAAGGGAAAGCTCGATCGGCTTGTCATTTAAGCGTTTTCCCCATAGGTATGGTTCTTTTCGCTCCATCCATGATGTATTCTCTGTTTTATGAACCAAATGGTGGCTCAATGTTGCTCGGATTTTTTGTGTTCTTCAGATTTTCGACTGTGTGTAAAATGGTGTTATGCTCTCTGTGATGATTGTAAAATGTTGGAAACTATAAGCAAAGAAATGGGTATTATTAAGTTTGTGCGTTGGTTGTTTACTCGGTCAGTGTGGTTTTTATGATGGGTCCCTGTGGAATAATAATGACAGTGGGGCAATAAGGCTCTGAGTTTGATGGTTGAGGGTTTTTATCCATCGCTCTGTGTATCAGTGTCTGTCAACTTGTTTCTCTCTCGGTTGTTGTGGTAATCCTTACCCAATTGCAGAGCAACTACCAACAATTGGTGTGTGCTTTTGTTTAAACCCCGAGTTGTGGTTGATAGCCCGTTCTTATTGTCTTTTCATTGAAAGCGTCCCAATATCTAGTCTTGGTTGGTCCCGAACGTTAATACAGGCCTGTGTGAGTATTGAATTGATATAGGTTATATCTTGGCGTTCTTTCACAAGAATGTGTGTCCTCACTGTTGTTGTTGTCAAAAGTTATTAACCTCCCGGGTGATTGTAAAAAGACATTGTCTTGCTGTGTCTGAATACCCGCCACTGTTAATTTAACCCTCGTCTCTTCTCTGCCAGTGTTAGACGCACCTGTGTGCACTAGGTTGTTTTAATTGAAATGCCTTTGTCTCTCCTTGGGCGTTAACTTATGGTTCCATCAAGGGCTTGGAGTAGTAAGTCGAAGGACTGTGTGGCTCACTGTTGTTTCGTTTTCAATATTTTTTTTTGGCATGTGGGTGTAATTGATGGTGAAATGGATATAAGTATTGGAAGACTGTCAACTCTCTATGTTTTTGTTTAAAAGGACAAACATTCTTGTGTTGCCTCCCTGCATTTGATTTTTGACAGAGCCGACTTAGAATCTGATTGTCTCCGCTCTCCTTGGGCACATTCTGAGGTTTTTCAAGTGTCGAGTTATCAATTAATGATTGTGGAATTTTAAGGAGACATGCTCTCTTGTTATAAACCCATCCCTTTTGGTCGAATCTCTGTGAGGTCCTTCTGTGATGAAATTGGTTAAACAAATAAAACAAGGAAATGAATGGTTGCATACAGTCAAGGACCGTCTTTCTATTTGTTATGGTTTCGATCATTGTGTTTTATCCAACGTGGTCTTGATTGCATAAGAAGACACCTGTGTGAATTTTACTAAGCCCGATCAGGGTTCTGACAAGTTAAAGGGGTGTTTGTGTGACAATTTAGTTATGTTTGCTTCATATATGATATATTTATATTGGAATCATCGTGCATACTACCAATTGTTTAAAAGGGAAGTTATATATGCAAAGATCAAACTCGAGGTTTAGGTTTGGGTTGACTGTTGTTATCAATTCAAGATTTCGTCGATTGGTATGATTGAAGAACAATCGACACCTCTGTACATTTAAATCGGGCCCGATTGTAATTTGATGAACAATGACTGCTGAATTTTTATCGTGGTGCATTATTGATTATCAGGTTGAGCATATTGTTGTGCATGTTTTGTTTATTTTAAAAAGGAAGACATTAGCTCTACATGTTCTATTTATTTTAAAAAGGAAGATATCGACGTTATAATATACAATATTGTTGAATGGAAATGTTTATACAAGTTATAATGCACAGACTGTTATAAATTGAGGTTTTTTGGGAAATTTAATTATTATGGAGACAACAAGCAGTTTGATGAAGTTGAGAAACAATGAATGTTTTGGTCTTGAATTGGATGCTTTGTGGATTAAAAGTTGAACAGGGTTATGATAGTTGATTTATTTAATTTATTTTAAGAACAATATCCATCTGATTCCCTTTCATTTTCTCATTTTTTCGCTCATTACAAATCCCCTCACAATCCCAGATTCATTTTTCACGCCCTGTTCTTAAAATTAAATTAAAACTATGTATTACATTGATTAAGAAATAAAACAGAGATGGATCACAACTGATATGTTTTGTTATTGTTGCATAGTCGACTGTTTAATGAATTGTTGAGCAGTAATCGTGTTCTTACTCCCTTTCATTTTTTCCACTTTTTGTTCAATACAATACCCTCAGATATCCTAGAACCCTAATTCACCCCCTGCTCATTGACAATTATTAGATGAATTTTATGGATTGGATTGCATGGGTTTGATGTGATTGCTGAGCCAAAATTTGTTTCATATTAAGAGATTGTCATGTATGGTTTGTTTAAGAAGCTAGTTGCTAATAAACGCTACATACATGATGAGCTTCTTCAGTAGAGGAATTCTGGCCGAAATAACAAGGGCATAGGGAATTGGAACAAATGGCCTAGAAGGCCAAGATTCTTAATACATTTCGATGCAGATCCTCAAGAGTTAAACCATCTCTTCCAAGCTTGATTTTTTAATTGGATTGGACAAAGGGTAGTCCAACCTAGACCAGAGAGGCCTCCCTTTCAACCCCAACATGTCTCTGGTATCCCTGTGCCCCCTCATGTTTCATTGCAACTTGCAGTTCCCAAGAATGACGGATGGCAGGAGATTGTTCACCCAACAGTCTCCCAATATCGTGGCTAGCCAAATTTGTCTTTACCCACTCCTTCTCCACATGCTAACCGAAATGTCCAGATTGCCCCTGCACACTCACTTGTACAGTCCTCCCATGCAGGCAAAATACTCAAAACCGAAGCCCACCATATGCATGATAAAGGAAAAACTGTTGCTACCCCCTCCTCTCCCTCAAGTGATTCAACCAAATATGTTTCATCCCGCATGCACTTGAGAGATGGATTTTCTCATGTCATCAGTGAGATCAAGCCTCAAGGCTCTACACAGCCTAAGGCTAATTCAGAGAAGTCAAAAGGGGATAACAACAACAAAGGGAAAATTGTCTCTCAAAGTGACAAATACAATTTTTTATTTTACTTTATTATTGTTTTATTGAGGACAGTGGATTGCTGAAGGTTTTGGAAAACATACTATTTTTGGATATTATATGTTTGGATATGATTTGAAATATCATTGATATTTAATTTTCAAATTATGGAGATGATTATGGGAGCCACAAGGAGGGATGTGTCTGATTTATTTTCTAGTTATGTTTATTTTTGCTAAATAAATTAAAGAGAGTTAGAATGGATCCCACCTACTAGTTATTATTTATTAAAAGACCCTTATTATTATTATTATTATTAATTCTTCCCCTAAACTAAACGTTAGTTGAGTTTTTGTTAACTTAACTAAATGAAGTGGTTGAACTACTTCAACTAATTTGGAATGTATAAAATCCAAATGAGAAAGAAGAAAAATGGAGAATAGAATGAGAAAACATACTAAGGTTTGCTCTTGAGTTTTATTGAGATAGTTCAGTTTTCATTCATTCTTCAATTCATTAAAAGCCTAATTCTCTTTTATGACAGCAGGGTCCTATTATAGACAACAAGATTCAAAGTTGTATTACATCATTCAAACACTTTTTTTTAGAGGTGTTGATCTATCTTTGATAGTTTGTGTAGACTTGTCTGTTTATGAATTAAATTTCATTATTGATAAAGCATATTGTGCAGAGTTGAGTGGACAACAATCTGTGGCAAGTTGATCCAGATTTTAAAGTTCAATTTTTACTACCTGTCAGAGTCCTTTTGTATGGTTTTCATCGGGAATATCTAAGTTTGACTTTGGTCCAAACTCCCTCAGGGATTTTTGTAAAGAGAACAATTCTTTTGATTTCTTGGAATGAAATAAGCGATTGTTATTCTGTCTCACCTGTGTTGTTATGTGACTTCGTATTTTTGTTTTTGTCTCCACATTTACTTTTTGCATCTGTATTATTCAGAAAATGGTATAAAAATGTTATATTTTTGCAACAATCCTTTTATTAAAAAAACTAGCCTAACCCCTTGTAATTAATACTTGTGGATTGGGAAACACTTTTTGAGGCTATAAACATAGGGTAACATTATCGACTATCTTGCATTAGCCAAGCAAGATCAGGAAATGCTTGATTAAGGTAATTTCATATATTTTCCTCAACAATCGTCTCAACTCAGTCCAGAGGAGAATGACCTGGAGAATGTCTCATGAAGTTGCAATCAACAACATTCCCTCTCAGTTAGGGAAACATTCTTCTACCACGCCAAGTCTCTCACAAAAGTACTCGAACTTCGTGTTGGGAAGCGGTTTGGTGAAGACATTTGCAACTTGCTCGTGTGTAGAAAGGTACTACACATGTAGTGCTTTCCTCTACACCATATCTCTGATATAATGGTATTTGATCTCAATGTATTTCAATTTATTGTGAAACACATGATTCCCGGAGAGCTTCACACAACTCTGGTTATCACAATGGATAACGATGGAATCCATCTCATGACTAAATAAGTCTGCAAGGAGCTTGCAAAACTACACTGCTTCACATACTGCCACACATAATGCAATCTACTCTGCTTCTGCGGTACTCAAAACCAAATGAGTCTGTTTCCTGATGTACCAGGAAACCATGGCATATCCCAAAGTAAAACAACAACCAAAGGTACTCTTCTGGTCCACTGTGCTCCCTACCCAATCTGCATCGACATATCCCTGCAATCTCATGTCTACACCTGAGGCATATCTCATTCCATAACCAATTGTGCCTCGTAGATACCTCAACACATTCTTCCCTGCTATTAGTGTGTCTGTCTCGGCTGACTCATAAACTAAGTGAGTGCACTCACTGCATAACATATATCAGGTCTAGTGTTAACCAGATACATCAATGATCCAATCAACTATCTGTAAAGATGTTGATCAATCTCACTTGACTCGGAAGAAGCCTCGTTCATCTTCTTCAAATTCATCACCATCGGTGTAGGCATGTAATTGCAGTCTGTCATACCGAATCTCTTCAATATCTCAACTGTGTATTTTTCCTGACATAGGAGGATCTCATTAGTCCTCTCGCCACACTTCTAGTCCAAGAAGTAGTGCATCATACCAAGGTCCTTCATTTGGAATCCATAAGCTAATGCACACTTGCATTCAACAATAAGGCTTTCTGAATTGACGAGTAATATGTTAACACATATAGCACCGAAATTAGGCACTCGTCACCAACAATGTTGTAGTATAGGTTTAGATCAACAACACTCTTGTTGAATCCCAAACTCATCAAGTATCCATCAATCTTCTCATACCATGCACGAGGTGCCTATTTTAGTCCATACATGGCTTTCTTCAACCTGCATACATGAGACTTCTCATGTGTCACAAATCCATCTAACTGCTCAATGTAAAATTCTTCCTCAATCTCACATTGAGAAAGGCTTGTCTTTACATTCATCAGATGTAGTCTCCAACCCATGGATGCAACAAGAGAAATAATCGTACGGATGGATATCGGGAAATAGGAGAAAATATCTCCTCATAATCTATTCCCTCCACCTGAGAGAATCTTCTAGCCACAAATCTCGCTTTGTACTTCTTGACACTTCCAACAACTACATGTTTGATCTTATAGATCCACTTGGAAGTCACTACAGACTTCCCTTTCGGTCTCGGAACAATATCCCACACATCATTCTTCAAGAAGGACTGATACTCTTCGATCATGGCATCTTTCCAAAACTACTGTCCCACTGCTTCTCCATGACAAGAAGGTTCACTATCAATGATGTGGCTCATAGTTGGAACATAGCTCGAAAATATCTGTGATCTCTTGCTCTCTCGGAATGTATCACGAGGAGTTACATGTCCCTCTGCCTCTAGCAGAGTCTGTCGAGCCCATGTAGGCTTCTCTTGGCCTACTACCATGTCTCTGGGAATCATCAGCTAGAGCTACAGGATCAACTGGATCAATTGGATCAATAATTGTCTCCTTCTGAACTGTTGAAGGGGGAGAAGGTATTGTTTCTTCCTTCTTCTTAAATATTTTTGACTCCCTCTGAAGTCTGAAGGATAGACATCTTCCTTTTTTGGTTTTGCTAACCTGGAGACATCCCATGTCTTCTCAAGTCCTCCATTGCCTCTACAGTACTTTGTTGGCCTCACGTATTAGGATAATAACCAAGATGACGTCCCATAGGGATAACAATCAAAATGGCCTTATGTACTAGGATAATAACCAACCAAGAATAATTGGACTCCCGTACCAGGGATCATGGCCCTTCAATAATGAAATAAGAAATCTGGCCTCTTGTACTAGGATAATAACCAAGATGGACTCCCATAGGGATAACACCCAAAATGGCCTCTTGTACTAGGATAACAACCAACCAAGAAAATTTGGACTCCCGCACCAGGGATAATGGTCCAAGTCATGAGGGCTCCCACACCAGGGATAATACCCTTCACTATAAAATGCAAGCTACTACAGAGTAATGATCAAAATAAGGAAAGTATCACAAACTTACTTTAGTCTACAATCATGCTCAATCTTGCTTTCGGTCCTCCTGAGAAAGTTGATATAGAGAAGAACTCCTCGTTGTTCTTGCTTTCATTCCTTGACTTCTTTTGAGGTGGCTAAAGTTACTTTCCTCTCTTCTCGCATAGTGACAAGGGCTTGAAACCTTTCACATCACTAGATGCAAGTTTAGTCTCCTCACTAGAGCTTGAATATGATGCACTTATAGCACACACTCAGGAAGTCACCTCAAGGATCAATCTTGAAACAAGTTTTCAAAATTTTACCTCAAAACGAAAAATGTCTTCAAACTCAGGTTTAGAATTTGGATGATATACTTCCTCATATCTATTGGATTTTTAATGAGCTATGGCTCATGTATTCTCTTTAAATTTTCTGTTTAACTATTACTTGAACGATAACTACTGCAACAAACCAAGATCACAAGAAGAATAACCATGCACAAGAACACAAGAATTATCCCTAGAAACCCTTCTCAACAAGGGAAGAAAAACTAGCCAATCCTTTACTATATTCCTCAAGAGAAAGACCTCCCACACCATCACCAAACCTAGCACACAAGAGGGAGGGTGTTGTAATTCTCATAATTTCAGACCACAACTTTTGAAATCATGAAATGCCACAATGATAAGTGTGTTTTCTCAATGGGGATTCACTTTTATTTATATAAGACTTGTCACATCAAACGATGTGTCTATTGGCACAATAGGGTCGACCTCAATAACTCGAAATATAATTAATAACTACCATATTAATTATCTTTTACATTAAGGTGGGTTCGACCTGTACCCTTTACATTACAAATAGGGTTACATGTAAGTATGACTCTTGAACAATATAGCAAGGGATCTCATATACCCACTAGTTCTCAGCCACTAGGGGCATATCCACAGGGATGTCCACATCTCTATCTCATTGCATCTCACAGGAGAACCACACTCACTAGTGCTCAACCACTAGGATCACATTCACCTGTGCTCATCCACATGCACGCCCAACTCAACAGATATTCTTTCCCACTGCATTACACAGGAGAGTCATCTGGAGTTCATCATCTCAACTCTCTGCTTAGAGGAGGCTAATACATCATTTTCATCTCTGTCTCATAACGATGCACCTAGCTCATGGGAATTCACACGTTCACATTGTGCTTAGCCACATGCATGTCCAACTCAACATATCTCCTTTCTCACCGTCTTACACCGGAGAATCATCTGGAGTTCTTCTCAACTCTTTGTAAGGAGGAGGCCATCACTATGTTCTAGTTCTGTCTCAGATAGGAACCACACACCCAACTCATGGGATCTCTCTGAGGTCGACTCAATCAGTTTGTGTCATGGAAGATGTCTCACGTAGCTGTAATAATCAACACTCCCTCTCAGCTAGGGAGGCATTCTCCATCATACCAAGTCTCGCATAGAAGTACTCAAACTTTGTTTTGGATGTAGTCATCAACACTCCCTCTCAACTAGATATGTATTCTTCACCAAGTCAGTTTGGTGAAGGTGTCTACAATCTATTCATGTGTAGGAAGGTACAACACGTGTACTTCTTTCCTCTACATCATGTCTATGAAAATGATATTTTATCTCAACATGTTTTGAATATATCATGAAACATAAGTTTCTCAAAGAGCTTGACACAACTCTGGTTATAATCATAGAATCCATCTCATGATCAAGTACATCTGTCAAAAGTTTATGAAGCTGCACTGCTTCACATAATCAATGATATATACTCTGCTTCTGTGGTATTCAAGGCCATGAATCTTTGTTTCCTGCTACACCGGGAAACCATGACAACCTTCACGGTAAAACAACAACCAAATGTTCTCTTTCGGTCCACTATACTCTCTGCACAATCTGTATCGGCATATCTTTCAAACTCAAGTTCACACTGGAGGCATATCTCATGCCATATCCAATTGTGCCTCGTATATATCTCAATACATGCTTTACTGCTATCCAGTGAGTTTGTCTCGGTTGACTCATGGATTGACTAAGCACATTCACTGGATAACATGAATCAGGTCTGGTGTTAATCGAATACAACAATGATCTAATCAGTTGTGGATCAATCTCATCTGAATCATCATCATTTATTTTCTTCAAATCCATCATCGTGGATTTTCATTATGTCATACTGAACTTCTTTAATATTCCCACTATATATTTTCCTTGACTCAGGAAAAATTTCATCGGTCCTCTGTCATACTTCTTGTCTCAAGTGTTATCACACTAAATTGCCTTGGGTCTTTTAGTTTGTTTTCATTCCTTTTAAGTCTTAGATTTTAATTTTCTTTTAAAGTTTCATCCCCTTATTAGTTTATGTTTGGTAGGACCCCTTAGATGATTAAAGTTTTGAGTCTTAGCTCTAGTTTGATCCTCAAATTGGTTTTTGATCCTTGAACCATTTTAGTTCATGGTTTATTTTTTGGTCCCTTTCATGACTTGTCTCTAGGTCGATCCCTCCCATGATTAGAATGATGTGACACACCTCTCCCCTCACTCATGACCTCATAAGCATGCCTCATCGTCCTCACTTACCTATCTAATCATTTTTTGAATTGGAAACGCTGCCTACTCATAAAGTATTTCCATAGCACCTATCCAGTTCATCATACTCCCAACTCAAGTCATGATTTTCACGACTGATGTCATGTCCCTTGTTTTCAGTGCCAGCAGTTAGTTAAATATGTTTTCCATATCTTGAATTTACGAGCCCTGGTAACGGTTTATAATTTTGAAAGGCTCGACAGTGATGCACTGCGCAAACTCACAAGTTCTGATCAGGTGACAACAAGGCAACCAAGTTTGAGAATGAAGTGGGTCTGAGGGCCAAAGTTTTCACAATCTCATCCTGAGATTTCGTTGAAGATTCCAACATGTGTCTACTCCACATGTATCCCGTGTCTCCCCCCTCTGCATATTAATTTTCACAAGAAATTTGCGCTCGGGTTTTGGTTTTCCAAGTTTGCACAGTCATAAGGGACTCATCTTTGCATGATAGGTTTGTCTTCTTTATTTTTCAGATCTGTATCTTCATTGCCTGTGTCTAAATCAATTTATTTCTTCCTTCCTTAGCCATTGAAATCACAAGCCATGTAAATAGCCTATCCTATGTGTATGCGTTGCGCTACCCAGAGGCGCTGCTTAAACCCTCTCTGCCTCCCTTGCTTCCTTTCATCATTGGAGTTTAGCGTTTTTTACTCATTGCAAAGAGCCAATTTGGGATTGCCCCTCACTGTTTACACTCAAGAATATCTGTACAAGCCTAAGGGTATACTTCCTAAAGTCGATCTTGGCTTACTAACATCAATCTGTCTAAAAGGGTCAGCCTTATATATTTGAAGCCCGATTCAAAGCCTTCCTGGTCATTACCATCCCTTAAGCCTCTTAAAATCCCTCATTCTAAGCCATGGAGACTCCTCAATCGAGGAAGACACACAAAGGTGGCAAGGTGGTTAGGACAAAACTGGTGGGCGTGCATCTTTTTGATATAGAGCCCATGGCAAGAGAGGCCTTTCAAAGAGTAGGGTGCCTCTCTTTTTGTCAAAACATGTAGAGAGGTCATCCAGAGGTAGCAAGACAATTTTCTTTACAGTTTGATGGAAAGAAAACCAAGGTTGGGGATTTGGAGTTTGAGGTGACTAAAGCCTCTATCTCAGCTGCAACAGGGATCCCCATTACAAGTGAAAAGTGGTTCAAAGCCATGGATTTGAGTTCAGCCTATGAAAAAGATCTTTTAAAACCTGAATATCAAGCCAATGATTTGTCCAAAAGTATGCCAAGGAGTCAATTGATTGAACAATTTGATAGATTATTAAAGATCATACAAAGATATTTTACTTGTGAAGGGAGATTTAATACATTGTACTAATACCATATAAGGTTGTTGCTACATTTTATTGGTAAGGTTGAGATGAATATTCCCTATTACTTGTTGAGGAGTATGGGTAAGATGTCAGACAAAATACAAGCCAAATCTAAAGATGTAGATTCTAGCCTTTTCCACTCTGGATTAATTAGAATTCTAGTCTCTAAGGAATTGGGTAAGAAAGAGACTTCATGGGAGCATTTTGTTGTTACCTCTCATTTCAAGTTGGATCTAGCACCAACTCCTCAATCATAGAAGGCAAGTCCTTTGTCACCCACCAGTGCTACTAAAGCAGGGACTAGTAGGAAGAGAAAGGGCAGAGCCCCTGTTCAAGTTTCAGAGATCAACAAGCAGGTGATAGAAGTTGAGGAGGAAGTGTGTCCTTCTCCACACAGAGATTTTTCACCACCTCCTCCACCAGGGTTAGAAGAGGTTCCTTCTTCTAACAAAGATACATCTAAGAGAGGGAAGAATATTCTCTTTCCCTCTTCTCCTCTAGCTGTCGAAATCAAGGGTAAAATACCTTTCACAAGGTCATCAATTCCTAAGGAGGTTTTCAAAGATCAATACTTACCAGAAACCCCTATTCAAAAGAAGAAGTGAAAAAACACAGAAAATTCTGTGGAAGAAAAACAAGAAGCTTTTGTATAGAAAGGGAAAGGTAAAGGTACTAAAAGACCTTTGGAGAGAAAATATGAAACCTCTGTGAAAGACTTTGAGAAGCCTGTGATAAGAAATGAAGAAACTCTTGTGCAGAGGAAGAAAGGTAAAAGCAAAGCCACCAAGAAACCTGATGAGGTGGACAAGACACTTCCCATGCAGGTGGAAGAGGAGTCTGAGAAAAAACCTCTTGAGACTGTGCATAACACTGCTCCTCCTGGAAGTCAAACCTTCAAGAGACTTATCAAGCAACTTAAAGATTCAAGAAATGAAGTGGCTCAATTGAAAAAGGAAGCCATGTCTGACAGAGCCAAGATGACAGAGCTTATGGATGGCTACAACCACACCCTTGACTTGGCAAGGTTTGCAACAACAAGGGCCCAATCCCTTCATAGACATCTAAATAATCTTTATAGACAAAAAATAGGCTTTTAGTCTTAGAACAAGAAGCTAAAGACAAAGCTGAAGAAATTTCAAGATGAGGTAGCCCAAATAAATTTACAGGCGTTGGTTGAATTTTCCATTGAGGATGACAAACAAACAGCTAAGGAGAGCACAACTACACTGAAGAATCCTATCAATGCTAAGAAGAAGAAGACTGTTGTGTCAATTGAAGATCTTCTTTCTACCAAAAATAGTGTGAGGTTAAGTGTCAAAATGACAAAATAGCTGGTTAAAGGTAAGCTCCATTTTTTAGGATGGTTCCTTTTTGGGAGGGTTAACTGATATGCAAATATTATCTTTGACATCTATATAGGCTTCTAAGCGTTTAGCTATCTGGATTTTGAGTTTTTTCTAAGTACTAGCTTCACCCAGTGGTAAAAGGCACTACCTATTGTATGGTCAAGGCACCTAAGTAAAATGGTTTTGTCATCATGAAAGAACACAAATTTCTCTGCTCATGTTCAATATTGAAGGCATTGCGTTTTTGGAAATGCTACCCAAACCTGTACACAAACGCAATGTAAGTGGCACTACCTAATGGTGCTACCTAATATTGGGCAGAGAACAAAGTTGGCACACAGACGCAGCGTAAGTGGCGCTACCTAATATTTAGCAGAGAACATAATTTCCATACATGCGCAACACAATGATGCTACCTAACTGCGCTACCTAATATTGCACAAAGATCAGAGTCTATACATATACACAACATAGTGATGCTACCTACAGGCGCTACCGAATATTTCACAGAGGGAAAAATTTTGCACACATATGCATCATAGTGGCGCTACCTACAGGCGCTACCTTTTCTCATTGTAGTGCGCTACCTAGATTCACTACCCAAGGAAGCTGCCAACAAACACCAGGGATCTAGGAGGACCAAGATAACAACTTTTGGATTAATTGATGATGGAAAAGGATGTAGAAACAACATCTGGCATCATGAAGACAACCACATGCTTTGAAGGACACATGGAAAACAAGGAGCTGTGCAACAAAAGAAAATTAAATTAGTTTGAAGTTCAGTTGGATTAGTCACCAACATTTTCCTGTTTATAGCATAGGTGGTTAGATAAGTTGTTAAATCAAATAAAGGTTTAGAGTTTTTCAAGGGAAGGAGGTCGGATCGTACCTCCATTTTTTACCTCCCTTTTGTTATAAATAGATAGATCGATTGCTTTAGTAGGTTGGGATGGTTGAGCAAGGCTCCCTTAGGCTGTAATATTTTGATGAAGTAACTGTGATCTAGTGATGTACTGGACTTAAGACATTTTGACTAATATAAATCATCTTATCTTTAATCTTATTTGCTTCTGATGCTAAATGTTCATGCTTTGAATGATTCACATGAATGATTGTGGTGATTTTATGATGGATGTTTGATCATTATGTTATCATGATGTTTATTTAGCTTCCTTAGTTTCTCAGTTCAAGAAGATTTTGTGTTAAGAAACTTTCTTCCTTAGGATTTTGTAGACCTGATGTTTACAGTAGTCCCTACACTTCTCCTATTCAAGTCTTCCCTCCATTCATACTTACTCCCAAACTAGTGATTGAATTTAGCCAAGACCTTGATTGATGGTGCATGCTAGCCTTGTTATCTGAGTTAGAACATTATCATTTGAGTCCTTTTCCATTTGACCCTTTAAACACCTTTACTTTCACTTATAAACCTGATGGGTACTGGGCTTGCCTTCCATGCAATCTGAAAGCGACTCCTAGTGCTAACCCCCCCTTCATCCGTTCCTTCTTCTCAAATTCTTAGAACATTATCATTTGAGTACTTTTCCATTTGACCCTTTAAACACCTTTACATTCACTTATAAACTTGATGGGTACTGGGTTTGCCTTCCATGCAATCTGAAGGTGACTCCTAGTGCCAACACTAAGAAGTAGTGTATCATACTCATATCCTTCATCTCAAAATCATAAGTCAAAGCTTACTTGTATCCAACAACACGACTTCCTGAACAAGTCATCAAAATCAGGCTTTCATCACAAATGTAGTAATATAGTTTTGGTTTAGCAACACTGTTGCTGAAACCCAAACTCATCCAGAATCCATCTATCTGATGTAGTTTCCAACTCATGGATGGTAGTATAGATGGGAGTGCATCGAGTTACTAGATCAATATGTCTCATCATAGTTCACTCCCTTTTCTTGTGAGTATCCTCTGACTGCAATTCTTTTTTTGTATTTCTCGACACTTCCATCAGCTGCATATCTTTTGCCTCTTGTAGAGTTTGTCAATCCCAGACAGGCCTTTTATGGCCCTGGTAATATCAACTGGATCAACTGTATCAATGACTATCTCCCTTTTGACTGCTGAAGAGGAAGAAGATAATTCCTCTCTTTCTCAATTAGTTTGACTCCTTTTGAAGTATGAAGGATAAACATCTTCCTTTGTTGCTAACCTACCTAGAACAAGAAAGCAAACGAAAGGAAAAAAGACAAGAATATCTCCTAGTGGAGATTCATAAGTACATCTCTAGAATCAAAACATTTTAAGGATTGTTGTCATAGCTACAACACCTACTTGTAATGTAGAAACCTTAGAAATGTAGGTTATAGGCATGATAATTAAAACAATCAAACCTG
This sequence comes from Picea glauca, assembly GCA_000966675.3. Lineage (NCBI taxonomy): Eukaryota > Viridiplantae > Streptophyta > Pinopsida > Pinales > Pinaceae > Picea > Picea glauca. The sequence goes on along the minus strand of JZKD02S1810250.1, from coordinate 914,006 downwards.
GAGTCTTCACTTCCAGTGTGTTGTTCTTCTGAATACAATGAGACTTCTTTGGGTCCATGATTCAACCAATGGTTCCTTCCTCCTGCAAGTACCCTTATGACAATGATGCAAATAATATATATATACAAGTGCATACCTGAGAGTGAACACTAATGGAAGTTATGCTTGTTTGTCAATGTCATGATGATAAATGACGTTCCTCGCTTGTTTTCCTTGTAGCCACCTATACCACACAAGTCTCTGACGAAGTTTGCATCAACCTTTACTGCTGCATCTAATATGAGAGTATCACATATTAGTAATTCTGCCCTTTTGTTGGTGGTCTAAATCGCTATGACTGTTTTAGCTTATCAAGGTCATGTCCATTGTTGACTTTCAACAAAATTCCAAACACCCTGTTGTAGCTATCCTTGTAACTCTTGCTGCTGCTCAACACTGTTACATCTTGACTTCAAATCTGTATTTAAGGGTTTCAATCTGGTTCGTAATCAACATCTTCAATGAACTTGGGAAAGTCATAAACATCCTTCTATGTTTGCTGGGATATACACCAACACCACCATTAAATACTTGCATCAATATATGCCATCAAGGATGGTAGAATGGAGCAATAGGACAACATAGATATAGCTCAGAATTTTGACTTGTCCATAGGTCTTTGTGTTTTAGTAAGTTTCATTGGTCCACTCTTTTCTTCAATATCTTCAAGCGATTATAATTTCCTATGGAGGTAACTTCAAGGGTAGATGGAACATCATAGGAAAGAGACAACACTAATAAAATCCATCAATTTAGAATTCATCCATGCTTGAGACAACACTAATAAAATCCATAAATTTAGCATTCATTCATTCTTGAGACAACACTAATAAGATCCAAAAATAATATTCTTCATGCATGAACTTGTCAACTAGAAATTGCCTCAGAATATCGATCTCCAACAATTTTAAAAGTCTGCCAGCTTCAAATTTCTGTAATGCCATTTGAGTATGGCACAAAAGAGCTCGACATCGGATTTGAGGTATGCTCACTAGACAAGGGTAATGGCCCTCCAAGTCTATGGTATTTCTACAACAAGAACATGCCTAACGACCTTCACTTTACTGCTTATAAAACTTAGTTTTGCTACCAGCCTTGGCCTGATCCTCCTCTTCTTGTAGGTCTGCTGTTTAGGGTACCTGTCATAGGGTTTCTTTTGGTTGTGGCAGCCTTATATTTCACCTTAAAACATCCAATATTCTACCTCAGTTGACTGTTTCCATAGGTCTACAATTTCAGGCCAATTGATACCTCTGTTTTTGGGCTGCGACAACATTAATTTTCACCTTAGAAGGGGGTTGTCCCTTCTTCTTTAAGTGTTAGTTGTTAGGGTATTTCCGTGATAGATTTAGAGGGGCCCCAGAACAGGCTGAGTTCCTTCCTCCTTCCATATTTAGGGGGTCCGACCCTTCTCCTAGGCTCCAACCTCTTTTCCATACACCTTGGCTATTGTTCAAGGGTTAAATTCACCACAGAAAGAATACCTGGCCCTCTTCATCTACCACAAAATTGTCAAGAGGGGTCCGACCTCATTATCTACCAATTTTTTTCTAAGGAGAGGTTCAACCCTCTTCTCTTCACACCTACAACAGAGTTTTGGCAGACCTTACCTTCAATTTTTAATGTGCAATGGTCTTCTTCAAGCCTGCTCTGATACCATGTTGGATTTTTAATGAGTTATGGCTCATGTATTCTCTTTAAATTTTCTATTTAACTATTACTTGAACCACAACTACTGCAACAAACCAAGATCACAAGAAGAATAACCATGCAAAAGAACACAAGAATTATCCTGGGAAACCCTTCTCAACAAGGGAAGAAAACCCAACCAATCCTTTGCTATATTCCTCAATATAAAGGCCTCCCACACCATCACCAAACCTAGCACACAAGAGGGTGTTGTAATTCTCATAATTTCAAACCACAACTTCTGAAATCATGAGATGCCACAATAATAAGTGTGTTTCCTCAATGGGGATTCACCTTTATTTATATAAGACTTGTCAAATCAAATGATGTGTCTATTGGCACAATAGGGCCGACCTCAATAACTAAAAATATAATTAATGATTACCATATTAATTATCTTTTATATTAATTATCTTTTACATTAATTATCTTTTACATTAAGGTAGGGCCTACCTATACCCTTTACTTTACAAATAGGGTTACAAGTAAGTCCGACTCTTGAAAAATATAGCAAGGGATCTCATACACCCACTAGTGCTCAAACACTAGGGGCGCATCCACAAGGATGTCCACATCTCTATCTCACCACATCTCACAGGAGAACCACACTCACTAGTGCTCATCCACTAGGATCATGATCAACTGTTCTCATCCACATGCACGCCTAACTCAACAGATCTTCTTTCCCACTACATTACACATGAGAGTCATATGTAGTTCATCATCTCAACTCTCTGCTAAGAGGAGACTAATACATCGTTTTGATCTATGTCTCATAACGACACACTTAGCTCATGGGAATTCACACGTTCACATTGTGCTCAACCACATCCATGTCTAACTCAACAGATCTCCTTTCTCACTGTGTTACACAGGAGAGTCATCTGGAGTTATTCTCAAGTCTCTGTAAGGAGGAGGCCATCACTACGTTCTAGTTCTGTTTCAGATAGGAACCACAAACCCAACTCATGGGATCTCTCTCAGGTCGATTCAACCAGTCTGTGTCCTGGAGGATGTCTCACACAACTGTAATCATCAACAAGATCTACCTTTTATCACAACTCAAAATTTTCCCTTGTTTAATCTTAGAACATGTATGAAATTCAGTCTTATTGCATGCTTGAACATACCTCATATTTTCCCTCTTTCACAACCTCAGACTCACCCTAAAACTGCTTCATTTTGTTACATATTCTCTGTTGGAATTTACCCTTGGATCTGCCTCAGATAGCCTCAGATCTGCGCCTTAGTTCTAGTCTTATGTTTGCCTCATAATAGGCCTCACTTGCCTTAGAAGTAGGCCTCAACCAGATCTGGAACAAACTTTATAGATTCATAAACACATTGATCAAAGAACTTACCTTGATCAGAGAATTTGTTGTCTACCTCAGACTTGTGCCTTAGAACATGCTTCAAACTAGACCTTGTTGCCTCAAAAATTTGCCTTAGATGCCTCATATTTCCCTGCCTCAGAACAACCTTAGAACATGCCCAACTCTATCACAAAAACAGTCTTTAAATCCATGGTTAGGTCTGTTGTTAAGACTCCTATGGGTATGTTGTTTAGGGGTTCTTCTGGCTGCGACATCCCTAGAGGGGTTTCTCTATGCTACAGTCTCCTTTTAAGACCCTCAACAATGCTCAAACTGCTTTAAACTTTCACCAGAGAGGTTAAGGGAGGTTCGACCCTCTCCTTACACCAACAATAGGGGTTTTAGTAGCCTTTAACTGTCCATGTCTTCCTTCTTTGACTGTGAAAAAATTCATCTTCAAGTACACCGCTTTGATACTGTGTTAATTTTTTTATGGTTAAGTTGATGCACATAGTTTATTTCAATTTAGCATTAACTGAACCATAACCATTTGCAACAACAATACAAGTTTCAGTAAACCAAGATCACAAGAAGAATAACCATGCACAAGAACACAAGAAGTATCTTGGGAAAACCCTTCTCAACCAAGGGAAAAAACCCAACAATCCTTTTCTTATATTTCCAAGAGAAGATCCACCATCCACCACCAAAACCTAACACACAAGGGCCTGGGTGCTTCTAAGATTGATAAAACTAGCTCCTAGAAAGGTGCGAATTGCAGTCCTCATAATTTCAGACCATGCGTTGAGTTAGTGAGAGATGTGATCCACAATGTGGATCTATCTCTTATTTATACAAAACTTAACTCACCGAATAGACATGACACTTGGCACAATAGGTCCGACCTGTACAACTTAATAATATAATTAATAATTACACAATATCAATTATCTTTGCATGGTGGGGTCGACTTGTACCATTTACAACACAATTAGGGTTTTACCAAAGTCTCACTCTCTGACAATATAGCAAGGGATCTCACACATCCTCTAGTGCTCAGCCACTAGGGACACGTCCACCTGTGCTCACCCACAGGGACGCCACTCTCAACATATTAACTCAACTTAGTTCACATGAGTACCATCTGGAGAACCATCTCAAGACGAAACAACTAAGTCCATAGGAGTACAAGGCAGGAGACCATCTCAAGTCATCTCAACTCAATCCAGAGTAGTAGACAAGAGACCACACGTCATCACAACTCATTCCAGAGTTTGACGCACACCCATCACATGGGCACACCCAACACATAGGCTCTCTCACAGATCGTCTTAACTCAGTCCAGAGGAGAATGACACACCCATCACATGGGCTCTCTCATATAGATCGTCTCAACTCAATCTAGAGGAGAATGACCTGGATAATGTCTCATGAAGCTACAATCAACAATAGTTTTGCCTTGTGCTTTCATTGACTCTTGCACAAAGATCCTTATTGCTTGCCCATATGCAACAACCTCCTTCCTAGTCATTGCCTTTGGAATATGTCCCAAAATGGGTAATAGATTATTCAATAAGAATCCATCACACACTTCAAAAGGTGAAGTTCTTATTGTGCTTTAAAACATGTGATTGTATCTATGCTACACATATGGATGTTGACATCCCGAAGTCTTTAAAAATTTGTGGTTAAAATCATGCAATAATTGAACTATGGTGTGATTTACTACCTTTGTATATGGATGGAAGGCAATACTTCTCCTCAGTGTGGTGTCCATCAATCTCCTCAATGCTTTCCAAAAGTATCTAAGTAATCCACTATAACAATTGGGGATGGTTGATTAGAGTAAGCCAAAATGCACCCATATGTTCTCAAAAAACAATTTCATGACTTGTTGCCCAAAGTAATCTTTTTGCAAGTTATAATCATGACCATTTCTTTGAAGTGATCCATTACAACAATTAGAGTCATTACACTCATTGGTTGTTAGTGGACCTCAAGAAAATCTATTAAACTAACTCCCATGCTTTGCTCAAGGCTAGAAGTATAATGTATTTTCCTAAATTTTGATTTGTTGGTTTTGATATACTACTGAGGGAATAAATTCTTGTTAACTTTGCCACCCTCCATGCCATATTTGAACTATGGTGCGATGTACTACCTTCGAATATGAATGGAAGACACAACTTTTCTTTAGTGTGGTGTCCATCAATCTCCACAATGCTTGCCAAAAGTAGCTAAATAATCTATTGTCACAATTGGGGATGATTGATTATAGTTAGTCAAAATTCACCCATATTTTCTCAAAGAAGAATTGCATGCCTTGTTGCATTAGAGTGATCTTTCAAGAAGTTATCATCATGGTTATTTAATTGAAATGATCCACTACTACCATTAAACATAGTTACCAACTTAACGAGAACTCTACAGAGTTCTCGTTTTTTTGGGGGTCAAGTTTTTTACCTCGTTTTAAAAAATGGTGTTGCCGGTAGCACCCCCTCCCTTTTTAGGTGTTTTTTTGATATTTTAAACTTTCTGATACGTAAGGTTTCCACTTTTTTTTT
>JZKD02S1810250.1:878855-905303 GCA_000966675.3 Picea glauca | reverse complement strand
TTTTTTTTTTTAATTTCAATTTTTTTTGTTTTCTTAGTTTTTTTTAGTTTTTAATTTATCTAAAAAGAAATGAATTATAATTTTTTGCTAAATATTTAAAAATAGTGTTATTTAACTACAAATATTTTCTATGTATTGAAGTAAAGGTAAAAAATATGTTAAAAATGATATTTTCCACTATATTTAAAAAGTATGGAACCATGAATTAATTAAGGACACATAATTATATGAAAAATCTTATTTAAAAAAAACTAAATGGTATACAACATTTTTAATATTGGATGAAGCATGGAAATATGATTAAAAACACCATTGAACCAAAAAATAAAAAATTGGAAATTTTGAAAATAGATGAAAAAACACCATTGAGAAAAACAAAATTGTACGATTTGAAAATAGATGAAAAACAAGCATTTAAAAAAAAAAAAGTGGAAACATTATGTATGAGAAAATTTAAAATATAAAAAAACCACCTAAAATGGGAGGGGGGGTGCTACCGGTAGCACCATTTTTAAAAATGTGGTAACAAACTTGACCCCCCCAAAAATGAGAACTTTGTAGAGTTCTCGTTAAGTTGGTAACTATGTTTTGCATGTTGTGAGGTGGTGATTGTCAGGTTATCCACTAATGGTTCGAGAGGGCCAGTTTATTTGATGATATCATGGGAGCTCATACCTACAAGGGAAAATATCTAAAAAGTAACACCTTATGGGTTGGGGACAATCTCAATCAACCAACCTATGCCAGTGGTTCTTTTGTTGAGTATAACTCACGATGGGAAATGGGACCATCTTGAGATTTCTAGAGTGCCTAATGTTGGAGTCATGATGTCGAAGTCCTGAAGAATGGCTAGAGTGTTGCATGTTTGTGATGTTGTGAGATTGGAATTCAATGCCCGGGGCTGTGTACCTAAGGGAGGATAAGGAGGGAGTTTAGGTCCAACCTTTTGAGATGATTGATGTATGAAAGTATTGATCCAAATGACTGTTGTACATAAATATTGATCTAGATCATTGGTTTATGTGAGTATTGATCTAGATTCCTACTTGGGAAGATGAGGTCTAGTGCCTAGAGCCCTGATAGACCAAGATTTCTTGGTCTGGTGCCATAGAGCCCTGATGGACAAGATAAGGTCCGATGCCTAGAGCCCTGATGGAAAAGATAAGGCCTAGTGCCTAGAGCCCTGATAGACCGAGGGGCTTTAAGCCTGGTTCCAAAAGTCGGGAAAAAAACTAGAGAGTACTCGCGCTTCTCCAGTGGGGTTATGTAGAATTTTTATGCCTGTTGTAGTCACTTGGGTGGCTTTATACTAGTTCATCAGAGGGCGTTGTGGATTATACAGGAAGAGAATTAAAAACTATAAGCAACATAAATAACGTTAACTTCGAGACAAAGTTCCTTGAAGGGGAGGAGTATGTAATGCCCTCTAATAATAATAAGAAGAAATATTTAAAAAAATACAAATAGCAACAAGATAAATAATAAAAATAATTACTTTATTAATAGAATAAAAGGGGAAAATAAGAAAATACAAATTAAGAAGAAAGAAAAAAATGACACGATTAATTATTTAATGACAAGTGTAGCTTATGCATGTAACTTATTGCATGAATGTGTAAGAACAATTCTATATAATGGAGGTGAAGAAGAAAGTTGGGGATCTTTTTGCTTGGACAATTAATGGAAAAGGCTTGGAAGTTGGGATAGGTAGTTGATTGAGGGCTTGAGAGCTCTCAGTTGTGATGAATGAGGGGTTGGTTGGGAAAAGAGTTGTCCCCCGCATTGTTGTTGTGACAAGTTGGATCAAAGCGTGAAGCACAATGGATCGACATGTATAACATTATAAGTAATTCGAGGTCTTCACCTCTCAGGTAAGTCTCTCACACTCGCTCATTCTTGTCAATTATGTAATAAGGATGATGTCTTTCTACTTTCTTCGTTTAATGGTTGCAAATTGCTAGATTTACTTATGCTTTAATTGGAATTATAATTTGAACCGTTATAGAAAACCTTGCAAGCTATGGTGAAATTTTATGATATTTTCGTGGATGAAACACATGTAAAATTGATTTTTTTCATCAAATTGGATGAGATAGAACTCATTAATAATGAGAAATATGAAAGAGTTTCAGTCACGTTAATGAATAGGTTCATGGATCCTAATATCGAGGTAACTTATGGAAACTATTTCTTTATCCAATTTAAGAATCAGATATGGTGGTTGAGATTGTTTCACATTTCTAAGGAGTCTCATGAAATATTAAAATGGATTTTTTTTTATCAAACTCCAGTACCCACAACAATTGCCTCACACAGAATGGGAGAAAAAATTAATGTTGATGGTTATGGTTCATATGAAGTTGAATGGCATCTAACAACTAATTTAAAAACATTAAAGTGCATGTACAATGTTGTTCATGGTGCTAATGCAAAACATAATTGCATTTATTGTATGCACACAAAGAAAAAAGAAAAATTATCAGGTGGTGGGTGGTCAAATGGGATTATGAGTTGTCAACAAGACATCATTCGAGATTGAGATGAGATGGATAAAAATACAGATCCCATACTACCAATACCACTTACAAGAGTACATATATGTACACTCCATTCATTTATAAGAATTGTTGATAAATTAGCGTATCTTTCTATTCTATTTGCTTGGAATAAGAGGCCACAAGAAGTTGCTCAAAAATCAGTTGAAGCAATTGAGAAGGTTCTTTCTAATGTTGGTTTACATGGAGGTAATGTAAAAAATTGCAAAGAAACAAAAATGTCAGGGGCTGAAGGTAATGTTCCTTCTAAACCATCCATGGGTGGGGTTAAAGGACAACACTTTATTGCAGATGTCAAACCATCAAGAAAATGTCAGTGGGAAATTTATAAGGATCTTATTGATGCAAAGGATGATAAAATTGATAATGGTAGATCTGTATTAAGAAAAAAAAATGGATGACACTTTCTACTTTGTTTCCATTAATGGACAAGGAGGAATTTGAAAAAGGGGATGATATGGATTTCGCTAAAGTAGTTACACATTTTACAAAAGAAATGATTGGGGCATGGGGAGAAAATGAGATAATGCATTACATGGTTGCCTTCATGTTCAAGGATTCTCTATGCATCATGTTCGATACTTTTTTTAATGTCATTTTATGATTACCAAATTCAATTTATTGTTTTTATGTTGGTAGCATATACTTTATGCTCATGGACCATGGTTTTCTAAGGAGTGTCGTATCTTAGGAATTTGGAATACTCAAGGAATGGAAAATTCTCATAATTAAGTGAGGGAAGCATACCATAAAAGTACTAAACACGGAGGTGTATTAACTCTTTTAAATCCACTAGTTCAAATGTTTCAATGGTTTTATAGATGCATAGCATAAAGGTTTCCTCAAGAACTAGACACTACTAGTGAAGACTCTATTGAAGAATGGATAAGGGATGCACTTATAAGGAAAAAGTGTGAAACACGGGAACAATCTAAAGGTAGAAATGCTTGTACAGAATGGCATTCAAAAAAATCAAGGAAGGGTTAAAAATGGGTTTTGTATGAGATATTGGCCAAACATAAATACAAACTATGCAAAATGAGTCTCAAAGTGGTACAGAAGAAAATGAACTAGCTGCAAGTAGAGGATACCAGGTAAAAGATATCAGGGGGAATGATGAAATCATGAATGAAAATGTATTATTAGTATCAAACACGTATGGGAAAGTTATTATGCAGGATGAAGGGGGTTTGCAAGCAAATGTGTCACTGGGAGAAGGAAGGGAGTTGCTAGAAAATACATTAGCAAACATGGAATAGGACCGAAAATAAAATATCACCAAGATTGGGAACCAAGACTAGGAAGGAGGTGGCACTTAAGGAATATAGATAGACTGAAATTATATTTTGCAAGGTGTGGATATGGTATAGTGTCGATTAGGCTTGATGCCACTACCAAACTAGCCTATTATGAACTCTGATTTTTAATTGTGTATAAAAGTTTATGTATTCTCGTCCCATTGTCCTATTTCTTGGTTATTTGCATGTCTAAGATTTTGGTGTTTTATTATCTGCAATTTTTTTGTGATTCTTTTCTCTAAATTGGGTGTGGATTTCTCAATATTGTAGTCTATTACCATGTTTGATATATTAGGTTATATGGCATGCACAATAGGCCTATTGTGCAATCCTTTTAACTTCTTGTGTTGTAATTTTCTTATCTATTATGATTGCAGAACATTGTGATTATTAACATTAGTTTATACCACAAAGGCTCATGCACATATGATGTTGCCACTTTTTATCACTGTGGATTTCTCTTTTTGGCAAAGTATTCTACAACACTAGATTAATGAGATGCTTAATTTCAAAGTATAAATAAAATGGAAATGTTGATCTTTAATACATTTGATGTCTTTGGAGCCAACTCCACATGTGTGTGTTTGTGCAACACTTGAACTTCATCAATATTTATTTCAATTAAAGTTGTGTGTTAAAAGGTAAATCTTGTTTTCTTATGTATACCTTGGGTATGAATAATGAACCTTGCAAAATATGGAGATGAAGCATTGAGTATGGATATTGTCATGTGATACTTGTTTTAGATGGTAGTCAAGAGCTTTAAATCCAATCATATCTACATGAAATTAGACCTAGAGTGCTTCTCTGATCAACTCTTAAACATTTGAAGTTGTTATTTTATTTCATTGAAATTTGTGCATTTTAGAGCATAACATAGTATTCCATCAATGGTCTTGGCATGAAAGGCATTGTTCAATACATTCTCAAGATGGATAATGAGATGGTCCTAAAGGGTCTTATATCTAGTTCTGATGCACACGATGTGATCTGGATGGATCTAAGTGGCCATCCACCTCTTCCACTGAATCAACATTTTGAGCTTGTGGTTTTGATAAACCATGATATTCACCATTTTTATGGGGAATGGAATGTAATGCCATCTTCATTTTTTAATTACATACATCATTTAATGATTTCCTAGTGGTATTATGTACATTCCTACATCATAGTTTTAATGCATTGGATCCATTATAACTCCGCAGTTAAGCATGCTCAGGCTAGAGTAGTACTGGGATGGGTGATCGCCTGAGAAGTCCTAGTGTTTTACATTCCTATGGATTTTTATAAACTTGGTACAATTTATCCCACATGCATCATGGGAATTGTTCTCCTCTCACTCTCTCATATATATTTGAGGTGAAGGAGACCCTTTAAGCATGCAATGGAGTGTGATGTAAAGCTTATTGTGAATGAAGCATAGCCAACATCTCTTTATTTTTAGAGATAAGCTACCCCATTTTTCCAGTTTGTGTTCTACAATGTTTTTCTATCTTATTCAGTAATAGAAGTTGGGTTTCATTGTATTTTAGTGTTCTCTTCTATATTTTTTTGTATTTCATTGTTATATCTCGGTTATATTTTTGTCTTCATGTCGTTCTCAAAGTAATCCGGATCAGTGGTATCAGAGCAGTTTGCCCCTTGTCATTTCTCAAATCAGGTCCCCAATGAGGTCATGGTATAGAGATTTGGGTCTCGATCTGGTTTCTCTTGAGGACAACCACTCTCTCTAGCCCAAGCGACCTCCCATGGCAGAAGAAAAGAGAGATGACAGAGCACAAGATCCTTTCAATACGTTGCCCAAGGAAGCCCTCGTGCGACAAAGGAACGAGATGATGGATACATTTTCTCAAATCCTTCGAAGACTACCGATGGTGACAACCAAGGCATCTTCGACAAGCGACAATTTTTCAAGTGCGATGCCCTTCAAGGTACAAGTCAATTTTGATATCCCTTTATTTGAAGGCTAGATAGATGCAGATTCTCTAGAAAAATGGTTGAATCTGCTAGAAGGTTATTACTCTATCCAAAATTTTTCCGACAGTGAAAAGATCACCTTCGCGCTCCTTAAATCCCTTCCCCATGTTAGATCTTGTTGGAAAGGTTACTGGGAGAGGTACACCATGGATGAATCTACATTATTTCGGAGAGAACCCACTTGGGAGGCCTTTGCAGATGCCCTAAAGGAGGAGTTATACCTTGTCGGAAACTATGATGACCAATACATGAGATGGACAACTATGTGTAAGAAAATAGACCAGACGGTCGCGCAATAGACCAACATATTTTCTACCTTGCGCTCAAAGTTGGGTATAAAAGACTCCGAGTGACACCTGGTTTTGAAGTACTGCAGTGGTCTACACATGCACATAAAAACAAAGATCGATTTCTTGGACATATCCTCACTGGGAGATGCTTATCGATATGCAGTCAAAATTGAGAAAAAATTCAAGCAGCAGAGTAAGTGGGAGAAGCATGGATAGAGAAAGGAAGGCCAACCTCAAGAGACCAAATCCCAGATGCAGGAAAATAAGGGTAACGAGAAGACTAAGAAAGACACTGGAAAGTGGTGTGAATTCCACAATATCCCTTGGCACAACACTGATGAATGTCGCTCAATACAATCATTGGTGGCCGAGATCAAAGACAAAGAGTCGAACCCCGACTTGGACACTGATTCAAAAAATAATAAAAGGAGACAGATCATTGATGCAAAACCCACGGCTATTGTTGCAACTACAACAATCCAACTAGAAGAGGATCTTGAGGAGGGGGAGTGACTTTTCCATTCACAAATGTGGGTGAAGGGGACCCCACTGCATTTCATTTTTGATAGTGGAAGCCAAAAGAACATCATCTCAGTAGAGGTTGTCAAGAAGTTGTATTTTCCAACAACACCACACCCGCAACCATACAACATTGAGTGGCTTCACTAGGGTCAAGATCTTTGTGTCATCCAACAATGTCGCCTATCCTACGACATCAAGCCCTTCAAGGATGAGTATTGTGTGATGTTTCCCCACTAGAATTATTTGATGTTCTATTAGGCCAGCCATATATGTGGAGGCGTCATTGTTTTTATGAGTCTTGACCCCGTAGCGTCATTGTTACTCTGGGGGGTCATCTATATCGGATACCAGAGGTAGTTCTGACTATTGTCCCATGAAAACAATGCCACAAAGTAATCTTTCATACTGCAAAGTTTAGCCTCTTCACAATCCGATCAAAAGGTGAACAGAAGGACACTGCAGCTGCTGCAGCCTCATCCCAAGACCTTTCTATTCAGCAGAAGCAGATCGAAAATATTGTATATGTGTACCAAGATGTTATTGTTGCACTTATGGGGGTGCCTCCACACTACCCAATCAAACAAGGTTATAACATAACCCTTCATACTCTTCATGTTGCATATTCACCAACAGAGTCCTCCCACACTAAGGTAGATCATGCAGCTAGATTGGTTGAACAAATCCAACTCCTCTAGCAACAGGTTCATGACATCCTTCAACAAGCTAAGCAGGACAACTTCTTCAACAAGGAAAGCAACACAAGATTCAGATTTAGCAAAAGTCTCTCCATCTCCCAAGGGAACTTGACACAATGGGGACCATTGCTTATTAAGGGGGGAGTAATGATCCAAATGGATCTCAGTGGCCATCCACCTCTTCCATTGAATCACCATTTTGAGCCCGTGGTTTTGATAAACCATGATATTCACCCTTTTTATGGGGAATGGAATGTAATGTCATCTTCATTTTTTAATTACATACATCATTTAATGATTTCCTAGTGGTCTTATGTACATGCCTACAACATAGCATTAATACACCGGATCCCATTAGAACTTCACAGTTAAGCGCGCTCAGGCTAGAGTAGTATTGGGATGGGTGATCGCTCGGGAAGTCCTAGTGTTTTACATGCCTATGACATTTTATAAACTCAGTCCAATTTATCCCACATACATCATGGGAAWTGTTCTCCTCTCACTCTCTCATATATAATTGAGGTGAAGGAGGCCCTTTAAGCATGCAATGGAGTGTGATGTAAAGATTCTTGTGAATGAAGCATAGCCAACATCTCTTTCTTTTTAGAGATAAGCTACCCCATTTTTCCAGTTTGTGTTTTACAATGTTTTTCTATCTTATTCAGTAATAGAAGTTGGGTTTCACTGTATTTTTGTGTTCTCTTCTATATTTTTGTGTATTTCATTGTTATATCTCGGTTATATTTCTGCCTTCATGTCGTTCTCAAAACAATTTGGATCGTGATGGCTAGTCAATTGTCAATGTAGTGAAGTGTTCCCAAACCAAAGTTCCTTGTTGCATATTTTATGCATCGAGTTATATTCTGAAGGATCCAATTAACAAGAAGTCATCAAAATGGGTTTTTACTCTCAAAAGCATCGAGCTAAAATATATATGTTCTTATAATAACATTAGAGAATTATGTTAGCTATTAGAGTTGATAGTTTGAATCTAAAACTAAGTCACAACAACTTATGAAGTTCTAATAATCACAACTCATCGCATAACATATGATTTCACTTCTGATGTTTTTTTTTACAAGCCCTATTTGAATCCTATAAATTTGATTTCTTGTGCTTAGTTTCAACAAAATTCCTTTTATTTTGTTTCTATGTTGAATGCAGTGGATAAGATTACAAAAATATTTAAACATCTAGGATAAAAAGTCCTTAAAATTCTAGCTTAACAATCCTATCCTTAGTTTGGTACTTCACACTTATATCATAACATATTTCTCTAATGAACGTATTCAATTAAAATAAATAAATAAATAAAACTCAAAAGAACAAAAACTTTAGCTAGTTGTCTATATTTCACTAGCTTAGGAGTGCATATTCCAACTGCCCCTGTGAAGGATTCTTATCTCTTCCAAAACCATATCTAGACACAGTCTAATTTCTCCCCAACAAATTTATGGATGGAGTTCAAATGAAGGAGATCCATGTGGTCAGTCTTGGAAAGGGGTTTCATGCTCTAGATTGTCAGTTACATAAATCAAGCTCTTAGGCTTATGATTGTCAAGAACGTTGTATTACCATCTTTAAAGCCTTTCATTATTGAAAATCTTGGATTTGAGCAACAAAACAATTCACGACTCTTGGTTATATAAAGCCTCACAATTGTGAGAGAAGTGTACTAGAATCACCAATGTGATTGTCATATCAATTTGATCCTCAATCTATGGGTTCTTAGTATCATCATGATTACTTTCATTTCCATTTTATGGATTCAAAGAAGGGATTCTAGGGAGTGGTGTATTTTTGGATATAATCCAACCTTGTTGGAACCACAAGTTTGTTCTTTATTCCTTCTCTCGTTGATTACATTATGGTTACCGTGGTTATAGGATGAGTTTCCATTATGTTTTATCTCTTGAGTGTGTTTGTATACCAAAATGTATGTATAATAATGATTGTGAATTTTATGCTAGGTTCATGAGTCCCATTATTTAATTATTTAGAATCTATCCTTATTCAAGTACTAGAAGGAATATTATCTTTGAATCCTACATGTGAAACACATTTCCCAACCTTGTTGAGAACCACAAGGTGGCCTGAAGTGATTCTCTTTTGTGTTTCAATTTTTTCACTGAGATTAAGTGCTTGTTTTTGGATGCCATACTCTGTTAATATGTACCTTATCCATGCAAAAGCTTGTGTGCATGCCTTTTTGGGCCTGCAGTGGATTCCTTTTGGGGCCTATTGTAGATTCTTTTTTGCATGCCCAGTAGGCCCCTAGGCCTCATGTTGTGCATGCCTTTTGGTTCAACCTCCACGCTTATGTTACCCATGACAACCTCCATGCTGGGATAATGTACATGGGAAAGGATGAAACCTATAGAAGTATGTCTAGGTAACCAACTCTTTTTCCTATTTTATGATAATTGAGTTTTTACCTTCTTGGACCAAAAGTGGAAATATTTCTGAAGTTATGTTTTCATTTTGTGTGAAGCTGTTTTGTTTTTATGTTTTTGTGGACATAAATTGGAATTACCAAGCCATCCTTATTTTGTTGGAGTCTAGTTCCATCCATAATTTAAGTCAATACCAGGAAAAGCATCTACAATCTTATTGGGTAGTTCATTTCCATCCTTCCGTGAAAACAAATTAAATATGAGATTCATTGTATATTGAACTTGCAAACTTTGTGTAGAACAATGTGTAATCAACATGCCAGTATTATTAATGTTCAAAAAATGACCACAAAAGTAGGTCAAGGGATTGGTTTAAAATATTACATAAATGTAATACAAAGTGGGAGTGCATGAACGACTCCAAGATATCCATCAAGGATATAAAATTATTATTCTACAGGGACAGGTGAAGTTCCCTCAAGCAACTTGCAAGGGGTTATAAACAACCTTGAAGGATTATAAACAATCATGGTTGTTCAAGAGTTCATGTTGTATGAATTTTATGGAGTAAGAATTACACTTAGTCTCAAAACCTCTATTTTCCTTAACTTGTTCTTTTTTCCAAGGAAAAAATCTTGTAATTTTATTTTAGGAAAACAAAATTACATCAATATATGTAAATGCGCCTTGTACTTATGTTTGCATTGCTTAGTGTGCAATCTTGATGGAAAAATTTCTTGTCCAGGTACTACTTTTCAATCTTCCATATCTCCTTGTCCACCATTTGAAGACATTTTCTTGTCAAATACAGCTAGGACATATGAAAAATAGCAATCTTCTTTGAAGTTTTCCATGCAACAAACTATATAAATTCTTGGACGTGCAAATTCATGTGTGGGTTCCATTTGTACTATACCATGCTCAACATATATGCCTGCTACACAACCCAAATATGTGACCTTGTCCAAGGCAACATTGTTTCAAGTATTTATCAACTCATGCTCAAAGATTGAAAGCCCTGTTTTGACATGTATCTAGGCACTTACCTTTGCTTCTTGACTCTTTTCATGGAAAAAAAATTCAACAATATGTATAGAAACTATGGAATATCGTGTAGAGAAAATGGGTCACTGTAAAGGAGATTTATGGTTTTTTGGACAAGAGAATTTCCCATGGAAAATACATCCATAAATTTGCAAAACAAGTGTTGGCATTTATATTCAAGTCAAGGGACTGCCCAACAAAGCCTTCCATGGTTGGACAACTATTCAAATTTTATGAATTTGTAACAAGGGTATTGATGTCTTTGCACACCATTTTGTTCATGCACATGGATCTCTGGTGGGATGACATGAGGCATTCATGAGGTTAAAATTGATGTAACGTTGTCTTAAAATTGAGGCGTTCATGAGGGATACAATTAGAAAAGGAATAGTAATCAGGTTGGAGAGGTTGGCATGGGAAGATAAAAAAGATAAGGAAATACTTTAGGAACCAAGGTGATTATTCAAAGGCTAAAGGACAAAGGGATAAAACACAAGCATGTCCATGGGAAATGAAAACTATCCCATATGCAATTTGCGACAGAGGAGAAAAAATAGGCAAAGCCTCAATAACATAGCGTATTTCTCTATATTGTAATTTTATGAGCAAGAATAAAGAGTTTAAAAAATAACTCTTGTTGGATTTTTACCACACTTCCTTCGGTGTAATATTTGAGTTCTTTATTATGTGTGTGTTTTTGGCATTATGTTATTTTCAATTTGAATCCACAATCACTATTTATTTCATAATAAATATAAACATATTTTTTTCTTTCATATAAACTAATCAAGGTTTGCACTATTAAATCAAATTGTCCATAGGATGATTGATTATAGATCACTCTCTTTGAATAAGTTTTATGAAAATAAAATATTTCAAAAATTAGTTGGAACTGGAAGTCATGTTCTACATCCAAAATTTAAAGATGAATCAAATTGATCGATATCATGCCAAAAGAGCCATAATAATATGTAAATTAGTATTAGCAAGTGTTTGGAAACAATGTAAGGGATGAACTTCTGAAAGTTAATACGAAGCATGGCCATCACCATGGAGTAAGTATTAGAAAGGATTTCCCTTGAATCATTGTTGTTGTGACATGAGAAGAGTTACATCTAAATCCTCTCTTCTATGGAGTGGAGATAGATTTATAATAGGGACCTTTTTACCTCCATTATTTCACCAACGATCCTTTTATACCAAAGAATAAACATGGATTAGTTCTTTATATCTCTAAATTTTCCCTATCTTAGTAAAACCAATTACCATTTAAGTGATATACTTATGGCATCTAAGAATCCGAAATGGATGATTTTATTAGAATATAGACTTTTATAGTTAGTCTTATTGTTTTGGATTTTGGTTTTACTCCATGCCAAAAAATTGTTTCTATACATTTTTCTTCAATCGCTATTTTAACAAAATGAAAAGAATAAAGGTGATTCTTTTGGATTAACTTTAAAATATTTCTACTTTTTCCTTATTCCCAATAGTATAACATGGCTATTAAACATAAAATTGTTGTTATTGTGATTTTCACTGGTGGAATTGGTCAGAGCTCCTTGTTTCCCTTTTCAAATTGGTTAAACTTGTCCTCTCCCTTATTCTAGATTGTGACAAATTTCAATCCTAGATTGCAAATATTTAGAGACCAAACCCATGAGAAAAAAGAATATGCTCACGTGGTTTAATTAATGGAAAGCTCAGTTAAAATTCTTGTCTCCCTTTTTCTAC
Source organism: Picea glauca (assembly GCA_000966675.3). Lineage (NCBI taxonomy): Eukaryota > Viridiplantae > Streptophyta > Pinopsida > Pinales > Pinaceae > Picea > Picea glauca. The sequence goes on along the minus strand of JZKD02S1810250.1, from coordinate 892,795 downwards.
ATTGTGTCAAATTTCAATCTTAGATTCCCAACATTTGGATTCCAAAAGAATGAGAAAAAGAATATGCTCATGAGGTTTGATTAATGGAAAACTCAAAATGGGTGCCTTACCATGACTTGGATTTTAATTATGTGTACCTTGATAGAGTGCACAATACACCAGTTCTCCTAAAAAATATATTTTCCATTAGGCAATCAATCCATGACATTTTAGGCATGTAGTCTCAATATGCAATATGATGATACTGCAGTCAAGATTGTAATATTCTTGTGGTCATGTGGTGATCAACCTACATTTTAGGGTATTATGTTGATTAATGACACTGATACATTGCTTACCTTACATGGACCACATGACAAGGTCATAATGATTGTCATTGTTTCAAGAAATTCTCAACTCATGCTTAGAGATTTAAATCCCCAGTTTCTTTCTGGAATGTATCCAAGCGCTTTCCTTTGCTTGCATTCTCTTGTCATGGATATAAATTCAACTGTATTTTTAGAAGATATGAAATATGTAGTGGAGGAAGTGGGCCACTATAAAGGATATTAATGGTTTGCTGGACAAGAGAATTCCCCATGGAAAATACATCCATAAATCTACAAAACAAGTGTGTCCCCCATGTACAATCTCTATGGTTATTGATTGCGTTGACAAGTCTGAAACATATTATTTAATGATGGACCCGACTATTGGTGTACATGTTGACAATAGGTTTGAAAATGGCCTCAAAATATACTAAATTTAGTGCACTAACCACTCTAAAATAGATCATTTTATGGTGGGACAATCCTTGATGCCGTGATTAAAATTTTTGTGGAAGAAATTTGTGTCTTTACTCCTCGGTCTCTATTGCTTATTTGAAATGAGAAGTTTATGAAACAAAAAATGGAATAAGAAATCACAAAATATATTAACAATAAAAAATTTCAAAATTCATCAATAAAAGATTGTCAATCCCAACTATTAAACATAATTGTTTTTCACAAAATGGCATTTACTTCAATTATGAGACTTGTATAATGAATGATGTGGCAAGAGCATTCATTGTTACAAATTCAGGAGCATATTGGAACCATTAAGGAGAAACATGATAAGTATTTGGCAACATAATCAACAACTTCTGAAAATATTCCATGATGACTTTTAGAAATCTGAACATCTTTTTCTTCTCCTTGTTGCTTCATTTCCTTAACAACTCTAGTTTATTTTGTGGTAGGAAAACAAAGGGGGATCCTTGATACGATATGAATACTTCGGGTAGTGTTATGACATCTATCACTATGCCACCCTTTCCAATTAGACAAATCCCATGTCAAACATCACAGAAATGGAAGCCTCATCAAGTGGATGACCTCTAAAACGTTGACCTATGCTTCAAGGAATACGATTTCTGCTTCCTTTAACACTGCATATGACATAGTATACATGGGTAATAATGGAAACCACAGAGGTAAACCAAATATGTACTGCAACAACAAAACATTGGATTATTCCATATAGGTAGAACATCATGTAGAACTTGAACCTGTAGGGTGCAGACAAGTCTCATGGTATATTCTTCCCTGTAAAATTGGTTATCCTCTGCTTTTCATCAACTTGTTTGCACCTCATATTTTTTGCATCATTATCTTCCAACTTCTATGCAAGGCATCTCAAGACACTTGGATTTAGATGGCAAATTAATAAATCAAGCATGCTCTCAAAATCAGACACGACCTCAAATATCTCCTTTGCATTGTCAAACTAACCATACCAATAGTTTCAGTAAAGTTGATCACAACTGACATAAACTTCTATCCATGATAAATAATACTAAAATTTCACAATAAACATAAAACCTTTTAATGACTACAGATTTTTTGCAATGTGAAAATGAAAAAGTTTAGATATACTTGATACAGGCTTGCCCCAATTGTCGAAAATGTTGGAATGGACAAAAAGTTGGGGTACATTATGGATAATCCATTGAACACAAGAATTCATCCTTCAATACTAATAGAGCCATGGAAAAGTGGTGTGATTTAATTGTAGATTTGAACCACAACACCTAAATTTGGAAATAATCAAGAATTAAACTTCTTTGTATATTGTTTAAGTGAAACGAGGCTTTAGTTAGTGATGAAATATTCTAATTTGAATCTTTGTCACCTAGGTAAACTGAGGATCAACTTGTGCTAAGGCCACACAAACATATCCACAAATTGGAGGGCCATTTACAAGGACATCAAATGACATTGGAGTAAGTCGTAGACTATCAAACCTTCATCAACCAATAACTTGAAAAGTCAAAGTTCACAAATTTCATTTCTTTTGGAAATTAGTGATATTTGATTGATGCATAGAACATAATGAAATGTATGAAAATGAAGAAAAAAAAAAAGAAGAATATAGAAACATATTAAAAAAAATACTCTTTCAGCCATGAGCTAAATTTGTGAGAAGTTAAGTGAAATGAATACAAGATTGAATAACAAAAAGATCAAATGTTCTTTGCAAAGGAGTTGATTATACCAAATTTCTAATTTTCATATCATAGTTATCATAGTTGGGAACTTAGATCTTACCTGGAGGTAAGATGGTACAATATCTTTGAAAAATAAAGCTTTGAATCAAATCTTTGTTGCATTGTATCCCATCCAATCAGAAGAGGTTCACGAAGTACCACAAGGCAAGTTTTGATCTCCACTGATTGCTTATTCCAAGGGTTTGCTTTAAGTTTTCCTCTAAATCCCCTTCCCAATACAATTGAATTCTCTCTATGATATATGGATGTAATGGCAATCCTTTCCTCTCCAACAATGAGCAAAGTGACAAAGAATCCTGCACACACATCATGACAGCACAAAAACATACTTCTATCTTTGAGGAGGATGCTTATGTCTTCACCAGCTTCACAAAATCCTTGATTTCTTCTTTTTTCTTGAGCCAATTTTAAAAATTATGCAACATATTCTGGTGCATCTCCAAAGATTGTTGAAAAATACTTTGCTTCTTGTAAAATGACCGAAAAAACCCCCAGTAGTGCTAGGTTTGTAGCATAAGTTTCAGGGTAGAATGTAATGGAAGGAAAAGAACAATGTAAATTGTTCTCAAGGCGGGAATGATAAGAGCATAAAAATGAGGTAAGTTACCCAAGACAACAATTTGTGTCATTTTAGGAGACATTCAATTTGAAGTGCATTCCTTGAGTTATTTTTACTATGCCCCCAACCCATAGGTTCTACTATGCTATTTATGAAAGTCCCGAAAAGAAACAATATTCTTGTCATATGCTACAACAATAAATGTCTTACAATGTTCTGTCTTATAAATCCTATCCCACAAGTTAATTTTTAATATGCATGTGAAACTGAGTAGTGAGAATATAAATTTTTTTAAAGGAAAAATCTTAGGATTATGTACCACACTAAATAGTATTCACTATGAAGCTAACTTGTTGCAATTCACTTGGTTTTGGGTTTTGTTGCAATGTAGCTCACATTGGGTTTGAATCCTACCATAATAGATAAAATAACTCTCTCCAATGCCCCATGAATCCTCAATGAAGGATATATCCTCTTATATACTTAGTGAAGAAATCAAAGAACACCAAGACACAAACTACTATGAAACTGATTGAACGATTTCTCAATAAAGTCCCTCAAAAGCATCCATTCTAAAATTATGTCATGAAAATTTACCAAGGAATTGAAGATCATTTTCAAAATAGGGTAACTCTCGTGAACACTATCTTTCATTAGAAAGACAAACAATACAAAATGAAGCTTAGGTTGTTTACAAAACAATATAAAGATTATTTTACTGCTAGACCTTCAGGGCTAAGATTCAAAACAACTAAGAGTAAGTTGTATTGCTACTATTACTACTATGTTGTTTGACATAGGTTTTAACCTTTTACTATAGATATTCATGCCTTAGACTTAACCATCCAAAGTTAGTCCATATAGTTATTGTTAAAAATAATATTAGAACTGAACATACATCCATTGAGCTCATGTAAAGTTAAAGAGACATCAAGTGTAGACCCCTACCCCTTGGCTGGTCATGGTGGTGAACCGAGGCTTCTAAATTCTTGAAGCTCATGGGAATTATTTGTGCCACCAAGAATGTTGTTGCCGCTAGAAGGTATTCGATTTGAAAATTAACAGATAGCTTGCTTCTAAATTTGAAGCCAATATAACATGCTTAATATTGTTGGCCATTTTGTTACACATCTGATTCTATACTCTTTCAAGTCTATTGACTAGTTTTTAAAAAAGAACTTCATTTTTTGAACAATATATTGTGTGATAATCTTACTAGAAAGAAAAGTTAGCCCCTTAAGCTGATTGCATGCCATGAATTTTTATTTGATTTACCACTATAGACTCTTATAAATAATTGTACCAATTTGAGTGCCTCTACTATGTTCCTATTGGAGACATTGCTTTGGGTCAAAGGTAGAAAAAATTACATCAAAATTATTTGAGTTAAAATTGGAAATTTTTTCTTAAGTACAACTCATATAAGCAATAGTCTTAAAAAGTCACAATAAAAGTATAACAAAAATCCTCCAACATATGATGTTATCAAATTCAATAAAATTCTATATTGTGAGCACTTCTAGAAAACTGATCTCAATCCAATCAATTGTGATCGATCAAAAAATCAGAACTACATTAACTTGTGCTTAACATGCGGAAGTGCGACTTTTTTCTCTTGATCTTAAGTTTCCTCCAACATAGAAGTCTGAATTTTTTTGGTACTTATAAGTAGGAGATAAATCTATTTTTCCTTCATTCCATTCTTTGAATACATGTCCTTCTCTTTGCTCAATTTGAAGTTGTCATAGAGCATGCCAGATTTCATTTATTTCAAGAGACTAAGGTTTGAATCAAAGTCTAGTAGAGTTGAACAACTGTAGCAAAACATTTAGTATGAAGTATGTGTACCTACATATCTTTCTCTAACAAAGCCTTCCAATCATTCTTTTCCACCATCTCTTTAGTATCACCATGGAAAAGAGAAATGCGATAATTCAAATCCCCAAACCCAATAACTTGATTGTGAAATGGAATCATAAGATAAAATTTGATATTCAACATGCCACACAAAGCCAATAAATCAATGACAACAAATTGAAAGTTCCATTCAAGTAACTTCCCAATTGGAGAATCTACTCTTCACCCATAAGGGAGTAACCTTTTGTTCCTTCTATTTATATTTTTCCTAGACTTTTAGCACAGTTGACAATTTCAATTGGCTTGCAATAGTCCAAATAATAAAACTCATAAGGCAGTTATTCCTTGGTGGAGGTTAACTTGTTTTCTTTCAGTTGCATCTCATCACCCTAAACACCACAGGTAGACTCAAAATTACCAAGATGATACAATTGAACCAATCGATTGAACAAATTCATTGAAAATAATATGTTAAAACAATATCCGGTACTTGATTACCGAAGATATCATGGAATGTCAACTTAATGACTTAAGTTGCTATAAGAAATTTCTCCAATTTCTATGATTTCTAAATCATGTAAGAAGTTTGGTAGAGCAGGCTAGGATATGGTGAAAATGAGCATCACTCCACTGGTGTCAGAATACTCTTTCCGATATATGAAAAAAAAACAATAATTGTTTTCATATGGAAGCAAACAAAGTCTAGGATATTTCAGGGAAAAATACATTAGTACTCAACACACGGAAAAGGTTAGAGGCATTTTATACCATAGTAATCACAAAACATAGAGAATATTTTCATTTTTGAATACTGTGTTGGTGTACAAAATATTAATAGGTATAAACACTTTAGCACTTTGGAAGAAATTCTAGGCACAAGATAGCCATAAATGGGATAATATAGTTTCTTGAATAATAAAACCAAAAACAATATTAGATATTGCAAAACAAAAGGTCCATTGCATTTGGGGAATACTCGTATAATGTGCATTAATTATACACGTTATATTTTCAAATTACAAATTTTTAGCATTCCCTAATTTCAATGGTAGAAGGTTTGATACAATCTTTGCAATGCACAATATGTTATCATCGTTTCCCAACCTACAAAATACAATAAGAGAAATTAGAATTATTTTCTCTATAAAGAAGGTTTTACATGCCAATAATTTGGTATACTATGGTCTACATATTCGAATCATGATATCCATCTTTACAGTTTTACCATTTTACCATTGTGTACAAATACAAAATGATCAAAATATTCTTGTAGCTCCAATTGTTCTCGTATTTCAAATAGTGTCCAATTCTCCTCCATTGATAATGCTCTAAAGAATTCACCATTTTTCAGAACATCAAGTGAAACTATTGGAGAATGTGTTATGTCATTGTCATCCTGTTCCTTTGGAACCCAAACCCATTTCCCCATTTGTCAAATATGTCTCCACCTATGGAATTTAAATGAGATATATAACACTATAATTGCATCGTACATATGCATTTCATTTAAAATTTGGGACCAAATTTCATACTACAATAGTGATACAAACTTGTCATGCATGTGATGCTTTAAATGGTTTATTTCTATTGGTTTTTTCATTTACTAATGATTGATGTCTTGTGCACTACCATATTTGTTCTGTTTTCTATCTTCCCTATGGTTATAATAATTAAATTGTTGTACAAGTTGAGGTTATGTTTCATGCTATTTAGGTCATCATCTATGCAACCTTGTATGGTCATCTTGATGTGATTAAGCTCACCCATCGAATTGACACATAAAGGAACTCAATGATCTTCCTTAAAGGGAAAAACGTCACCTCTATTTGTTCACAGTTTGAGGGTATTTTAATTGTCTAGGACTACAGACTTTTAATTTCATTTGATGCTAATGGTATGGGTTTGAGTATATGGTGAACAATGTTTCCTTTTGCATATTTTACATAGTTTATTCCTCCAAATTGTGATCAACAATCATCATTATCCTTTGATTGTACTATATGGAGTAGACACACATCAAGGACTGTTATCATTCTCTGATTTGGGAACAATAAATATTATCATATGTGCACTATTTTGTGAACACATAGATTTACTTGACAACTCACAACGTTGATGTTATCATGGTTTAAAAAATAAGTAAGATCATTGTTTGCATTGATTTTTTGGTACATGTTTCCTTATAGTCGAATATCTTTGACACAGTTGCATTAACTGGGTATTAACATATGATTTAATTTCTCTCATTGGATGAATACAACTTTGTTGTCCCAGTAGTATGATAATGGTAGTCCATTGATGATCATGGTTGGAATAATCGTCCCTCTGGCATAGGTAAATGTGAATGGATGTTGATGAATGATACATGACACATAGATATGACCATTTGACTTATGTTCCAAGCAGTTATTGAGATTTGTCCTCTTAGTCATATTCTATTCAAGCTCTATTGCATGTTTTCTTCTCTCATGCTTGACTTGTATTATCCCTTTAGAGAAGATAATCAACCTTGAGTCAAACTAGTCATTTGTTCTCATATGTCCTGATTGCAATGATAGGACTTAGTTTGACCTTTAGGAAAGCCCTCTTTAGGTTAGAGACCTTAGCCTAGAAGAGTAGAAGCAAGGCCATTGAGGTGACAATGGGAGACTTTCTTGTTTTGTTTCCCCAATCTCCCCTTCAAGGGGAGGGACTTTCCCTAGGTGTGAGTTTTAGCAACAACATGTTCAATGTTTAATTTTTATATAGCCTAAATTGTTCTACCTACCTAAATACAAACCAATATAAATATTTATGGAATAGTTGGTATCTTGCAGTCATACAAATTAATTAGTCAAGAAATTATTATACTTCATGGTAATATGATTTTCATTTGATGATAGTGAAACCATAACATACACTTCATTTTTTCTAACTATACCTCGTAAAGGATAAGGGATTGCTTGTAGCGAATGAAATGAGTGTTGCTCAAACTTCATTGGCATGAAAGCAAGCATAACCACTTTATTGGAGAGACTGCCCAATGTGATATGCTTATCAGATTTAACACACACACACACACACACACACACACACACATATATAGAGAGAGAATTTAACTAAGAAGGGTTGGTCACCTCAACTCCCTTCTTTAGCAATAACAAAATATATTTTGCGTGGGGGGGATACATAATGGTCGAGTATAGGGATTTATATGCTTTGACCATCTTAGCTATGTTATGTACAAAATATTTCTTTTATGGATAAGAAACCTTGTTGGTAGGATTTGTTTTGACATCGATCCTATGAAAGAACATTCCATATCACTCCCTGAGTGAAATCATTGAATCCACCTCACCGTATAGGACTAAATGAAATTGTATAAATGGAATGATACCTCAGAAGCCAACAGAGTGAAATATGTCAAACATCATGATTGTTTTGTTCATGAGGTACAAAGAGTCAAACAAACAATGAATTATCCAAACAACTTCCAATGGACAAATCAAGGGACCTCTCATCTTTTCTACCATGATGGAGCATACAATGAAAGAGAAATGAAGGGAAATTTTTAAAAATCCATTAGATCTTAATGAACCCCGTATGCCTTTCATCTCAATATTCATTGTTAACCAAAGGGATCAAATAGGAAAAAGAGAGGTTTGGTTGAAGCTAGGGAGTCTCATGCTAGTAAAACCTAGAATCATTGTGAAAATATGATATCTTGACAAGGCACATATGAAGTTCATGACATTTCCAACGACTGTGACTAACTTGTTGGACATAGTGTCATTGATGTATTGTCATTGATGTCAACAATCGATATCATTGATGTGATGATAAGTTGAGATAAAATCTCAGGAGGGTTAGCGAATGAAGATCAAATCTCAGAAGAGATGGCACAATAAATTTCAAAAGAATTGTTGGAGGACAAGTCAACAGTATATAATGACTTATGTCAAACAGTTGGACGATATGAATAGATTAAAGCTCAGGAGAGTTAACGAATGAAGATAAAATCTTAGAAGAGATGGCGCATTGAAACTCAGTAGGTATGGCGCGATGAAACTTAGATCAAATCAAGACCGTTGATGCGCAATCGCCAGATCAACGACAGGGATAAATTGCGAAGAGCGAAAGAAGAATTAAACTACTCACTAGTTACAATCCCGCAATCTATCTAGATTTTCAGATCTCATAAACTTAAATATCGACGACTGTGGTTGATCCAACAAACAATCAGATTAAGTTGGATTTAGTTGTGACCGTCGGATGCGCAATCACCATATCAACGACAGGGATAGATTGCGGAGATCGAAAGGAGAATTAAATATAGTGCTATTTCCAATCCCGCAATTAGTCAAGACCATTAGATCTTATAGCCTTGAAGATCGATGATTGTGGTTGACTCACCAACAACGCACAACTTCAAATTGTGGAGTTTTGGTGACGAGTTAAACCACTCACAAGTTGTGGTTCCACAACCATCCTTAATCGTGGATCTGCTTCAAGAAGTCTTCATAACCGTTGGATCACTTTAAAGTGGAAGGACAGGATAAGATGAAATATATGAGATCTCGATTATCCGAAATCCCATCAACCGTCAGGTTAAAATTAAGTGGAAGGACAAGATAAGCAGAAATGTTATGTTCTCGATTATTCGAATACCCATCAACCTCCAAATCATTCTAAATATGTGAGAAGGTTAAGCTCCAGAAAAATCTCACTTCAAAATTTTAAGTTTGAGATTTGAAATTCCCGAAGCCCAGAGACCCGAAATAAATTCTTGACCACTAGATCATCCAAAGTAAGCCTCAACCGTCCGATTCAAGAGGACATGTGGCAGACCACGTCAGCATACCACATCAGCAAGAACGTGTGGGAGATATACGTCAGTAGACCACGTCAACAAAGACAGATGGCAGATCACGTCAACATACCATGTCAGTAAGAACGTGTGGCATACCACATCATCAAGGAGGTGTGGCAGACCATGTTAGCAAGGACACATGGCAGACCATGTCAACAAGTACACATGGCATAATCAGATGATGACATGTGTCAAGAGGAAATTGGATCATTCCATGTCAACAAGTGACGTCAATAAATTACGTCACTCTGGAAGAATTACTTCGGGAGTTTCACCACTAGCAAAATGACAAAAGCTCTAAAGTCCCAAAGGATGAAATCCCAAAGTAGACATGGTTCGTCCGATCTAAAGAAACACTTCGGGAGCATTCTCATTCGTCGATCTACTACAATGGAAGGATAGCGTAAGTTGAAATAGCCAAAGTCCCGGAGTAAATGGTGGCCATCCATCACGATGCTTGATTAAGTCATAACTGTCGGATTAAACAATGAAAGAATGTGTGTAAGGATCAAATCTGACCATTGATTTGTTTTTGTGAAATAAACCGTCCGATCTAATTCAAAGGTTTGAAAAGTTGAAAACCCGAAGTTCTGAAGGGTGAAGTTCTGTCAGCCATCCATATCATCAGAAGATTGAATCATGATTGTTGATTTAATAAGCGCTCAAGCACTCGTTTGGCCTAGCGTTTGGTCACCATCGTTGGTCATATGATATAAGAGATCTAAATGACAATATAATACGTAGCTGTAATTGTTAAGCCCGTGGTTCTGTAACGCTCGGTCACATGTAATGGTTTGAAGGAAGCGCCTCTGTAGAATTTGGTTTCTGTGAAAATAATAGAGATTCAGGATCGAGTTTTAAAGGATGAAATTGATCCATATGTGATCAATTTACGAAAAACCTCACAGTAAAAATAATAATCAATGATTATGGTTAAGTTAAACAAAGAGGTGCGATGGTTCAAAACCAAGGGACATAGTGTATCACTCTCACGCCATTTCGAAGAATATATAAACGAGAAAGAGTGGTGAGAAGAGTGTGTCTCTACGGTTCGGATAAGAAGATCAAAATAGAAGCAGAGTTCAAGATGAAGAACTATTTGTTCTAATGTGTTTGTCATTGTCTTATTGAAAATCAAGAAAAGAGGGAGACAGAGCAGTTATGAAATCCAGTGTATGACACGAAAATTTATCCAGATTCAGAAAATAAGGGTGGTTGGTTGGTGCAAGGGTAGGTTGGTGCCTGTAGAGGGAGTTGGTGCTTCCTTGTCAGTTTTAGTTGACTAAATAGGGGGTCGTTGCCTCCTACTTGTTGGTGCTGGTGAAAAAGGGTGTGGGTGAATCCTAATAAGTTGGTGTTGATCCAAAAGGAAGAATATATTCCTTCTATTTAACATGTAAAACAAAATTTTGCAGTTAATAGAAAAGAGTTTGTGGTTTTCCCATTTGGGTTCCACGATAAAATTTTGTTTTCATTAATAAAAGAAAAATGATATAATAATTGTGTCATTGATTCACCCCCCCCCTCTCAGTGACATGATCTAATCCTTCAATTGGTATCAAAACATGTCTCTTCACAAAAGGTTTAAATCATTTGAAGAGGAATATACATTAGAATGGATCAACAATTGAATATGTCATCAAAAATCCCCCTATTTAATGGTGAAGACTATGTCTTTTGGAGTGTTAGAATGAAAAGCTATCTGATGTCCATTGGACTGGAAGTATGGACATTAGTGGAAAAGGGATATGATGTTCCAAAAACGACTCCCACAAAAGAAGAATACAAGAAAAAAATTTGGGACCATGCAAAGGCTTTAAACACACTACAAGCTGGACTTAGTAAGAAAATCCTTGCCAAGGTACTAAACTGTAATAATGAAAAACAACTATGGGATAAATTGGAAACCATATATGCAAGAGATTCCAAGGTAAAGAGGGCCAAACTCCAAACTCTCATAGTACAATATGAAGGTCTGAAAATGAAGGATGAAGAGAATATCTCAGAGTACTTTGAAAGAATTGATAATATTGTTAATGCAATCAGAGGATTGGGAGTAGAAGTGTTATCCAATGAGCTAGTTGAAAAGGTACTAAGAACACTACCTATTATATACAATCCTAAAGTCTCCTCTCTTGAAGATCGGGAAAATCTAGATAAACTCACCATGGACGAATTGTATGGAATCCTCACTACCTATGAGCTAAGATTAGGTCATGAGAACCTCCCACAAGGAGAGGCAACCTTCAAGGTGCTCAAGAAAACAAAAAGTCAGAAGAAAAAACCTCAATCCTGCCACCATGAAGAATTTGATGTGGAAGAAGCCAATTTTATAAATAAACTTCAGAAAGGAGCAAGGAAGTACACAGGCAAGCTCCCTTTCAAATGCTTTAACTATGGAAAGGTTGGCCACTTTGCAACCAAGTGTCCCTATCCCAAGGAGGACTCTGAGGATGAAGAAAACAAAACTAAACAATACAAGAAGAAGGAAAAAACCAACTACAAGAAAAATCTTTACAACATTTCTACTCAAAAGAAGAAAACAACAGTTCATCAAAGTCCAATGACAGTGATGAATCTGATGATGATGAAATCCTTTTTCTAGGTATTGAATAGTCTAAGAATATAGAAGAAATTAAACATGAGAAAGAGTCAGAAGATGAAGCAGAAGTTAATATGGAAGAAGAACTTTTCAATTCCTTGGATGAGTTAAGAAAATACAAAACCAGATATAGACAACTGAAAAGTTTTGTAGTTGAACAAAAAGAAAAACATGAACAAAAAGAAAAGGAGATGGAGAAACTCATGAGCAACCTGAAAAACCAAATCCTATAAGAAAATCGGATCGAAGAAAGTCTGGAAAACTCTCTTAAATAAAAACAAACCTGTGAAAGAATGGAGGCAAAAATAGTTCACCTGAGAAAAGAACTAGATGCAAAGCTCATTCAAACAAAATATGAAAATAGTTCTAAAATATTAGATACGATTATTACCACACAAAGGGATTCAAGTAATAAAAATGGAATAGGCTATTCACAAGAAGAAATCCAAGTTAATTCAAAATCTTATGCAGATACTCTGCTCAATACATTCAAGAAGAAAAATGAAGAGAAGACAAGAAATGATCAGAACTCTAAAGGACCACTTCCATCCATCAAGAAGGAAGATAAGACAATACCAAAGAAGTTATATCAAAACAGGTATCCTCGCATTTTCTTTGGTTATTTCTTTGCATGCTCTAATTTCAGACATGTTATCCCTGATTTTTAGGGATAAACAGGGGATCATGTCTCGAGGCCCACAGGTCCTAGACATGGAGTACTGAGAGAAGGATTGACTTGAGCATGGCCCTGGAGGGCCCATCCTTTTCTTCTTCCATCATCTTTATCTTGTCAGCAACAACAACATCCATCACCACCGGCTTGGTCTTGTATCAGACGAGGTTCTTGCTCCATTAGGTAATTGGTCCAGGTATCATGGTATGTGTCACTTTTGATCATTAAAACCTTTAAATATATGCATCTGATTCCTTTTATTTCTAACAATTGCTTGGATCTTACATTAGCCCACTTGACCATGCTCTGGGAGATTGACAGGGTATCCTAGCAAGCCTGTGCCCATAGGTCTGGGTTTTCCACTGGGGGATTTCTGAAAATCCATCGTCCGCTCCCATCATAACACCACTATTTCATCTTATCTCCCGCTCACCTCTCCCATTCCCCTTGTCCGGGCATTGGGTTGACCTTTTTGTAGGATTGCACCTTATCTCGTGGGAAGAAGGGGCTAAAGTCCCAGAAGGTAAAAACAACTGGTAAAAGGTAAAATCCTAGAAATAAAACATCAAGATGCTTCGCCCATGGATCCCTGAGAAGGCAATAAAAAGCCTCTCAGTAAGAAACAAGAGGGACCAGGAAAATACAAACAAGACCTAGTCAAGAGGATAGGGGGTCTAATCACAAGCCAACCTATTAGGTTCATGGGTACCTAACAATATGACATTGCCACCATCTGGTTACCATGCCAGGGCAGTGAACTTTGGTTGCATGGCCAAGGGAAAGGGGGTCTCATCACGAGCCAACCTTCTCATCTATGTGAAAGTACTTGTGGGTAACACTGTCAGCTCTGGTCACCATGCCAAGGTAGTGTCC
>JZKD02S1810250.1:857342-872141 GCA_000966675.3 Picea glauca | reverse complement strand
ATAAAAAATCAAGAGGAAATGATGACCAGGATCGTCAAGTTGGAAAGATCTCAGACCCAAGCACCCAGGGTCCCGTACAAAGGGCAATTCCAGAAAGGGGGCCAATTTTATAAACCAAACAATGAGCATGAAGTTCCAAACACTTTGGCCCCCGCAAACATTGTTGATGAAAATCCTTGGTGCCTGGAATGCAGCAAAGCACATTGGGAACATGAGTGCCCCTACAATAGTGGCCATCAACAAGTCAACAACATGGATTGTTTCATGGATTTTCCTCAGACAAATATCACAGATGAAGAACATCAGGAAGCCGTGAAAGAAGCAACCAGACCAGTAAGGATGGCGGTGATAAACAACCTGGATCAAGAATCACGAGAAAAGCTAAAGAAACAATAATTTCAGGTGTACACAAGAAAGAATTTGAAACAACCAGCTGTTGATCAAGCAAAGCCCCCACCCTTGTAAATGCTTCTTCCCAAGACATCCAAGACTGGCAAGGTTGACCTGAATTTTGACTTCGAAGGGGCATTATCAAAGATGCATGTAAACATCCCCCTAAGAGAAGCAATCAAGATCCCATCCATCAAGGAAAGATTTGACACTTTCTTTTCGAGATCAGATTAGCCTATAGACCCCCCTATTATGTTGCAAGCTGATCACTTCAGGGTCCAATATGGTGAAAACCCTCCTTTCTTCATGACTTTGACAATGAACGAAAAAAACCTCAACAATTGCATGTTAGATATAGGTGTTGGTGCCAACATGATGTCACTTAAAGTCATGCGACAAGTGGGTTTGAAGGTCACACGACCTTACAAAAATGTGCGTGGTTTCGAATCTAAATCCATACCCACACATGGGGTGGTTGAGAATGTTGAAGTTCGCCTGAAGGAGTACCCTGAAAAGATGGTCCACGTTGACATTGTGGTGGTTGATGTCCCAGATGTGTGGGGAATGTTGTTATCTAGGAAGTTTGGTGCAATGTTAGGTGGCGCCCTTGAGATGGACCTCACATTCTTGCAATTACCCTTGAGAAATGGAATGGTAGGTCGTCTACTCAATGTGCCAATAACTGGAGACCATGTGCAAGATTTTATTCACCCCGTCAATAATGACAAAGAACAAAATGAGGTGATACAAACTCTTCAAAAGTGTTCTCCAGAAGACATTCCCTTTGCAACAGAGGATGACTTTGATCAAATCGAATGACCCAAGAGAGAAGAATACCAACAACTCCTAGATGAATTCAAGAACAAAGAAATTGGGACGGTGAAGATATTAAAGAAACATGAAGATGGCGTACAAATCCACTCGTCTCAACAAGAGGTTTTTACAGCAGAAGCCCACCCCCCTCCCTCAACACAATACACCAGGGTTGTCCAAGGAACGACCAAATACAAGGTCAGGAAGTACAAGGAGGGAGACATGGTATGGATGTGGGATACCCAGAAAGGATAGCCAACTAATGTAAAAGGAAGCACTCAGTCATGGCTCAGACCCTTCAAAGTTGGAATGGAATCAGTTAACGACTCATATTATCTACCCCCTCTGGAGGGAAGAAGGCACCCATTACGCATCAACGAGCACCTCCTCAAACCCCACTAAGGTGGGGGGACCTGATTTCATAGGTAAGTGCAGATAAGTAGGCATTTTTCGTGTATTATACCATTTGCATTTCATGTTATCTTGTTTCCACATTTGCATTATTGATTGTTTTATTTCAATATATATATATATATATATATATATATATATATATATATATATGTATGTATGTATGTATGTATGTATGTATGTATGTATGTATGTATGTATGCTGGGGTGGCATTACCGCCCAATTTTGTTAATGATGCCCCTATTGAGTTTGAGAAGGTCTACAGGTTATGCCAGAGATGTTGAGGTTCTCATGCGTTCTACGGTGAGCACATGTCCCCGAGTTGGAGCCAGATGTTATCCCTGATTTTTAGGGATAACTAGGAGATCATGTCTCGAGGCCCACATGTCCTAGACATGGAGTACCGAGAGCAGGATTGATCTGAGCATGGCCCTAGAGGGCCCATCCTTTTCTTCTTCCATCAACTTTATCTTGTCAGCAGCAACAACATCCATCACCATCGGCTTGGTCTTGTATCAAATGAGGTTCTTGCTCCATGAGGTAATTGGTCCAGGTATCATGGTATCTGTCACTTTTGATCATTAAAACATTTAAATATATGCATCTGATTCCTTTTATTTCTAACAACTTCTTAGATCTTACATTAGCCCACTTGACCATGCTCTGGGAGATTGACATGGTATCCTAGCAAGCCTGTGCCCATAGGTCTGGGTTTGCCACTGGGGGATTTATGAAAAGCCATCGTCCGCTCACATCATAGCACCACTATTTCGTCTTATCTCCCGCTCACCTGTCCCATTCCCCTTGTCCGGGCATTGGGTTGACCTGTTTGTAAGATTGCACCTTATCTCGTGGGAAGAGGGGGCTAAAGGCCTAGAAGGTAAAAGAAACTGGTAAAAGTTAAAAGCCTAGAAATAAAACCTCGAGATGCTTCGCCTAGGGATCCTCGAGAAGGCAGTAAAAATCCTCTCAGTAAGAAACAAGAGGGACCCAAAATATACAAGCAAGACCTAGTCAAGAGGATAGGGGGTCTCATCACAAGCCAACCTATTAGGTTCATGGGTACCTAATAGTATGACATTGCCACCATCTGGTTACCACGCCAGGGCAGTGACCTTTGGCTACGTGGCCAAGGGAAAGGGGGTCTCATCACGAGCCAACCTTCTCATCTCTGTGAAAGTACTTGTGGGTAACACTGTCAGCTCTGGTCACCATGCCAAGGCAGTGTCCTCTGGTTAGCCCTTGAATAAAAGAAAAAAGAAGAAGAAAAAGAAAATGAAAGAAAAGAATAAAGACAAGAGCAGGCTTGGAAAAATTTGCATCCATGACAGGTACAACTCGCCTTCTACAAAGGCACCCACAGATAACATCATGCATCCCTGGCTCTCACTTCACCCACATGTCTGGACATCCCCTAGCCACATCACCTCACTTACATGGCTTGGATGAAACCTTCCCCTTTCTTGTGGATACTAGCCCAATAAGACGTCTTGTCTTTTTCTCCAGTCATGTATTGTAGGTTTTTGTAATGTCTTTGAGCTATTGACTGATGTATTAGGGTCTTATGCATATGTTTGATAATATTGATGATGAAACATGATTAACATTGCTATGATCCGGGTGACTGATGAGCCCATGGAGGGCGTAGCCTTTGATGTGCAGGATCATGCCCGATGGACAGGTACCATTTAGACTGGTACACATGGGGAGATTATCAGTTCGGACCTCCATGGGGCTGAAGAGCCCACCAGATGGATGCTGAGACCACATCAAGGGGTAGAGACAGGACAATGGTTGATTAGGGTCTTGCACCGGAGAAGAAGAGAATGTTTCGTCAGAGGCACTTTGGCGGAGCCCGACCTAGGGGGAATGACCCCTTTTCAGTGGAACGTTGGCCTTGGAAGGCTCAGGACGCCCCCATCCTCACCATGACATCATCCAACTTCATGGACATTCATGGAGGCAGACTGGGCAACAATGACACGTGTGGCATGTTGGAGAGGCCCCTGGGGGGCTAATGTTTTTCTCCTGGATGTCTCATCTTCCCTAAAAGGGGCTAGCGCCTCCCTTGAAGGGGCTTTTACCTTTTTTTATAGGTTAGTTAGGGTTTTAATTTGACTATTTAATGTAAAAAACAATATTATGGCCTTGTCGGCCTTTTTATGACCTAAAAGTAAATTAAGGTCATTGATACAGTATATATTGTGGAGTTTTAGCCTCATTTTAACATAACACATCACTCACTCATTAGTGAGGTCTAATTTTAGCGCCCTACTTGGGTATTCTTGCTGGTTTAGTGAGGCGCACTTGTTGAAGGAAGGCATTTCTTGGCATTTTATGGTTTTTCTCTTGAAGGAAGGTGTTACAACTATGGTTTGCATGGTTATTTCTTAAAGAATTGTAAGTATTTTTCTGTAAAACTTATTGATTGAATGGTTGTAGTTTTATTTTCTTACATGTATTTATAATTTGTTGAATCAAAACCCTAGGTGAAAAGCACACAAGTAGGTCCTTGTCTCATGTCCCCTAAAAGAGAAATTTTCAGCCATTGAAGAAGGAAGGAAGAGCCTAGCCATAGCTACACTCCCATTTCTTCTTCTCCCTGAGCTAGCCGTACTTTCCAGAGGTCAAGAAGGAGGAGACGTCCCAGGCCTAGGTTATCTACACCTAGGGCCGTCCTTCTTCTAGGGTTTAGTGATAGAGCCTTGCTGTAGCGACACTCTCCCTCACTACACTCTCTTGTCTTGATTTATCTTTCATGCTAGCCATTTTTGCCAAGTTAACCTAAGGGAGGAGGAGAGAGCATGAGGCCTTGCTTTAGCAACACCAGAGTGAGCCTCTCTCCCCTATGGAACTGATTCTGGGGCCCTGCCGTAGCAACACTTCAGAACTTTTCTTTCCAGTCCTTAGCCGTCCTCCTTCAACCCTTGCGCCCTCTATTAAATTGACTCCATAAGCCCAAAGGCATTGATGTTAGACCTCTAGCGTTGAAGTGAAAGTGATCAAACAAACTCTCAAACTCTTTTCTAAATTGAAACCCTAACTAACTGCTAACCCTAAAGTTGTTGACGTCATACTTGAATATCTCATCTTTATGCAACAACGTCTTGTTTAGGAAGCAATTGAATGGTGATTTAGGCATTAATTGATGTTGTATTGATTTGTTATACTGAAATGCCAGGTCATTTCAGTATTTATTGAGGAAGTGATATTGTTTGCATTGTTATATTTATAAACATTGACTTGGTCAATATTTATTTCCATAATTTCTTATTTGAATATCAAATAGTCTTATGAAGTACTAACCCATTGAATCATAGCTTGCATATATTGGTTTGTTGTTGTTTTGTTCCGGGCAGGTGTTCTTTGGGGCTTCACTTCATTATTGGTTGTTTAGCCGGGACTATCTGTTTTGGTGGTAACCTGTGAAGGGGTAACTTTACCTTTGTCCTTTTAACTTTTGCCTCTTCAAAACTCCAGGTTACCGGGGATGTCTCCCCTGGGCCTGACCTCCCTAAAGAGAAAGAACCTCCCCATCGTGGTGACATTGGGTGGGATAGGTTCCTGTTATGCCAGTTTGACCTCCATCTTATAGCCTTTTGACCTAGCTACAAACTGTGCGATAACATGACACAAAGCTATGAATTGTAGAGCATATAGAAGGAAAAATGTGAGGGTTAAGAACTATAATCGTAGAGATAACCAAGCGGTAAATCAAGTCAAAATCAGAAACTATAACTCCTTTGCACCTCTACAAGAAGTGGACCTAGAATGCTTCGGATGCCATAACTATGGACATAAGTCCAGTAATTGAAAATTAATGGAAGCCTCAGAACAACCAAGATTCATTAGAGAGCAAAAGAAGCTTTGGAAAGAAACAACACCAAAGAAGGAATGTTTTATTGCCTTAAAAACCCAAGATAAAGAATATCTTTGGTATGTTGACAATGGGTGCTCAAAACATATGTCAGGAAACAAAGACAAGTTTTTGAACTTAAAGAAACAAAAAAGTAAAGTTACATTTGGTGACAATGCTTCAGGTAACATACTTGGGAAAGGCACTGTGAGTTTGGGAAAAGACAATGCCAAGAATGTGTTGCTTGTTGAAAAACTGAAACCTAGCCTATTAAGTGTCAGCCAAACTTGTGATCAGGGGCACTTTTTCATCTTTGATTCCCATAAATGTGAGATTAGGAGAGAAGACACAGGAAAACTGGTTGGTACTGCTCCTAGAACTCCCGAAAATGTGTATATACTAGATGCAAAACTGAATGAGGAATGTCATATGAATCTAGTAGATGAAAGTTGGATATGGCATAGAAGGTTGGGACATATTAACTTTGACAATCTAGTGAAAGTCAACAATCTTGGTGCAGTAAGAAATTTGCCAAAGATCATAAATCCCTCAAATACTATGTGTAGACACTGTCAACTAGGGAAGCAAACTAGAATAAGGTTCAAAGCAAAAGAATACACAACCTCAAAACCTTTAGATCTTGTTCACACTTACCTATGTGGACCTACAAGGACCAAGAGTTTGCAAGGAGAGTCTTACTTTATGTTGTTCAATGATGATTTTACTAGAATGGGTTGGATATGTTTTCTCAAATAAAAATCAGAAGCACTTAACAAATTCAAAGCCTTTACAACTCTTATTGAAAATGAAAAGGAGACAAAAATCAAAAGTCTTAGATCAGACAATGGTGGTGAGTTCACCTCAAAATAGTTTGATCTCTTCTGTGAAACCCATGGAATAAAAAGACAATTCTCTACTGCCAGAACACCTCAACAAAACGAGATTGTTGAGAGAAAGAATAGAACAGTTCATGAGGCTACAAGGACTATGCTCAATGAAGCAAAATTGTTTGATGGATATTGGAGGGAAGCTGTAAGCACAACAATATACATATTGAATAGAGGTAAGCTCAGGGTTAATAGTGATAAGACTCCTTACGAGCTATGGTTTGGAAGAGCTCCATCGGTAAAATACTTCAAGGTCTTTGGAAGTAAGTGCTACATCAAAATACTTGATGAGAATCTTGGAAAATTTGATGCCAGATCTGATGAAGGTATTTTTCTTGGATATTATTCTAACAAAAAAGCATACAAATGCTACAATCTTAGATCACATAAGATTGTTGAGAGTGTAGATGTCAAGGTGGATGACCTAAAAACGTTAAGAATAAAAAATCAAGAGACTATACTTGAAAGTGAAGATGAAGATGATGATGAGACAATTGGCACACAAGTAGAAGAAGTAGAAGAGAATAAAGAAAGGGAAGATGATGATATGCATATGAGTGAAGACGAAGAAGATATTCAAGAAGAAATAAGAGAGGAATTCACAAGAAGAGACACAAAGACACCCTCAAGAATGACTCAAAAGAATCATCCTGAAGAACTGATTATTGGAGATATGAATGATGGAGTGCACACAAGAAGACAACTACTGTATTAAACAAAAATAGCATTGTTGTCACATATTGAGCCCAACTCAATCAAATATGCATGTAAAGACGAGAATTGGGTTAAAGCTATGAATGAAGAATTTGACCAAATTGAAAAAAATCAAACTTGGGAACTAGTTCCAAGACTGAAAAAAAAATGTTATTGGAACTAAATGGGTATATAAAAATAAAATGAATGAAGATGGACAAGTAATCAAGAACAAAGCCAGATTAGTATGTAAAGGGTATGCTCAGGTTGAAGGAGTAGATTATGAAGAAACATTTGCACATGTGGCCAGATTAGAGGCAATTAGGATGTTCTTAGCTTTCTCCAGCTACAAAAAATTTAAAGTGTACCAAATGGATGTCAAGTCAACATTTCTCAATGGAAACCTAGAAGAGGAAGTCTATATTGAGAAACCAGAAGGATTCAAATTAACTAACAAAGGAGACTATGCCTGTAAATTAAATAAATCACTCTATGGGCTAAAAAAAACACCCAGAGCATGGTATGCAAGGCTAGATTCTTAATTACAAAAACAAGGCCTCAAAAGAGGATCAACATACAACAATCTTTATTGTAAAATTGTTGGTAATAACATGATTATTGTGGAAGTATATGTTGACGATATTATATTTGGAAGTGATGATGGAAAAATGAGTAAGGACTTTGCTAGGATGATGTAGTAAGAATTTGAAATATCTTTGCTTGGCGAACTGAATTTCTTTCTTGGATTACAAATAGTACAGTCCAAAAGAGGATTCTTTATCCATCAGTCTAAGTATGTTAAAGATATGCTTAAGAGATTCCAGTTAGAAGATTGAAAACCTGTTAGTAAACCTATGACAGTGGGATGCAAACTAAGCAAGGATGATGAGTCCAAAGCTGTAGATCCAAAACACTATAGATCAATGATTGAGAGTTTGCTCTATGTAACAACTTTCGGACCTGATGTCAAGAAAGTTGTTGGGATGGTGGCTAGATTCCAAGCAGCACCAAAGAAGAGCCATGTTCAATATGCAAAAATAATCTTTAGGTATTTGAAAGGAACCATAGATATTGGTTTGTGGTACCCTAAAAAAGATTCATTCACTTTAAAAGCCTATTTAGATGCAGATTGGGCAGGTAGTGTAGATGACAGAAAAAGTACAAGTGGAGGAGAATTATTTTTGGGAGAATCATTGGTAGCTTGGATAAGCAAGAAACAATCCTCAATTTCATTGTCTAGCACTAAAGCTGAGTATATTGCAGTAGCAGAATGTTGCACACAAGTGGAATGGATGAAACAAACCTTACAAGACATCAAAATAGTGTTTGAATAACCTACTACTATCCACTGTAATAATACAAGCACGATAAGTCTCTCCAAGAACCATGTTCAACATTCAAAATCAAAACACATTCTAATAAAATACCACTATCTAAGAGATCAGGCTGAAAATAAGAACATTAAATTGGAATATGTTCCAACACAAGAACAGGTGGTAGATATTTTCACAAAACCCTTAAGCAGATATGTATTTGAATATCTCAGGAAAATATTGGGAGTAATCCTTCTTCCAACCTAAATCTCTCAAGAAAATGATGCATTAGTTGGCACCTATTCAGGGGGAGACAACAATCAACGTCAGAAGGAGTCATTCAGTTATGACAGAAAAAGTGTGATTGCAGGAGGAGTTACCAATGGTCAAGACTCTTATCAGAAGTATTTAGACAGACATATCATAGGAGAAGAAACCCTTTCACCATTGATGTCAAAGGGGGAGAGTAACTTCAGAGGAGAGAAGCAACATCACAGGGGGAGATTGTGTATGAAGTTGGTGTGTTGTCATCAATGACAAAGCGGGAGATTGTTGGACACAGTATCGTTGATGTATTGTCATTGATGTCAAGAGTCGATATCATTGATGTGATGATAAGTTGAGATAAAAGCTCAAGAGGGTTAGCGAATGAAGATCAGAGCTCAGAAGAGATGGCACAATAAATTTCAGAAGAATCGTTGGAGGACTAGTCAACAATATATAATGATTGATGTCAAACAGTTGGACGATATGAAGAGATTAAAGCTCATGAGAGTTAACGAATGAAGATCAAAGCTCAGAAGAGATGGCGCGTTGAAATTCAGTAGACATGGCGCAATTAAACTCAGATCAAATCAAGACCATTGATGCACAATTGCCAGATCAACGACATGGATAAATTGCGGAGAGCGAAAGAAGAATTAAACTACTCGCTAGTTATAATCCCGTAATCTGTCTAGATTGTCAGATATCATAAACTCAAATATCAACGACTGTGGTTGATCCAAAAAATGATCAGATTAAGTCAGATTTAGTCGTGACCGTCAGATGCACAATCGCCAGATCAACGACAGGGATAGATTGCATAGATCGAAAGGAGAATTAAATATCGTGTTATTTCCAATCCTGCAATTAGTCAGTAACGTCAGATATTATAGACTCGAATATCAATGATTGTGGTTGACTCACCAACAACGCACAACTTCAAATTGTGGAGTTTTGGTGACAAGTTAAATCAATCGCAAGTTGTGGTTCCACAACCATCCTTAATTGTGGATCTGCTTCAAGAAGTATTCATAACCGTTGGATCAATTTAAAGTGGAAGGACAGGATAAGCTGAAAGATCTGAGATCTCGATTATCCAAAATCCTGTCAACCGTCGGATTAAAATTAAGTGGAAGGACAGGATAAATAGAAAGGATGAGTTATCAATTATCCGAATACCCGTCAGTCGTCAAATCATTCTAAATATGTGAGGAGGTTAAGCTCCGAAAAAAAATCACTTCAAAATTTTAAGTTTGAGATTTGAAATTCCCGAACCCCGGAGACCAGGAGACCCGAAATAAATTCTCGATCGTCGGATCATCCGAAGTAAGCCTCAACTGTCTGATTCAAGAGGACATGTGGAAGACCACATCAGCAAACCACATCAACAAGGACGCGTGGGAGATCTACGCCAACAAACCACGTCCGCAAATACATATGACAAATCACGTCAGCAGACCACGTCAACAAGAATGTGTGGTAGACCACATCAACAAGGAGGTGTGGCAAACCACGTCAGCAAGGACATGTGGAAGACCACATCAGAAGACCACGTTAGCAAGTACACATGGAATAATGAGATGATGACATGTGTAAAGAGGAAATTGGCTCGTGCCATGTCAACACGTGGTCAATAAATTACGTCACTCTAGAAGAATTACTTCAGGAGTTTCACCACTAGCAAATGACAAAAGCTCTAAAGGACGAAATATCGAAGTAGACATGGTTCGTCCGATCTAAAGAAACACTTCGAGAGCATTCTCATATGTCGATATACTATAGTGGAAGGATAGCGTAAGTTGAAATAGCCAAAGTCCCAGAGTAAATGGTGGCCATCCGTCACGATGCTTGATTAAGTCCTAGCCGTTGGATTAAACAATGAAATAATGTGTGTAAGGATCAAATCTGACCATTCATTTGTTTCCGTGAAATAAACCGTCCGATATGATTTGAAGGTTTGAAAAGTTGAAAACCCGAAGTTCCAAAGGGCGAAGTTCCATTAGTCGTCCATCTCATCAGAAGATTGAATCGTGATTGTTGATTTAAGAAGCGTTCAAGCACTCGTTTGGCCTAGCGTTTGGTCATCGCCCTTGGTCATATGATATAAGAGATATAAATGACAATATAATACGTAACTGTAATTGTTAAGCCCATGGTTCTGTAATGCTCGATCACATGTAATGGTTTGAAGGCATCACCTCCATAAAATTTGGTTTCTGTGAAAATAACAGAGATTCAGGATTGAGTTTTAAAGGATGGAATTGATCCATATGTGATCAATTTACGAAAAACCTCACAGTAAAAATAATAATCAATGATTATGGTTAAGTTAAACAAAGAGGTGCGATGGTTCAAAACTAAGGGACACAGTGTATCACTCTCACGCCATTTCGAAGAATATATAAACGAGAAAGAGTGGTGAGAAGAGTGTGTCTCTGCGCTTCATATAAGAAGATCAAAACAGAAGCAAAGTTCAATATGAAGAACTGTTTGTTCTAATGTGCCTGTCAATGTCTTATTGAAAATCAAGAATAGAGGGAGACAGAGCAGTTATGCAATCCAGTGTATGACACAGAAGTTTATCCAGATTTAGAAAATAAGGGTGGTTGGGTGGTGCAAGGGCAGGTTGGTGCCCATAGAGGGAGTTGGTGCTTCCTTGTCAGTTGTAGTTGACTAAATAGGGGGCCGTTGCCTCATACCAGTTGGTGCTGGTGAACAAGGGTGTGGGTGCATCCTGATCAATTGGTGTTGTTCGAAAAGGATGAATATCTTCCTTCTATGTAACATGTAAAACACAATTTTGTAGTTAATAGAAAAGAGTTTGTGGTTTTCCCATTTGGGTTCCACGATAAAATATTGTGTAAAAATTCTATTTGCATTAATAAAAGAAAAATGATATAATAATTGTGTCATTGATTGACACCCCCCCTCTCAGTGACAGGATCTGATCCTTCATAACTCACTATGAAATATTGTCTATAGGATAGAATTGGCTATTGAAATTTGGATGCGATTGTGCTCATATACATCTTCAAGTTATGAAGAGCATTTAATATTTTAGACACATGATGTGTAATTTGTAAAAATTAAAAGGTCAAAGTTGGAATCACAATAGACACATCTATCTATGTCACGAATTTATAATATGTCTTAATATAAAGCCTCAACAAAGTCGGTTTAACATACATTTGGAGTGAACACTGGAAAAATCTTGGAGTTTGTAAGTTCAAGAATTCTTTGCTTTATAGGGCATGTTATCTTGGTACAAACATTGCCAATTTAGGTGTGGACATGTACACCATAGAAAGAGGCCTCAATACTGAGTTTTCAACATAGAATGATCTCATCTGCAAGCATAGAGAAAATATTAATTGTTTCAAATTGAGAAGTGTGATAAGATACCCCATCAGAATATTCGTGATATCCCTAATTGGCCTATCTCTATTACGCCCATATTGACATACTTAGAGCATTAGCATTCCTATCTAATAACAATAACGAAAAAAACTATAAAAAACATTCTTGTGGAAATCAACAAAGTCGAATAGAATCCAAATTCAAATAGATAATGAAATCGGGTGTCATTCCATCCATGACACAACTCAAACCATGTGGTGTCCCCACTAAACATTTTGATTTTTTTCTCCATTTTGCAGTATAGACAATTTGTCAAAGACTTTGTGTGCAATAAGTGTTTTCTAACAATTTGTCAATTATGGTTTTGTATGTTATTTATATATTGAAAAAATGCAACATATGAACCCATAAACTTATTACATTGGAGTCTACAAATTGTCATCAACAAAAATAATATGGTAACAAACAAATATGATAATTTTTGGTCTGTTCATTGAATAAAATGGTTGCCTATAAGTACAAAAAATACACAATAGACTTACTAGAAAAATATAGGCCTGCAAGAGTTAATTGTAGGCTACTAAATGATAGTTTTTGGAACAACAGTCCTTTCCATGCAATATTAACCCCTTCCAGTGAGTAACTCGGCCCAAATTGAAGGTAAATCGACCCACAATGGTAGTGCGACCTCCCAATAATACTTCTAGTCACATAATGAAGGGAAAACAAACCCAATGCCTCAATACTCACCCAACAAACAAAATATGATTTCTCTAGTGCAAGAACTCGTCCCACAGAGGAAAAATAGTGCTACCTCTAACAAGATATGCGCCCAACTGCCAAATCATGTGCCCAGGATGAAGGAAACTCGCCCAACTTGTATGTGGTGCGCCCAATAGTAGTAACATACCTCCCAAGTGAAATAATCGACCCCCACACTCAAAATATTCACCCCCAACCTCAACTCGAATTCCCTCAATTGAAAATATGCCTCCTCCAAGAGATTCGACCCATACACAAGTAGAATCAACTACTAACCAAATATCTCATCCAACCACAAATAACTCAACTGCAAATACATAAATATCAACCACAAACTGTGAAATCTTCGCTTCCATAGAAGAAATATTCATCCACGTTGAAGCACAATGAAGAAGCATATGTGATCTATGCTCTAAAAGACTAGCTAGGGTGGATAGTTTCAGCACCGAAACCAATCTCTAAAATCTCCCTTAGGGTTTTGTCCCAAGAGTTCACAAATCCACAAAGATCTCTCTCAAAGCAATTTTAGAAAATGTCAAGTCCATAATAAGAGAAATGATTCCCTCATTCTCCTTTTAACTCCTCGTTGACCCTTTTGGACCCTTTTGTTAAATTTAAACTATGCTAGGCTCAAGCATGATGTTTGTTTCATTTTAGCATTTACTTGAACCATAAAAAAATCAGCTACACAATGTAAAGTGTTGCAATAACCAAGATCAAAAGAAGAATAACCATGCACAAGAACACAAGAAATATCTTGGGAAAACCCTTCTCAACAAGGGAGAAAAACCCAACAATCCTTTGCTATATTCTCAAGAGAAGATCCTCCAACCATGAAACCCTAATGCACACAACAGGGTGCTCTACTACCTTGAAACTTGCACCCACGAGAGGTGCACACTTCAACCCTAAAAGTGTACTTGCTGAAATTTTGAACTGACAAGTGACTTATATGTTTCCTCAATGGGGAAATCACCTTTATTTATACTAGACTGGACAGACCAAAAGTGGTGTCTATTGGCACAACAGGGCCAACCTCAATAACTCAGAAAATAATTAATTATTACAATAAACATTAATTATCTTTAACATATGGTGGAGCCGACCTGTACCCTTTACATCACAATTAGGTTTATAGGTAAATCTTACTCTCAGAAAATATAGCAAGGGATCTCACACATCCACTAGTGCTCAACCACTAGGGACACGTCCACCTGTGCTCAACCACAGGGACGTCCTACTCAACATATTTCTATCTCACTGAGTCCACATGAGAATCATCTAGAGTACCATCTCAAGCCTAACTCAACTGAGTCCACAAGGCATGAGACCACACATCATAACAACTCAGTCCATAGTCTGACGCACAACCATCACATGGGAACCTTCACCCAACACAGGGGTACACATCATTTCATCTCAATCCAGAGAGCAACGACACACCCATCTCATGGGAATCCTCACCCCACATAAGGGCACACATCATCTTATCTCATTCTAGATAGGAACAACACACCCATCTCATGGGCACACCCAACACATGGGCACTCTCACAGGTCGACTCACTCAGTTTGTGTCCTGGAGGATGTCTCACAAAGATGTAATCATCAACACTCCCTCTCAGCTAGGGAGGCATTCTCCCCCAGACCAAGTCTCTCACGGAAGTACTTGAACTTCGTCTTGGCAAGCAATTTGGTGAAGATATCTGCAATCTGCTCATGTGTAGGAAGGTATTGCACGTGTACTACTTTCCTCTGCACCATGTCTCTGATATAATGATATTTTATCTCAATGTGTTTCGATCTATCGTGAAACACAAGGTTCTCATAGAGTTTCACACATCTCTGGTTATCACAATGAATAATGGTGGGATTCGTCTCTGTAATGTCCCCATTTTGGGACATTATAACATTACAACATTTCAGAATGTTATGCCTGCCCGAGTAGCCAGATAGGGGTGACAGAGAGTTCGAGAGATATTGAGGGGTTTATTTGGGCCCGACTTGTATCGTTTATCATCAGGATCCATTCCGCACAGCTGGGCTTTGGTTT
>JZKD02S1810250.1:831590-851644 GCA_000966675.3 Picea glauca | reverse complement strand
CGTCTACATCAAACCCTAAAACGCATCCAGAAACCCCCAGTGTATCAGATCTGCATGTTAGAATAGGAAGATCGTGGCAAATATCTTGATCAGCCGGATCAGGGATATTTCAGTCTCATGATCAAATATTTTTTTTAAGAGCTTGCGAAACCACACTGCTTTGCAGACTGCCACACTTAACGTTATATACTCTGCTTCTGCGGTACTCAAGGCCACATAGCTTTGTTTCCTGTTGCACCAAGAAACCATGGAAGACCCCAAGGTAAAACAACAACCGGATGTGCTCTTTCGGTCCATTGCACTCCCTTCCCAATCTGCATCGACATATCCCTGCAAACTTATGTTTACACTGGAGGCATATCTCAGGCCATATCCAACTGTGCCTCATAGATATCTTAATACATGCTTCGCTGATATCTAGTGAGTTTGTCTCGGTTGACTCATGAACTGACTAAGTACATTCATTGCATATCATATGTCAGGTCTGGTGTAAACCAGATACATCAATGATCCAATCAACTATCGGTATAAATGTGGATCAATCTCGCCTAAATCAGTAGAAGCATCGTCCATCTTCTTCAAATCCATCACCATTGGTGTAGGCATGTATTTTCAGTCTGTCATACTGAACTTCTTCAATATCTCCACTGTATATTTTCTTTGACTCAGGAAAATCTCATCATTCCTCTTCCATACTTCTAGTCCCAAGAAGTAGTGCATCATACCCATATCCTTCATATAAAATTCAGAAGTCAATGCTCGCTTGCATTCAAAAATAAGTCTTTCTGAACAGGTGAGGAATAACTCATCCACATATAGGACCAAGATTAGGCACTCGTAACCAACAATATGATAATATAGGTTTGGATCAGTAACACTCTTGTTGAAGCCCAAACTCATCAAGAATCCATCCATCTTCTCGTACCAATCACGAGGTGCTTTCTTTAGTCCATACAGGGATTTCTTCAATCTACACACATGAGTTTTCTTGTTGTGTATAACGAATCCCTCTGGATGCTCGATGTAAACTTCATCATCAATATCGCCATTCATAAAGGATTTCTTCACATCCATTTGATGTAGTTTCCAACCCATGGATGCAGCGAGTGCAATGATAGTACGGATGGAAGTGTATCGAGCTACTGGAGCAAATGTCTCCTCATAGTCAATTCCCTCCACCTGTGAGAATCCTTTGGCTACAAAGCTCTCTTTGTGTTTCCCGACACTTCCATTAGTTGCATGCTTGATCTTATAGATCCACTTGGAAGTTACTACAAACTTCCCTTCTGGTCTCAAAATAATATCCCACACATCATTCTTCAAGATGGACTGATACTCTTATGCCATGGCATCTTGTCATACCTACTAACATGTTGCTTCTCCATGACAAGAAGGTTCAGTATCAATGATGTGGCTCATGGTTGAAAAATAGCTCGAAAATCTCTCTCGGAATGTGCCTTGAGGAGTTGCATGTCCCTCTGCCTCTTGCAGAGTTTGTCGAGCCCAGGCAGGTCTTTTATGGCCTACTACAATGTCTCTGGGAACATCAATTGGAGAAACGACTCTCCCTTTGAATTGTTGAAGGGTGTGAAGGTACTGTCTCTTTGTCAATCTTCATTTGAGATTCTCTGGATCCTCGAAAGGATATCTCTTCTTCAAAGATGACATCTCATATTACCTCAATCTGTCTCTGACTAGGGATGTAGATTCGGTAAGCCTTTGAAGATTCATTGTATCCCACAAATGTACCCTTTCATCCTGAGGGGTCTAGCTTGGATCTCTTTTCTTTGGGTACATGAAGATATATTGGACACCCAAATATCCTAAAGTGTCTTACCTCAGGATTTATTCTGGTGAAGGCTTCTTTGGGAGTCATGTTCTTCAAAATCTGGTGAGGACTCCTATTTTAGACCAATTGCAGCATGCCAAATACTTCACCAAGTTGGATCTCAAATCGGGATACCACCATGTATGTGTCAAAGAAGAAAACACTTGGAAGACCACCTTCAAGACAAGGCAAGGTTTGTATGAATGGTTGGCCATGCCATTTGGTTTATGTAACACATTGGCTACATTTATGAGACCGATGAATGATGTATTACACCCATATTTAGATTCGTTTGTTATATTGTATTTGGATGATATATTGGTTTATAGCTCTACCTGGGAGGAGCACATATCACATCTAATGAAGGTGTTAGAGACTATGAAAAAACACCAATTACTGGCTAACCTAAAAAAATGTGAGTTTTCTCAGTAGTCATTGATGCATTTGGGTATGTGATCTGTGGAGGGGAACTCAAGATAAATTATGCAAAGATGGAGGCCATCACAAAATGGCTAGTTCTTACTAATGTCACCGAAGTTAGGATCTTTGTTGGGGTAGTGCAGTACCTACGAAAGTTCATAGCATCCTTTTCAATGGCAGTTTCACGACTTCATGCCATAACAACGAGCGGTAAGAGTTTCTAGTGGGGAAAGTATCAACATAAATATTTTGACAAACTGAAATGAAAGATTAGTCAAGCACCAGTTGTCACATTACCAAACCTGCAAAAGCCTTTTGATGTGGAGACCGATGCAACTAGGTATGCTATGGGAGCATTTTTTATGCAAGGAGGTAAGCCAATATGTTATCATTCTAAGATGTTTCATGGGGGAGTTTTGAACTACTCTACATACTATAAAGAACACTATGTTGTGGTTCAAGATATTAAGAAGTGAAAGCACTATTTGATGGGAAAATAAACCATTATACACATTGATCACAAACCACTGCAATATTTGTGGGCCTAGAGTAAGCTTCATCAATCCAAACATTATAATTGAATAGGGTTTTTGTAATGATCCCAAATGCTTAAAATATCATAACAAAACATAAGTACACACCATGTACATTAATGTGAGCATGAAACACAACTCCAAGATAGATAAGTTACACAATAACTCAATGAATAGGAGAACCTCCTCCATATAACCAATACATTCATACATCACAATTCACCGTCTCCAATAATGAATACGTGATCTCTATATATACCTGTTCACACTTGCACATGAGGCCCCTTTACTATTAGGCTAGCCCTATTACATATCTATTTACACATTACATATATATTTAGTCCCATATATTCCCCCCTTAGAGTCATATCATATACATTTATCCCTATATATGCTCCCCTTGGGTCATAACATAGTACCCTCCTTCAAAAATATTTTTCCTCAAAGCTTTGCAATTAAAGGCTTCACATGTGATGAAACCAAGTAATATGGTTTTTTTATGTTCCTGCTTTCTTCCTTCCATTGGTAACGACCCATCCATCCAAAATCAATTATTTCTGGTTGTAATCCTTGATGTTTGGTTGTTGCATAATTTTCTTTCCCTTGATTCCATGTATCATTGTTGAAGCTTCTCCAATTTGTAGAAGTTGTTGGCCTATGATAATATCTTGTTGAATAATGGTTTTGTGATGTCATATTCCATGAATATTGATGATTGTTCCATCTTCTTCCTTGATAATTTTGATATTGATCTTCTTGTCTTTCTTGAAATATTTCTTGATAATGAGGGTGTCGATATGGTTTGATATTTGACTATTTTTCTACATTTTAAACACCCATTTCATCTATCTTCTTTTCAGATAAAATCGAATATTCTATCCTCTTTGCTTTGTCCTTGATTACTCTAGCCTTGGAGATAATACTATCATATTTGGCATGTACATCCTCTAGATGGAGTTCAACTTCTTCAAGTATGTTTTGTTGACCTTATTGAATCTTGTCTTATTTCTCCTTTTGAAGCTACAATGTGACCTCATCTATCAAATTCTGACGTCCTTCTTCAATCATGGCTTGCATTTGTTATTTTACCTCATCTGTATTTAAGGATTCCTCAACCTTATTGCAAATTTCCTCTTCCAATCTTTTAGTATATTCTTCATCCAAGATCCTTGTTTATTCTTGATTTTGACACTTCTTCCTTTATTCTTTCAATATATTAACCTCATCCAATATTTTTTTAATTATGGTTTCGTAATATACATATCTCTTCATCTTTGTTTTCCAAATCTTCCCTTGAATCATTCATTTCCCACTTTTCTTTACTACTCTTTTCTTACTTTAAGTTCTTAACTTCCTTAATGAATGATTCATTAAGGGATCATATCTTAGATATCTGCTCACCCTTCTTCTTAATATCCTCCCTTGCTTCTTTTAATTCATCTTGAATTCTATACATTTCCTCCATTTTTGTATCCCTAATCTATTTATCTGAGAAGGGTTTTTCAAATTCTTCCCATGAGTAGAGTCTAGTATCTTCATCAAGGATTCTCCACCACTTATAAGCTTCACCATCAAAATTAAGGATTTCTTGAAAATGATCCTTACAATGTTATTTTACCATAACCATTCCACGGGATCAATTTCATCTTTATCTTCATCTCCTGTAAATTTAGGTATTGTCATTGATTCTTAAGTGAGGTCTAACCCCAATCGTCAAATCACAACCTCAAATGATCTAAAATAGTTATAATCCTTGTTCCAACATGCTCTTCTATGTTTTCACTTTCCAATGGCTTTTGAATAAGCTCAATCAAACATCCCAATCAAAAGTTATGATAGTTTTAAGTGAACATATATTTGAAACCCTGATTTGGAGCATGTCGTCTTGGATGACCTTCCTTCTGATGTATTTATGAAATTTCAATCCTTATGAGTATGAAATTGCAACTTGTAGTACTTTGGAATTTCTTCTTTTCAATTCCATAGGTTTGACCAAAATCATGCATGCCAAATGAAAGTTATGATAACTTTCCCAAAACTTGTTGAATTTTGGCTTATTTTGGAGAAAAACTTGTACATCATGCCACGTGCCCAATATTTGATATCTGAATATGAAACTTGCACAAAACATACTACGGACAATACTCTTTCGAATTCTATTGGTCTCACAGAATTTGGATCCTCAAGAAAGATTTTATGATTGTTTTACCCGAAACACATGTTTGAGACTAGTTATAGGACAAGTCAAAAACCCTATCTTCCACATGTTGTATCCTAGAAAGTACAACAACCTAGAAGCTGAAATTGATACCGTAGGTACCTTAATATGTCTTCTAAACAACCTCAAAGTTTTGATTTCTAAAGTGACCCTGAACAAAAGTTATAGCGAAAATTCCGAGATGACTTCTTTGAGGAAAAAAAACCCTAGGATTAATGCTCTTATACCAAATGTAATAATCCCAAATGCTTAAAATATCATAACAAAACAAAAGTACACACCATTTCTTCTCCCAAAGTGTTGTCCAAAAGGTACTAAGAAATATGGTGTCTATGTCTGAGATAATGATCCTTGGTATCCCAAAGTGCACTTAGACATGTGCAAAGAACATGTTTGTTGCTTCTTGTCCTTTGATGGTATTTTTACAAAACATAAGAATAGACATCTTGTTGACCTTGTCAACTACCACAAATAGATAGTCATGTCCCTTCCTGGTTGTTCGTAAACCTCCCACAAAATCATTGGAAATGATTTCCCAAGATCAAGACGGTACACACAAGGGATGATATAGACCTTGCTTCCTATTACTAGGCTTGTTGGTACAACAAAGTATGCATCCTCTAATATAACATGCTACATCTTTTTGCATTATGGGCCAGTACACATACCTTGTAAGTTGGCAACTATCTTTCTGACACCAAAATGTCCCGCAACTTTGGAGGTGTGAGTCTCTATGATAAGTTGCAACCTCTCGCCTTTAGGAACATAAAGCTTGTCTAGCTTGTAGAGTAACCCATTCTATAGATGATAGTTAGCGTTATTGACATCTTATTTTACATGAATTTGTCCCTGTAGCTATCAAAACACCTCTTTGAATTCCTCATCTTCTATGTATGCCTCTTTGTATTCATCATGGGTAAAAGGATCCATGTGCATAACAGTTCAAAAATATGTAATATTGGATGTGGGTGGCCTGGAAAGCATGTATGTCAACTTATTAGTGTTTCCCTTCTTAAACTTGATGACTTGCTGCAAAAACTGTCATGACCCAAGGGGAGCATATAGAGGGATAAATGTATATGATGTGACCCCAAGGGAGGGAATATATGGGACTAAATGTACATGTGATGTGTAAATATATATGTAATAGGGTCGGCCTAATAGTAAAGGGGCCTCATGTGCAAGTGTGAATAGGTGTATATAGAGATTATGTATTCATTATTGGAGACGAGTGAATTGTGATGTATGAATGTATTTGGTTATGTGGAGGAGGTTCTCCTATTGTTTAAAGAGTTATTGTGTAACTTATCTGTCTTGGAGTTGTTCTCCACGCTCACATTGTTGTACAGATGGACACTAAGTTGAAGAGATCTACAACATTTATCCACAGACAAATGGGTAGACATAAGTTGTCAACATGACTTTGGTGCAACTTTTGAGGGGTTACAATTAGAAGCATTTGAAGACTTGGGATACAAATCTAATCTATATTCAATACTCTTATAACAGAGCAGTCCACACTTTCATTGGTAAGTTCCCTTTTGAAACTTGCTTTGGGTATTCTCCACCTTCACTCTTGGATGTTGCATATGGAAAAGGAGGAGTGAGGGAAGACATCACATGAGAAGCTTTGAGAGCGAAGAAATTTGTTGAAAAGATTAGATAGATCCATTTGCAAGTGCAAGAGATGCTCAAGAAGTCATAGGAAAAGTATAAGGCCAGACATGATCAACACAAAACTGAGAAAACATTCAAAGTGGGAGATAGAGTTTACAACTGAACAAGGAAAGACTACAGAGTCCTAGTAAGAAGATCAACAGAGTCATGGTAAGAAGATCAAGGCCCTATGGTATGTCCCTTTTGAGGTATTGGAAAAGGTGTGAGATAACGCCTACAAATTCAATCTACCCCCATACATGCACATTTACTCAGTAGTGAATGTGGAGAATTTGAAACTCTATGAACCTTCCATGTTAGATCAAGAGGTGGAGCAAGTCCTACCCACCATAGAGAACTTAGCACCAGATGCTCAAGCAGAGTTGGTAGAAGACATTTTTGCAAAGGAAGTATAAAACTAAAAGAAAAGGGTAGTTGAACCTCTGGCAGATTGGTTTGAAAGGACAACTTCCAAGAAAATAAAAATTGTACTTCAGAGAGAAGGTAGAGGAAAAATTTCCTCACCTCTTTCAGTGAATCTTTTGGGGACCAAAATTGTCCCTAAGTGGGGAGGTATGATTCGACTTGGATCATCATAAAAATTTTCATCTATCTTGGTACTTTCTGGGTTGAAAAAATTGGAAGAATCAACTTGTAGGGCCATTTTAGTGGTAGGTCACAATTTGGAAACTAGGGGTCTAGAACCTTCTGGAGCCACTTTGAGGCATTAAACGTCATTTTTTGGGGTCACAGTGTTTAAAAAATTTGCACACACCCTTGATTGTGTTTTACACTCTGAGACTTTTCGAACAATGTGTAAAACGCCTCAATCAGAGCTCGTATGCAAAAGTTATGTCTCTCACAAGTTGACCTACCGTGTTGACCACCATGGTATGAGTTGATGCCATGTAATCCCCCATTTCTCATACATATGGGGCTAGCCACATGTGGAATTCCAAGAAGATTCTAGAAGGTCCAAACTTGATCACTAATTGAGGGTTGAGGAAATCAAAACCCTAACCCTAGACGACTATCAGGCTATGTTAAATACTAGGCTGCTAGGAGGAGAAAGGGTTCTATTATTTGGTATTGTACTTGTTGCATAGTTGAGCAGAGAATCCAAGGAGTCATATTTTGAGAGCATAACAAAGGAGGTAGGATATTTTTTAACCATCGTTCAGGCCACGATGTTAAAGACAACTCCATAGTGAGTGACTCTTTCTTTGTGTTTGCATTTCCATAATTGAAGAAAAGAGAACAAAGCATAGGCCTCACCTTCTGGCTAGGTTTTCTCCCGTATTGAGTTTCTCAAGATCCATATTATGTTCATTTTTGTGTGGATGATGTGTTCTTTTTCTCATTTATTTCATTCTTGTAATTCATTTATTTCATAAATTCAAGCAAAGCTAGTGTTAACTAATCCGGGATCTAAAGAAACAAAATATAAAATATAATATTTCATAATAGTTTAAGATCTTTTGTGACAAACTGTTCCATTGGAATATCCATGACAATTTATAGATCATCCCTTAGGTTAGATCATCCATATACACGAGTATTTCAGTTCTGAGACTTTTGTGACTAATGTTGTGATAAGATAGTTCTTTCAGATTCATCGCGTCAATTTTTTAATTGAGAGTGTTCTCTAGCTGAAGTAATTGAAAGAGTTTGTTGAATAATAATAAGGCCTTGTTTCCTTGGACGTTTCCCCACCCTTGAGTTTTACAACATGAATTATCTTGTCTCCTCTCTTTTGTTTGTTAGATCTATTTTATTGGATTAATGATTTCCATAAGAGTTTAGATAACATAGATCTTTGTCATATATGTTTTTACATATGTTCATGCTATTTCATCATGCACATACAGTAACTTCAATCATTACAATATATATATATATATTCTTAATTTGTAGGTCATATTGGATCCACTTGGTTCTATTGAATACCATGCATTTATATGATTTATAAGTAAAAAAGAGCACATCTTCATTGTCAAAATCAATTAATAACAAACTTTTAGTAATTTATATTGTATAAAATACTTGTGATCTATTATTTTGATGTATATTGAATTCTCAAGTATATTTTATTTATTTTTATTTGAAGTTAAATCTTAATGATCCTCACATTGTGGCCTAGTCTAATTACAATATAAGTTGGTTATGGATATATAATTATGATTTATAAGTAAAAAAAGAGGGCATCTCTATTCTCAAAGTCAATTAATAACAAACTTTTATTAATTTATATTGTATAAAATACTTGTGATCTATTATTTTATTGTATATTGAAGTCTCAACTTTCAAGTATATTTTATTTATCTTTATTTGAAGCTAAATCTTAATGATCCCTCAACATTGTGGCCTTGTCTAATTACAATATAAGTTGGTTATGAGTATATAATTAGATACAACACATTATAATCTCCATTTTCAAAATCAATTAATAACAAACTTTTAGTAATTTATATTATTGTTGGCACAGGGGCAGACCCAGAGTTTAACGCTTCAACAAAGCACCAACAAAACCCTAACTACCGGCCCTTTCGGCAACACCTACAAAGCAGATGAAGTCTCACATGAGGTAGAGGCAAGGGGTTTGCAGGATTCAAGTGTCTACAATCAAGATGGGACACCGATCTGTGATTAGTTCACGAGTCTCATTCACATCGCAGATTAACCCTTATTACAGATATTATAACAACACCACTAAGCAGATAAACAACATAATTCACATCGCACAAAGCACATCAAGACACATGATATATGTGGTTCACCCCAGTGTGGGGCTACGCCCACCAACTGCTTCTTATTCTTTATTAGTATTCAATCTTCTTAAATTCGATCACTCCGGTGCACAAAACCACAGAGTCGGACTCTGCAGAGGACATGAGATCTGCGCGCAGCGTGCCAAATCCTCCTTCCCAAAATCAAGTCAAGGCACATAGACAACTCCTTAGTAGCAAATAGCCTTACTTTACACAGTCTGTTTGCACAAAGCAACTTACAAACTCTTGCACTAAGCCAACATTACTACTTACAACATATTGTGCACATAGCCAACCAACCAACTAGATTGTTGTGCACATAGCCAAAGCACACCCGCTTCTTACATCGCTTAGCTACTTATTTATATATTTACAAAAAGGCCTAATCATGGTTAAACCCATGGGATGACATCCCATAACCCGTTACATAAACCCTAGTAAACCCTTTGCTGGGTCCACAACCCCACAAAATAAGAGAGATCCCGCGATCTCAGCTTCGCCAGGGCGCTCCATATTCGACCATCATGTCGAAGTCCCAAAAGTGGTCAAACACGACCAATGTTTCCTCAAAACTTGGTCAAGGGACAACAAACCCCCAACACTCACCTGTGACTCGTCCTGAGTCACTCAGATCTGGGCAACGCTGCTTCAAAGGACTCGAGCTTAGCTCGAGCTGCCGCGACTTACTGCTTCGCTAGAGCCTCCTGCTCGACGAACTCCCGAATCACTTGTTCTGTAACAGGCCCTTCCAAGTGTTGTTCCACTGTGGCAACCACTTGGTCTAGCTACAAGCCTTGTCCTTCAATCTCTTCAAAACGCGTGCAGGCTTCATCTTGCACCCACTGTAGTCTCTATGTAATTTCCATGACTCTGCTCTGGATGGCAGTAATCTGTTGTTGAACTGTGCACTGCTCCTGTGATCTCTTCATTCGCTCGACCACAGTGAGTAGCTTCATCTACGCTTGCATGGTGGATGCCTAATGTTGTGCCTCTTGGAGTTGTGCTTCCAGTTTCCTCAACTCTGGATTTTTGCGAGGCGTTCATAGGTCTGCGCACTTCGATCACTCAACTCCTGGCATTCTAAGGCAAGGACCTTGATCCTTCCAACTGCGCTCTCAACAGCTTCCTCTCTTTGGTTGCACACTTCTTGTAGAGTGCTAGGTACTGCTTGAAGCTCTAACTCCGTTACCCGTGCTTGAAGCTATTGAATGGCCTCAACGAGCTTCCCCACTTGCATCTTGAATGACTCTAGTTCCTCCTGTGCCAAGCCCGACACGGAGCAAAGTGCTTTAGTCACCGCTTCTTTGACCGCAGTCTACTCTGCGAGCAACTGGTCTTTTTCTTTTAGTATCTTTGCATTGTCCTCCTCAAACATCACCTGAATTTAATCTTTCTCCTTCTCGTAGGTGGTTACAAAAGACTGCGCAACTCATAGTTGGTCCACGGCCTCCTTTTCTTTCTTCAAGGCTTCCGTAGCCTGTTCCTTTTCTTCTTGGACTCGTTGAAACCGAGCCTCTGCTGCATCTGCTAGCCTTCGTAATTGGGCAGGCTCATCCCCCAATTCTGCAATCTTCAATGAAGAAGGCGCAATAGGTACTGCGCGGCTCGAATGGATGGCTTGGTGTATCTCCTTCAACTCCTTCTTGATTATTTCATACAACATCTCCTGCTTTGCTCCATATCGTTGCAAGATATCCTCTGAAGCATCATCCACGGTTGTGATGATTAGATCGACATCGTCTTCTGTGAGTGTGGACTTCATCTTGGGCTTATTGGCGCACGTCTTCTTTCTTGCCGAAGGTTTCTACGAAGAAAACTTCCTTTTCTTTGATGTTTCGGCCTAAGTAAGGGACCCTTCGGCGGTGTAACTTCACCTTTTCCTTGCTTTTCTCCTTCTTCCCCTCCTCTTTCTTGATTTACTCTGTCTCCTCCTCCTCCTGCTGCGGGCGAGTGAGGCCCACTTTCCTCCGAGACAATGTCCTCCTCATCAGTCTCTATGTTCTGCACTTCCTCCTTTTTCTTATTTTTCTTCGTGCTGCTCTGCCTGACATGCTCGACCCGGGTGACCAAGGGACTTCCTATGATGTCAGGGTCGGAGAGTTCTGCATCGTCAACTGATACAAGGAACTCTGCCGACCATTCTTTGGTGATCTCCGTATCTTTGTCAGTCGGTTTATAATAGGATTGTAACTCCTCTTTGCTCTCATCCTTGTACGCAATGATATAAATAAAGTGTCGATCTGAGCGGAACTTTGCTAGCGGTATGTACTGGTGCAATGTGTTTGGTGTCATGCGTGGGAATGCTTCAATAACACGCTTCGGCTGCTGATAGTAGGCATGGAACACAACGTTCGACTGCCACTGCTCTGGCATATCATTTGTATACCACAAGGTGGAGAACCTCACAACGAACAACTCCGATGGCTCAACTTCTGGAAATGTCGCTCCTTCCGGCATCTGCCAAGCGACAAATGCGATTAATACAAGTAACCAACTGAAATGGAATTCATACCCCTGATCCTACGCTTCACGATAGTCTTTCTCGATCTTGTTGATGAGGTAACTCACCCAGTTCATTTGCATACCCTCCACACACTTCCCAGCGAGGTCCACTACGAACCCATTAACCTGTGTCTGACGATTTTTTCTGACGAGCTTACCAGCTATAAGTTGGAAAGCAAGGCACACTACGCCATCCTGGATAGAGGCTACCTTGTAGCCTCGCTTTTTCTTTTCTACATCGCCATAATCCTCCTTTATGCGTTGTGCCAGGGAGTGACCTGAAGTCTTCCCTAGGTATAACTGCCAAGGGTCTGGTCCCTGCATGCTTAGTCTTGTAATCAAGTGGAACAACATCAGATCCACAGTAACGCGCCTGTCGAGCCACATATGTCCTCCATTGTAGCATGACAAGAGGAGTTTAACGCAAGCGTTAACCTCCTAATGTCGGCCAAAGTGAGGGATCTTCATTACGTTCAGGATCGTGGACTGCGCCATCTCCTTAATCCACAGCTGGGAGACTATGCACGACTTCTTTCCAGTCGTCCTCATCAAATACCTATGGGGTGCGAGCATGGTGTAGTTCTTTCTGTCGCCGAGGTTAAAGTCGTTCTTTAGGGCTGGGATCTATCCTAATTGGGGTCCAACTACGCATATCCACTTCAGGATGTACGCAGTGATCAACGTATACTCAAAGTCGTGTGGGATATTGTTGCAGTTAATCGCGCTAGCCAAAGGCGATATATAATATGGCAAGACCGACGGGATCTGCTTCACGTTAGCAAGATCGTCGCAGTGCTTGCTTTGCTTCTCAGTAGCACGGCTAGAATGAAGTCCAGTCGAAGGGGATGTCTGCAGTCCCCCAATCGACGACGCCTGTATTCATACAGATATAACTCTCTCAGCCATGAACTCCATGAGAATCTCTTCTATAGACTTCTCTAACGCGCTAGGTTTGCCCGACATCCACACTTGTAACCAAATAGATCGGGTAGGCGAACAGACAAGCGAGGTAATGAAACAGATGGCGAGGTCTAGAAAGCACAACGCGATACAATGGATTCTCTGTTAGATTGGATATTCACGGGTGGCAAAAAGTGGTCCCGACACAACGTCTAACGGGTTAAATAAACAAGCGTCGTAACAGATTCCTCCAACGAACAGGAATGCGTCCATCAATGCGAATCCATCTGTTGTGGCACAGTCTCAACGATCCATTTTCTCATAGCTATGTTTTCTAGCCGTTTTGGGGCGTCATTCTAATGGTCGGGGTGCCTCCAACGGTCATATGGCTTCGCCATGGCAAAGTCTCATTCTGCGTGGTTCTGCTATTCCGGTGAGGTTCGAGTTCTATAGATCTTCCTCCGGTGAAGTCTTCCCTCTATTCTCTGTAGCTTCCTGCAGCGTAACTTTCTTCCTATTGAGCTTCCTGGATTTGAACTTCTCTAATAATTTCTAGAATCCTCTTCCCATTTGTATTCTTATTCTCTCCTCGTGAAAGGACTTCGCACTGTTGATGTGCTCTTACAGATTCTGAGGTTAATGTCCATTCTCTTACTAGTTCCAGGGTGGCTATACTTTTTCTTGCATGGACAGGTTCTTCAAGCCTTCATGTGTTCTTTCAACTTTGTCAACTAATTCTCTGGCCCTCTGTTGCTTCGACTTATCCTCTTGTTCTTCTATTAGTCACTCTATTTTTCTAGTTATGAAGTCCCTTAGTTCTTTCTTTTTCTGTTCTGTAGCTTCCTCCTCTTCTTTCCTTTTGATATGATCCTTCTCAATCCAAATCTTTCCCAATAAAAGTGGAAAAGGGGCATTGTTCTCAACAAATCTAATAACTTAAAAATCCTCTTTTGTTGATGTTTCATGAGCAATCATAGGTATATTGGTAACTCTTCCACATAGGGTTATCATCTTTCCTTTAAACAAGTCTATCATTCTCAATGAAGGTATCATAGCAAGCTTTCCCAAAATTTCCCAAGTGCTTTCCAGCATAATATTCACGTGTGTTTCTTCATCCAATACACAATCTATGTCGAAGAATTCTATTCTTGTAACTATGCATTGTTTTTCTTTCAGGATTTCTGGTAAACTGATGTCTCTGTGATCATCCATTACTTCTGTTAACTTTACTAACATAGTCTCTGACTCTTTCTCTTTATGATTCCTCGACATGCTCTTAGCCTCTTGACTTTCTTCAGAGTTTTCTCGTCTCATGTTCATCTTTTCAACTTTAGCAATCATCATTGGGTAATCCTCAACCTCATGACCAAAAGCCTTACAACAAAGACAAATAAGACTTGTACCAGGGAATTCCTTAGCAAGATGTTTCGGTCGTCTGCAATTATAACATAGTGTCAATCCTCTCTTTATTTTAAACGATCCCTAGCCACTCCTGTACTGTGCACTGGGATCACAATGTTGGACCTACAGTCTGCAAAAATTCTTTCTAGGTTCCTCCATCCACTTATTAGTCCAAAAATTCTTTCTATGCATAAGAATAACGTATCTTTCTTTATTTCTATCAAATCTATTCGGATCAATTCTTTCTTCTAACTGTACCCTAGCTTGCAGACTAGGACAAAACCTATCAAACATACCTAGATTCATACTTTCAAAGAAAAAATTTCCACTTATCTTACCCTTACCAGAGCACAAAGCTTTAAGATCTTACCTCTTTTCTTCAGATCCGATTTCTTTCTTAGCATAGAGCTTCGCAAGTCAATTAGAATATTGCGCACTACAACAACAGATCTACGCACATAGCTTTCTCTTTTCTTCAGTTCCTAGCAATCACAGTTTCAGGTCCTGACAACAAAACCATTTGTTGGCATAGGGGCAAACCCAGGGTTCAACACTTCAACAACGCACCAAAAAAACCCTAACTACCGACCCTTTCGGCAACACCTGCGAAGCAAATGAAGTCTTACCCGAGGTAGAGGTAGGGGGGGTTGCAGAACTCAGGTGTCTACAACCAAGCTTGGACACTGATCTGTGATTACAACATTCAACAGGGCACTTAGACAACAATAAGTATTAGTTCATGAGTCTCATTCACGTCGCAGATTAACCTTTATTACAGATATTATAACAACATCACTAAGCAAATAAACAACATAATTCACATCGCACAAAGCACATCAAGACACAAGATATACGTGGTTCACCCGAGTGTGGGACTACGTCCACCAACTGCTTCTTCTTCTTTATTAGTCTTCAATCTTCTTACATTCGATCGCTCCGATGCACAAAGCCATAGAGCCAGACTCCACAGAGGACAAGAGATCTACGCGCAGCATGCCAGATCCTCCTTCCAAAAATCAGGTCAAGGCACAGAGCCAACTCCCTAGTAGCACAAAGCCTTACTTTACACAGCCTGTTCGCACAAAGAAACTTACAACCTCTTGCACTAAGCCAACATTACTACTTACAACATATTGTGCACATAGCTAACCAACTAACTAGATTGTTGTGCACATAGCCAAAACACACTTGCTTCTTACATCGCTTAGCTACTTATTTATATATTTACAAAAAGTCCTAATCATGGGTAAAGCCATGGGCCGACATCCCATAACCCGTTACATAAACCCTAGTAAACCCTTTGTTGGGTCCACAAGCCCGCAAAATAATTGAGATCCCGCGATCTTAGCTCCGCCAGGGCACTCCATCTTCGACCAACCTGTTGAAGTTCCAAAAGTGGTCAAACACAACCAATGTTTCCTCAAAACTTGGTCAAGGGCCAACAATTGTATAAAATACTTGTGATCTATTATTTTATTGTATATTGAAGTCTCAAGTATATTTTATTTATCTTTATTTGAAGCTAAATCTTAATGATCCATCAACATTCTGGCCTAGTCTAATTACAATATAAATT
Organism: Picea glauca; assembly: GCA_000966675.3. NCBI lineage: Eukaryota > Viridiplantae > Streptophyta > Pinopsida > Pinales > Pinaceae > Picea > Picea glauca. The sequence goes on along the minus strand of JZKD02S1810250.1, from coordinate 835,842 downwards.
GGTTATAAATATATAATCATATACAACACATTATAATCAACTATTGTCTCCTAATAAACTTGGGGTGAATGGGAATGGAATTTGCAACACAGATAATATCAATAACTTGTCATTTGGCTAAATGCTTAGGTTTGAATTTCAATCAATAGCTTAATAATCATGCACTATTCCTTAACATTGTGGCCTAGTCTAATTAGAGTATAAATTGGTTATGAATATATAATCATATACAACACATTATAATCAACTATTGTCTCCTAATAAACTTGGGGTGAATGGGAATGGAATTTGCAACACATAAGATAATATCAATAACTTGTCGTCTAGCTAAATGCTTAGGTTTGAGTTTCAATCAATAGCATAATAATCATGCACTAACTAGTAAAAAATTCAATTAAATAGATTAAATAATATTAATGAATATAAACTATAAAAATTCAATTAAACAGATTAAATAATATTAATGAATATAAACTATAAAAATTCAATTAAACAGATTAAATAATATTAATGAATATAAACTATGTTTGCATATCCAGTTATAATTACAACATTCATATCTACTAGATATGGAAAAAATCCCTTCCAAGTTGCACAACCATGGTTAATAATACCCATTTTCCATTTACAATGTCCAACAATAGCTCCAATTTCATACGAAGGGAAAGTACAATTTTGAAATTCTTCCGTCTTATGTTCAAATGAAAGAATACGTTAATGCTTTTATTCCTTGATGTGACTTGTATCCCGTTTGATTAAATGCTCTATGCTAAACCCATCTTGTGATTTAGAAATATAAATCATTCTTCTTTTTAGTTTTTAAGTAATGATTATTTTCTAAAAATATTTTAAAAAGAAATATTGACTTGTATCCCGTTTGATTAAATGCTCTATGCTAAACCCATCTTGTGATTTAGAAATATAAATCATTCTTCTTTTTAGTTTTTAAGTAATGATTATTTTCTAAAAATATTTTAAAAAGAAATATTTTGGCTAAGAAATGTCCTTTTAATCGATGAAGATGATCAAAATACTTGTATAAACTTAATACACATGTAAACATAGCTCGGTTAAACTTTAATATATCTTATTATTCTTGTAGGCTTAAAAAAACATAAATAATTCTGCAATTACTATCATAGGGTGTACAGGATCCCGATCCTTTACAATCACCAGTTATTCATGGTTGAAAGAAACAAACACTCATTTAATATGTTTTTTTTAATATGAGTTTGATAGAGTTACATTTGACAATCATCCATTCAAATAATAATACTTCATTTTTTCATAACATAACAAACAATATGAGAATATATGTTAGATTGTAATCTAGGGTTTATCATGAATACTATTCTTGAAATGAGGGAAAGTATTCAGAGATTTTCCCAGGCTTTGTAACTTGGAAAAAATATGTATAGTCCATTCATTACCAATGGTAAGGAGCGCTTCAAAAGTAAGACTCTGAAGCTTGAAAATTATTAGTATATATAGGTGATATGGGTAAGTTAATCTGGGGATCAATGGGTGCTACATAACTTAGCATCATAGTAAACTATTTCACTCTTGATCTAACTCTACCCGTTGTGAATCTAATGTGACACCTATGCCCATTTTGATGACGATCTTAACAACTCTTAACATTGTCTAACTAGCTTCTCTATTATTTGAAAAGTCTACAATTTCAATGAGAAAGTAAAGTTGCTCTCCACTGTAATTGGTTGACTACCTTGGACACCTTTTCCCATAAAACCTTTATCCATCTTGAAAAAATCCTTATCATTTTCCACTTAATACTTGGTTAGATCATTCTACAAACCACTTGAGAGACTTATCACCTTTATAATATACTAACACTAAAAGCAAAAAAAATGGTTCGGAAATCTTATTTCTATATAAATAAGAAAAAAAAACATCACAGGTTTCTTCTTTAGAATATGCTAACACCCCTTTAAGGAAAAAATGGCCGTAAAATCTTGTTTCCAGGTAATTAAGAGAAAAAAGAGATCATAAGTCTCTCTTTTATAATATGCTAACACCCCTTTAAGGAAAAAATGGTCCAAAGAACTTGTTTCTAGGTAATTAAGAGAAAAAAGAGATCATTCCTATGAACAAAAGAAAGGGGTGAGACCTTGCAAATATTCTAAACTTCAAATCAAAATTCCTTCACACACTTCCCTTCCCCAAAACCTATTTGTTTATTTTCAACCCTTCAGCTTGGTATAACTATGCCTCTAAAACCAATTTCATCCATTATTGCAAATAAATGATTCAGTTGTTTCTTTTCCATGGATGATTGACATTGTATGCTACACTAACGATACAATTGGGCCAAAATAGTAGACGTTGACTACTTGAAAGTTCAATCTTCAATAGTAACCCAAGATCTTTTAGTAACCCACACAATCAACATCTTTGACTTGCCTCATGTGTTCTTCCATTTTTGAAAATCTAACATTGTTCACATTTTTTTATTTGTAAAATTACCATGGATATTCCATTGGAATAGTTCGTCACACCAAATCTTGCAATATTTTGAAATATTTTATTATGCAGTTTATTATCTTAGATCTCAAATTTATTATTATAGGATTAATGCTCAAATTTATGGAAACAACTAAGATCGGAATGAAAGAACAAGAAAATGACACACTATCCACAAAAATAGACACAACATGTGACTTGGGAAACTAAATATGAGAAAAAAACCCAACTAGAATGTGAGGTCTATGCTCTGCTCTCTTTTTCTCAATTATGAAATGTAAGTACAAAGAAAGAGACACTCACTATGAAGTTTTCATGGACATTGTGGCTTGAAAGGCTGCTACAAAATCTTCTACCTCCTCTATTATGATTCAACATCCCACTCCTAGATGCTCTGTTCAGTGATGGAACAATAACAATACCAAAAGAATGGAACCCCTTCTTTTTCTAGCGACCTAGTATTTAACATAGCCTAATAGCCATTTAGGGTTAGGGTTAGGGTTAGGGTTTTTGCAAACCTCAACACTCAATTACTGTTAGGGTTTTGGACCCTCTCGAATCTTCTTGAAAGTACAAACACGACTAGGCCCACATGTGTGTAGTGGGGAATGACGTGACATCCACTCAGTACCATGGTAGGTCAACTCACATGAGGCATAGCTTCCACACACGAATTCCGATTGAGGTGATTTTCGCACCATTGGAAATATTTCAGTGTGTAGAACAACATTGAGGGGATAGAGCTATGCTCACAAAGTTTTGACTACAAAAAAATTTGTTTGATGCCTCAAACTAGCTTTGAGAGGTTTTCAGACCCCAAATCACTAAAGTGGTACTTGCCCCTAAAATGGGCTTTGCAAGCCAATTCCTCCAAGTTTTTCCACCCAAAAAGTATGAAGATGGATGAAAAATTATATAATGAACCATTCTGGATCACACTTCCCCATTTAGGGAAGCTTTTGGAGAAATCTTTTGGTCCCCAAAAGATTTTATTGAATGAGGTGATTAAATTTTTACTCTACCTTCTTACTGGAGTACCATTTGGAATTGCTTGGAAGTTGTCCTTTCAACCCTATATCTCAAAGTACACGCTACCCTAGTTTGGTAGTTCTGGATTTCTTATGAAAAGTTGTACCTCTTGCAAACTTTGCCTAAGCTTTTGGTGCTAAGTCCTCTATCGTAGGTAGGACCTACTACTAAGTTTTCTGATCCAATATGGAAGGCTCATAGAGTTTCATATTTTCCACATTCACTACTGAGTAAATGTGCATATATGGGGGTAGATTGAGTCTGTAGGCGTTATGACACACCTTCTCCAATACTTTGAAAGGACCATATATAGGGCCTTGATCTTCTTACCAGAACCATGTATCCTTTCTTTGTTTTAGAACCAAACTCCGTCTCCCACCTTGAATGTTTTCTCAATTCTGTGTTGATCATGTCAGGCCTTGTACTTTTCCTGTGACTTCTTGAATGTCTCATGTACTTGCAAATGGATATGCCTAATCTTTTCAACAATTTTTTCTTCTTTCATTGCATATCCTATGATGTCTTGCGTCACTCCTCCTTGCTGTCCATATACAACATCCAAGGGAAAAGGCGTAAAATGTTGATATTATGGTAGTTGCGGGAGGTATTTACCTCCATGTGTGAACTTGACGAGAATAGAAGACTCCGGAAAGCAAGAGAAACCCTAATGAGTTGGCTAATAACCCTAGAAGACTTGTCGGCTCAAGAAGATAATATGTATTAGGTTATTAGCCTCCAAGAG
>JZKD02S1810250.1:798328-818855 GCA_000966675.3 Picea glauca | reverse complement strand
AACTTCTGGTTACTAAAACTACATGCTAGAGCACCTAAAATTGGAAGTGCAACCATAACAAATCAGCAAGAAGTTCTTGGACTGTTGGCTGTCCTAAAACAACAACAAACACTTTGCATAACAGTTGAAACTTAGAGCCTAACTGTGGTCAAAGACAAACCCAGTAGGCATGCTTGATAGGACCTGAAAATCTTCAGAACCGTGGACCATTCTCTTATAAGAGTGTTGAATATAAATCAAATTTCCATCCCAGGTCTTTTGTTGCTTTTGATTGTAACCCATCAAAAGATGAACCAATGTCCTGTTGACTACTTCTATCTACCCATTTGTCCATGGATGAAAAGTTTTATATCTCTTCAACTTGGTGTCCATATTCTCCCAAAGTGTAGTCCAAAAGGCACCGAGAAATTTGGTATCATTATCTGAGATGATTCTCCTTGGTATCCCAAAGTGCACCCATCGTTGTTCAAAGAGCATGTTTGTTGCTTCTTGTCTTGTGATGGTATTTTTACAAGGCATACAAATGCACATCTTGCTTAACCTCTCAACTACCACAAACATAATGATAGCATACCAACTTACCTCCCTACATCAACACTACTCCCATAACATATCCACTTGTAGTCGTCTCCACTTCGAAAGGCTTCTACAAGTTAGAAAATCCAAGAAAGTCGGGTGCTTAGCTGGTCTTTTGGTTCAATTCATCGAAAGTTTTTTGCCAATTCTTTCCCCACCGAAAACTCTTACCACTAGTTGTTATGGCATCAAGTGGCGCAGCTACAGCTAAAAAGGATGCTATAAAATTTTGTAGGTACCGCACTACCCCAACAAATCTCCTAACTTCAATGATATTAGTAGGAACTTGTTGGGAAAGTGTTATATCCTTTGCATGGTCTGCTTTTTGGCATGTTTTCTGTTTTTTGGCTAATGGTTTTTTGGCCCATTGTAATCTAGTCTCAGTTAAGGGATTAGAGTTGTAAAATAATTCAGGTTAATGGATTTGGGTTTTGGATGTTGTAGAATACTTAAAATATTATATATGTATAGTCAAGTTAATATAATGAAGAATGATAGAGGTGGGACTCTAAGGTTTTCTAGTTTTCTCGGTTAAGGTTTTTCGAGGTAAATCTCTATGTATTGTGTATATTCCATGGTTGTTCTTTCTATTTTGCTCAAAAATAGGTATCCATTGTTTCACTTCAAAGGTTTAAAATTATAGAATTGACTACTTGAGGATGGACCCCATCTTTGTGGGATCTATCTTGAGTTCCTCTCCACCAATCAAATACACCAAATACACTAATGATTGTTGAGCAAACTCACATTTCTTAAGGTTAGCCAACAACTAATGTTTTTTTAGAGTCTCTAACACCTATATGAGATGCGAGATATGCTTTTTCTAGGTAGAGCTATAAGCCAATATATCATCTAAGTACACTATCACAAATGAATCTAGAAAGGGACACATACATCATTTATCAAATGCATAGATGTATTTGATTCATTACATAAACCAAAAGGCATTACCAACCGTGAATATAGACCTTTCCTTTTCTTGAAAGTGGTCTTCTAGGTGTCTTCTTCTTTAACTCTTACTTGGTGGTATCCCGATTTGAGATCCAACTTGGTGAAGTACTTGGCATGCTGCAATTGATCTAACAAATAATCGATCTTGGGCAAAGGGTATTGATTCTTGAGGGAAACATTGTTCAAAGCTTTGTAGTTAATACACATTCACCAAGTCCCATCCTTCTTGGGTACTATGATGATAAGTGACCCACAAGATGAGGTGCTTATTCAAATTATTCCCTACTCTAGCAGTTGTTGCAACTGTTTCTTCACTTCATCTTCTTTAGGGACAGACTGTCTATACAACCCAATATTTGGCAATGGGAGTCAAGCAACAATTGTATCTCATGCTCCACTTCCCTATTAGGTGGTAACCCATTAGGCTCTTGAAACACTTCTCTATATGCCTGCAATAACTCCAACTAACGTTTCTACTCTTTAGTACATCCCTCTAGAGATGCCCTTACTTTTACTGATTCATCACTTCGTTGATCCTCTTAAGAAAATCAATACAAACTTCCTACTAAAATTGATCAATATGGTTTGGTTAGCAGTTACCAGAGAGAGATTAAATTTATCTTTGTGTGCATTGATGATGAAAGACTCTCCATCCTTGATTAAGCGATACTAGTTTTCTCTCCTCATAAAGTTTTCATTCCTCATATACATGTAGGGGCTTCCAAGCACTACACCACATACATCAAGTGGTAGTACATCTATCTCCACTCATTAATATAGTCTGCACTTATAAAAAAAATTGATCTTACATTGTTTAGTGACCTTGAGCTATGCATCCTTAGTTACCCATCCTAATGGATATGGGTTAGGATGATCATGACCTTCCAATACAAACTTGCTAACTAGATTTTATATTATGAGGTTGGCCCATGAACCATAATTGAATAGAGCATCTACATTGGTCTTTTTCACCTAGATCTTAATATGGAAGAGTTTAGTAATCTCCTTCTCTTCCTTATGAAGGCTACTCAGGTTCACCTCCTAGATTGTAGTGTAGAAAATATTTTCATCCACATCCAAGTCGCTCTCTATTAGGTTTCCTCAATCCATGGCTAGCAAGTTCTTCTTCTTACCATCCTTCTTATAGTTCTTTAGATTCAACTTTGGATGTATGTAACACACCCACGACGGGGAAAAAATAAAGAAAATTTATTTTTCCTCAATTAGTCGATTTCTCCATTCATGGTCTCTAATCCTGGTCAATGGAAGTCAGGGAAGAACCTCAAATCCATTTAACAGGCCCTCCTTCCCTTAAAGCGCAGGTTATATGGAACCCGTGGCTTTCTCCCTAACGCCTTTAAGCTTCAGCGTATTTAGGCACTGGCTCTCCTCGTTAAGCCCCTTCCTTTATGTGACCAAGGCTGTGACCAGTCGCCAAATCGAAAGGCGCGTCCCGAGTTCGCGACCTCGCGTCTTACGAAGTTCACTTGCTCGTCCTTCCCTCGAAACGAGTCGACGGCCTAGATCTCTCCTCGATCCAACGACTCAGATCAAATCGCGATTTCGCGTTTCGCGAGTCCCCAAAACTCTTACTTTTGGCTTTCTGAGTTGCGGACTCCCGATAAGACTAGATCTATGGTCCACAATCTTCCTTTGATCGATGGCTGCGATCAAGTCACAATTTCGCATTTCGCGACTTTGGAGGTCGGTTCACCTTTGTTCTCCCGGTTCCCGATTTCCCGATATTTGCGAGCGTCAAATCGACGACTCACGGCTCTCCACGATCTAACGGCTCAGATCAAATCGTGATTTTGCATTTCGCAAATTCTCACAACTCCACCCTTTAACTTCCTTGAGTCGCGAGTTAGCGAAATGCTGATCTCTCGCCACGTGTCCTCCTGGATGGACGGTTATGATGATTTCGAGACTTTGGAACCCCGTTCCTCTCGTGTACCCTCAAGGCTTATCGTTAGTGCACTTTACCTTGATTGGTCGGCCACAATTCTTTTATGCTCGAATGACTGAAATCTGTTCTCCTCTGCGCTTACTCCTCGTTGTCTAGACTATGATCTGACGATCCAGATCTTTCACGATGATTGATCCAACGATCACTGTAGCTCCTCCTCTTGAGCTTTCACTTTCTTCCCTGACTGGGAAGATTTCAGATGTTTCAAAGGTCTCGACCTTCGATTTACTTCCTGTGAGCCCTGATGTATGGGTCTCGACTCCCACTTTCCCTCCTGAGCTTACGAACTTGAGACAAGTTTTCCTCTTGGACCTCGTTTGCGCTTCGGAAAGGCGCCTATCTCTTCTGAGCTTGGTTCTTAGGGAATTTCTAATTCCCACATACTCTTGCGTTAATCTGTTCACGTCAGATCGACGGTCCATGACCTTCCTTGATCCAACGGTTCATAGCACATCGCAACTTCGGGTTTCGGGAGTTTAGTCACGCCAACGTGCGAATCTCCTGATGTGTGAATCCCCGATCTCGCCAATCCGACGGTCAAGGAGGGTCCCAATATATCCTTAGATCTATGGTCCAGAGCACGTTGCAATTTCGGGTTTCGGGAGTTTAGTCGCGCCAATGTGCGAATCTCCCGATGCGTGATCTTGCAAAGACATAAGGAGTCGAGGCGTTAACGCCTGCGCCCCTTCTTCAAATCTAATGATCGCGACAGACCCTGGGTGCTCCCGAACGGATCTCATCCGTTCATCTTCTAAACGAAAGGATATTCCCTTTCGATACCTGAACCTCACTATTCTTCCTGAATTTCATTGGCTCTGAAAGGCTTAAGGGTTTTGCACTCTTTCTCTTGAATGTAATGCTTGGAAGTGTTCTTCCGCGCACTCCTTACGTTCATTCCTCAACTTTAGGAATTAAAATGGTCTCGGTCTCTACCCACCTTGCAGAGACTCGATGCATACATGCACTGCCTCTCTTGAGCTTATTGGACTCAGTCCTCGCAGTGATTGTGGGGTTCAACCTCCAGAATCAGGAAGTACTCACGCGACTCTAGGATGGTGACGAAATCCTCTAGGAAAGTGCTTTCGAGGAATTAAACTAGCGCAGAAGGAAATCAAGCAGATATGAAAGTTCTCAAAGAACGAACGCATACTTCTAACTTAATCATTCAGTACAGAAACCATTTTAGGCATATAAATACAAGCATGCATTCATTCTTTCCAATTCATAGCACAAGGCATAAAAACAATTATCAGAACCATAAGGCACGATGCGACTACTGAGAGGGGTGCTTGTTTCCACCCAACCATAGGCTTAGTCACTCCCGATGGATTTATCACTGGCCACCCCCGAGCTTAGGCCATGATGCTTTGAGATTCAATCTCTCACTTCCATCTCAATGGAAGTTAGGGACGAAGGTTACTCTCCTTCTCCCTATACAGGAATAGACAAAGACAAATGTTACTCTCCTTCTCCGGACTCAGTCTCTATTCCCTGTGATCAGAACTCACTTTTCGCTTTCAATCCTTCCTCAGACCCGAGAGTTTCCGCTCTCGTCTCTGCATTCTTCGCAGGTCCTCTCTGCCCACACCACACTTCCTTTCTTGCCTTCCTCAGCAAGATTGCTTGTGGCTCGAATCCCCAGTCCGTGGTCAGGTCCGGAAGCCTTATAGATGGTCAGTCTGCCCCATCCCCTCATTAACTCTTGAGGAGGTCTTCCCACCTAGCAGCCTGACTGTAATTCATTTCCGGTCAGAGGGTTGTTCTGATCTTGAGCAATTAAAACCAGCATAGTACTAGTTCGGTGGAGGTTAACGCAACCATTCCGGGTCCCCTCCACCACCTTTTCATTAACAATCGTGGTCTCTCTTAGCACATCCCCTTCTCAGCAGTTATGCAACACGTTTCCTTTATCTATTAAAATAACAGGATTTACATTTAGCGACCTTTTATACAAAGGTCCATCAAATTAAACATTCACACTTTGAGTTTGCCATAGTTCCTGGCCAATAAAGTTATATTTACAGACTGGGGGAAACATGGTGTTACAATGTAGCTTCCGACACTTCTCTCCAGTATGACCATTGATATTTCAATGGTTGTTTGAATCCTTGCATTAATGTGTAGTGGTTGTTGTCTTCTTGTCCTTTCCACCTTTTCTTCCCCTACTTAGAAGCATCTTCGTGGTCTTTTTGTTTGGAAGTACTTGGCTATCCTTTCTTATCTCCTATATTCTCTAGGTATTGTGCTTGCATACAAGTCTCATCAACTTTCCTAAGTTTAAAGAGCATTGATTGCTTCCCTAAATGACTGTATAGACCCCCAAAGACTTGAGTAATATGTCTAGGTTCTTGGGAGATATACCCAACATAATCACCATTTTTATGAACTCGATGGTGTACTCTTGCACACTTTGTCCTTGCTTTTTCCTAAAGTGATGCCAACATATTCATTGGTACTCTACATGCCCAATACGATAGAACTGTGACTCGACGATGGTTTTAAATGCTTCCCACATAATTACGGGAGAATCACCCTCCAACATAAGTGTCTCTGTGTGGCTTTCCCACCAGGTTAGTGCATGGCCCTCTAATTTCAGTTGGGGAAATACAATATTTTTCTATTCTTCTATGTTATGGACATTGAAACAAACTTCTAATTGTTTCAATCAATTATTCAACTTAACAACATAATCTCACCTTGGTAGGGTTTGATGTCCACTATTGCTTCCATTTTAAATAGAGAATGTGAAGGAGTGATGACACTGGAACTTGGTTTCTCTTCCTCTGCATTTTTGTTTTGACTCCTTCTCTGAGTCTTAATTATCTATTGATTTTTCGTCTAATCCAACTTTTGAGTTAGATCCACCAACCTCTCCAAAAGGTTCAAACTTGTTGACTACAACCATCATGAGAAGTGCCATGTTGTGAGAGATATCATCGACTTGTTCTTCCAGTTTTAAAAATCTCTCCTTTGCCTCATCCCAAGGGTTGTTATGACTAGACTCATCTTCCATGGCTAGGGTTTTGAGGCTTCCTTCTTAAGACAACTCTTGGATCTTGCAGCTTCCCACAAAACCCCAAAGAAACCGCTCTGATACCAATATGATATGTAAACTATTGTGGATATTCCACTAGAACAGATCATCACACAACATTTTACAATATTCTGAAATATTTTATTATGCATTTGATTACCTTAGATCTCAGATTTATTATTATCAGGTTAGAGATCAAATTTATGGAAATACTTGAAACCAAAATGAAAAAACAAGCAAATGAACACATCATCCACACAAATGAGCACAATATGTGACCTAGGGAACCTAATACAAGAGAAAATCCAACTAGAAGGTGAGGCCTATGCTCTGCTATTTTTTTCTCAGTTATGAAATGCAAGTACAAAGAAAGGGGCACTCACTATGGGGTTGCCATGGACACTATGGATTGAATGGTTTCCATAGAACCTTTACCTCCTATGTTATGTTTCAATATCCTACTTCTAGATGCTCTACTCAACTATGGAACAATAAAAATACAAAAAGAATGTAACCCCTCGTCTTTCTAGTGGCCCAATACTTAACACAACTTGATAGCCATCTAGGGTTAGGGATGTGGTTTTTTCATGCCTCAACCCTTAATTATGTTGAAATATTGTAACTTCGAAGAATATTCTACCTGAGAGAGAGTTGAATAATATTATATTATATTTAATTAGGCCCTATTGTGCCTTAGTAAAAGTCAGCCCTATTGTGCCTTGAGAACTAAATGTAAACTAAGAGGGTAAAGTGACAGGTCGACCCAGACCTAATTATAGGCTGGCCAGACCACTATTTATAAGAGAGGCCAGTGCCTCATTTGGACACACTCACTCATAAGCTCTGCAACAAGAGGAAAAGTGTGCAAGTCTTGGAGGGGAAGTTGTTGCAACTGGGGTGACGTCAAGAAGGGTTTTGGGTCTATCTCTTGGTATTTCTTTGTTAAGTGGTGAGCTACTCTTCCTAGTGAAGGAGTAGAGGAGGCTCTTTTGTTCGATCTTTTGTCTATCTATATTGAGGAAGTTTTTGTTGGGTTTTCCCCCCATGAGGATTTCCCGGGATAATCTGTGTCTCTATTGTTTTTGTGATTTACTCTCTTGCAGTGATCTTATTTATGCAACTAATGTGCTAAATGATTATAATAATAAAGAAGAACCATAACTGCTAGTTGTATAAGTAAAACTTCAACATGGTATCAGAGCAAGCCTAAAAGAGACCAACTCACAGTTTATAAGAAATGACTAGCCTTAGCGCACCCTCTCCAAATTCCAGTTTTCAGTATTGCAGTTGTTGTAGAATTAGGGTTTATGCATAAACCCTAAGTGCGACATTTTCATTGTTTAAGGAGGACGTTGGAGAAAGTAACAACAACTACGAACTCGCCCTAGTAGGGTGCATCTAGTCCCTCGATCATAATTCTGCAAATTTAAGTTTGAGAAAATTGGGTTTCCTCATAAAACCCTAAGTTTCAGTTGGCAGTACCGATTGCAGTTGTAGTTGCAGTGCCAGTTCCTTCATACCAGTTGCAACACCAGTTGCAGTGAAATTTTTGTGAGTGTTGGGACTAATTTTTATTGTCCTAGTGCGCCTTACCTTAGAAAATCTCCAGCTAACTTTAAGTTACAAGTTGAATCACTTTTGAAGTTCTAAAGGTTCGTAATTGCTAACCACTGTCATCGGATGGTGCCACTATCTGTCGATGTTGTCAGAGGTATGTACTTACATATGTTTAAATTGCATCATTATTTTAAAGGGTATTTGCAGGAGAAAGAATATTTTGTCTAAACAACAATTGTAGATCCATAGGGATCTTAGATCCAGCACATTCAGAGGAACCATGCACCCCAGGTTTGATTACTTTGATATGCCTCTACTTGTTATGGAATTATTGTAATCTTATGAATATCCAGGTTGCATTTTGATCTATTGAAGTTATCATACTAACCATTGGTCAAAATTAAAGTCAGTATTAGATTGATTAAAGTTAAGATTACAGAGTTTATTCCCTAACTCAGATTTCTATCAAGATAGCATATTGTCTTAGTACAGAGGAAAGGTTGAAGAAAATAATTATCATCTTGAGTGAAGGAGACTGAGAAGAAAAAAAAACACACACTCATTCTTGAGGACAAGACTCCAGGTTCCAGGTTTGATTGATTAAATTGATAAGATTCAAATTTACACACATCAAGTTTGATAACTGCTATAGACTATAGTTGTGATAGCAGTCTTTGAAAAGTATTATTATTAAAGACTTAGTAGCATGTGAGCACTATTGAGATAAATGCTTACTGTAATCATTTACTAGATATAACTAACATCTCCTCTAGGAGAAAATTCTTTTTTTGTTTCCAAGTTACCATGAAGGAATGATTTATCACAACACTAGAAGAGTGTTTCTCTCGTTCCTTATTATTGTATTTCTTACTTTTTACCCTTGTTTCAGGCAGGTCACAAGTGATAGCTCTAAAGGATCTACTACGACGATTGTTCTTGTTATTGTTTTATTATTATTATAAAGAGTATTATTCTTGTCTGTTGTTTCTCCCTTGTTGTTCTTGTTTCGGGCAAGTCATGGGTGATAACCCTGAGGAAGCTATAGTGACGGTTGCAGGAGGCAACACATTAGATGAGACATGGAGCAGACTATCCAAGTTGTATACATGACCGTATACATCCATGTACCAAAGAAGATGAAGAAGAAGCTACTTTTGAGATACAAAGTATCTCATGTATTGTTGGCACATTGTATTGTATTGTTGGCACCCCTCACCTTCAACAACTCCATTCTCAAGGACAACTTGTGTTGATCTTTGTACCTTCAACATGCCAACTTGTTTCAATGGATCTTTCTCTTCCACATTATGATGTTACTCCTTTGACATTGATTGATCAAGTAAATGTTGATGAATTGTTTGGATCCCATCCCACAGAAGACTATTTGGGCTTGCTCCACTACATTTGGAAGCTTCATTCTTAGGGACAATTTGTGCCAACTTTTGTACCCTTAGTAGATCAACTTGATGATATCTTCACAAAACCTCTACTAGAGGTCACCTTCACTAGCTTGTGGAATTGTATTGGTGTGGCAGATATGGCGTTTATGGGGGTTTATATGTAATGACTTCTCTATTTGGCCTCTATTCAACTTTAATTAAGGATGTATCATCTTCTCCTCACAACCTCCTATTTAAAGGGTGGATGTAGAATACATGGGTGTAATATTCATTTTTGGCTAAGGGTGACCTATATTGAGCTAGGTATTTATAAATCTATTCCCATTTTCGACCTTGGCCAACCTTATATTGAGTTGGATATCCACAAACCCACTCTCATTTGTATTTCAGCCACAACCGAGTCTATATTGAATTGGTATCCATATGGCATAAACCCACTCTCATTTGTATTTTAGCCACAATCGACCCTATATTGAATTGGGTATCCATAAACCCAGTCTCATCTGTATTTCGGCCACAACTGACCCTATATTGAGTTGGGTATCCATAAACCCACTCTCATTTCTATTTTATCATTTTTCTATGTGGCCCCTTGTTCAACTTAATGGGAGGTGTTGAGACTAGTGTAAGATTCATTTCTAGCCATGGATAAATCATTATTGTATGTATTTCTAGGATTGGCTAAGGCTGATCTAGTCAACATTCATTTATTGTATTTCTAGATTTGATTAAGGCTGACATAGTCAATGTGGGCTAATAACCCCTCTTGAGGAAAATGCCCCATTCTTGAGTTGTGTATATATACACAACTCTCATTTTAATTTCACACATCTTGTGATCATTCTTTTATTCTTTATAAAGTGATTAGCTTATGAGCAACATAAAGTGTTGTGCTATTTTTGTGATTGGGTTAGCGTACTTCTCTTAGATTATTTTCTCTCTTCCGTACTTCTCCTGAATCATTTTCTCTCTCTAGGGTTGTGCCTCTCTCTATGCCCTAGTTCTAGTTTTCCTTCTCTTTATTGTGGAATTTTGGTTTGTTGGTTAGTACCATTCAATTCTTTCACTCTTGTGACTATCAACAATCCCATGGGGAATACTTTACTCAATGTGTCATGTGTTGTAATATCCCAGATCCAACTAGTCTAGGAAATGCTGCTAATATGTTGTGTTTGTTGTCTGATCTGATACAATGGGGGTTTCTAGATGCGTTTAAGCTATGGGTTTCAACATGCTTGGTGTTTTTCGCATGCACGTGTAGATAAATAAGTGTTTACAACATATGAATAAGCATACATATAGTAAATGACACAAAATACTGCAAATCATATATTATGATATTTATGCAGTTTACAATGTCGTATGCGGCTGAATAAAATAAATCTCTCGGCTAGATCAGTGACAAAAGGATCTTAGTCAGAATAAAATAAGAAAACTAAAATAATAATACCTAGTAATAGGAGAATGTTGTGGGATCAATGGATGACTTGTAAAATCTATTGCAAGCTACGACAACTCATACGACAATTGTTGCAAGACTGGAAAGTTCGCCCTGGTGGCTAAACTCCTCAGATTTGCCTGGAAACTGTCCCAAACAATGCGCCCTGCACTCTCACTCACTCCTAGTGACTGACAGGCTGACAATCGGCCCTTTGCTGATATGTCTGGACCCCGGATGGATCCCCCCTGGGGAAATGTGCCCCCTTTGCTGCACCATAGGCTCCTATGAAATGGGTCAAAAGGATTTCCCTAGATCTGATCTGATGATCTCTCGAGAATCCCAAATGTGTACTCCCCAGCTGTCGCACCCTCAATTGTTGAGAAATGCGCCCAAGATGATTTCTCTATCGGAAACTGACGAGAAACCAGACAATAGAAGCGTCATGCCCTCCTCTCAACTGGGTCAGAGGGGAATCCCTGGATTCTCCCTGGCTGGGACAAGTCAACTCACTGATGCTCATAAGTTGCGCCCTCTCTCTGGACAAGTGCGCCCTCATTCTTGCAAGTGGATAACTGCTGCTAAAGTACGATGGAAGATCTGGATGATCTTCCTGGTGACTAGGGTGTCTCTCAACACCAAAATCAGCCTCTGGGTGTCTTCCTCCTAGAATCCACAAGCTCTCTCCCAAGACGTGCCTCTCTCCTCAACTGACAAGTCAAATTCTGCATAATGATGAATTAGGTCGCTTTACTCTTTCTTTATAGTTTCCCGAAACCCTAATTCGTTGTTGACCTATTTTTAGCTTATTTGTTCTATTTTTAGCTCACTTTGACTTAAAAGAGCTTTTAGTCACTTTTAGCTCAATGTCACTTTCAAATTATAACACCCTCGACTGAAGTGACCTCTAGTAACCCCGTTTACCCATGTATGGCCCTAGCTATAGTCTAACGGGGCTGTTTAGACCATTAAGCCTCCTCTCTGGAGCTCCTATTTGGAAAGGGACATTACATGTGCAAAGAAAAGATCTATGCATACAGCCCTACGATGAACATCAAACCTTACAAGCATAGTGAAACTTTGCATAGACAAACCCTTTGGAGAGTTGAAGCTGGTTAATCCAAACACACTACAATTCTGGTAAGCAATCCCACCAACTGTTATTTGAACATATGAACACATTTTACAATTCAAAGCTATATATGGTTCAAAGTTATATACAATTAATGAATCAATGCTTGGTTAATAACAAAACTAGTACACTTTGAAGAGTCAAACTCAAGCAGAGTAGATGATGTCATGTCTTTATGCTTGGAAATGAGTCGGTCTGGTGGGAAGAATGTGCTAAAGAGGAGGGAGCACTTTCAATTCAAGTAAGCCAGGCTCAAAGAAAACTTTTGCATGGCTGGGATGAAAAAAAGCATAAATGGCTGATTTCTTAGTAAGATAGATTACTTTCATTTTAGATTTCCTATCATAGCCATTGTAGTTACAATTTCTTTGACCCTCAAGGACAATTGACACAAGTTTAGTAGGCAGATTTGTGTTTTTACCAGAAGTTGATCAAATGAGCAGCGATTTAACGACTGTAAATGGAGTTTCTGATATCCAAACAGCTTCCTCCAACAACCGTTAAGAAGCTGCAGTTCTGTTTACTGCCACATTTTTTATTTGGAAATAATTTAGTGGCAGAGAGGAGGGTTTTGGCACTGCACTTGTGTGTGATCTGCGGGAGCAATGGTAGTGCAGTCCTATGATTTCTACCTGGTGACACAAATGGTTTGGCCACATCCTACCAAAGCTGTTTTGAGTCATCCATGCCATCATATATCTGGCATGCAGATGGGTCTCCTCATGCATACAAACCTTGAAGAACTATACTAAAGATGGACTTATGCCTGCCAGAAAGACGTGTGCAATTTTCTTGCAGAAGAATTTCAGGTTTGGTTGGTTACATGTTGTTGCTACAATTATGCTTAGAACAACTGGCTATCTTTCTGTTTTTGTGGCAAAAAATTACCTGCAGAGAAATTTGCAGGATTCACTAATATTATCGATACTGCATAGTCAAAGCATTGTCTTCTCTGAGTTGCATGAGGACACAGATGATGAAACAAAACAAGATTGCTTTTAGGGTTTTTTATTTGTTGTTTTCCATGTCCAAAAAGCACTTTTCTGGGTTGGAACTGTGCCCTGTAGCATCCAAAATGTTTCACTAAATCAGGATATGCTTCTCTTTCATGCTGAAGCTCAGGTTTGCAATTTCAGTTTCCAAAAGTGCCGCTTCCAAGCCATATCCTTCCATTTCAGGGTTTGAAAAGAGGAACAATCCATTTCTCCCAGACGTTACCAATAACTTAGGCTTAAAGAGAAGGATGAATTCATTTCTAGTATTCTCAGATCTACACCTTTCCCAAGGGAGTGATCTCCTTTTTGTATAAGTAAAGGTCTGCAATGGAAGGACAGCTATACAATTTTTCAACACAACAATCTTATAAGGAGCTTGATGAAGAGGTCCAGGTTAGGCAGCCAAGGTTGCAGGTTGAGAAGTGCATTTGGGGAAGCATGACAGAGCAAATGAGAACCCTCCACACTAGAGGCTGGTCAATTGGGCTTTTCCCTGTGAGAAACTAACCCTAAGATGGACAAAAAGATGGGATCCCAGTTGCCTTGTTTGTGGAATTGAAAGAGATGATGTGTCATATTTTTCTGGGACTGTAATTGGGCAAAACGGTTCTGGTCCAAGTGGCAAGAAATCTTTAACTTAAAGAATTAGGTAAAAGGAAGATCTTGATAGTGGTGTAAATGTTGGAGACTTCTTATACAATGGGATATTTCAACATCACATAAGGTAGCTAATTTAGATTACCTGTAAGAAAATCTTGTATGTGATATGGAAGACTTGTATTAAAGACCATTTTGAAAGATTGGTAGCTCTCCCAAGTAAGGCCTGGAATGAGATTGGTCATAAAGTGGCAAAGAATCTGGTCATAAAGTGGCACTGAATCTGAAGCTCAATATTACTGCCCCTAAATTCAGTTATTGGATAACAACAAATATCCCAACTAAATATTGGGATGCAATAGTTTCCTTGTGGTTTGTCAAGTGTAATCCAATTGAATTATAGTAATTTTGATAATAGAGTTTAACATGCAGCTCTTATCTGGAAAAGGGTGAGGGCTGATGCCTTTTATTCAAGCCATAAGAACAGAATTGATCAGTGCACATATGGGGTTTATGTTACTATCGTTCAACCAAGGCAGGATAAAAATCCCTTGTTTGAACAGTGATGGCTCAAGCTGGAATACAAAGAATTCGTAATGTTATAAGGTCCCATACTAGTTTCCACAGAAATCATTAAATTTCTTCAGAAATAAGGATTGCAAAAACCATTATGACACACCATATTCACCCTTCAATCATCTGCATTGAAGATATACTTCCAATTTAACTTAGAAATACTGATGCTGATGATGGTCTCATATTTATAACCATCCAGTTAGACAAACTTGTAGGTCTTTTTGACATCCTGCAAGTTTTCTTAAGTTCTGTTATTATAGGCAGTTCATACAATGTTGTTCACTATTCACTGGTCACTAATAGCAATATTGCTATGATTAATAAAACCTCTCTTTCTGTTATTTCTAATATGGATCAACAGGAATCAATAAAGAAACAGCCTATTCCACAACAACTCGAAAGAAGAGGACATCAGAACTGATCATATGGTCTGCAGAAACCATTACCTGATGGGACTTATGTGTTTTTTCTACTTGTATATTTGGAAACTCCTTATGTTGTACAATGTTTGGAAACAGGCCTTGTGTTCTTCCAAAGCCATTCACGAGCATCTCCATCCACAAGAGGTGAAACCTGAACAAATTTAATCCAATTAACAATAAGTTATAACCAACCACCAAGTGCTTATGATTCTGTCAACCAGATGAGGTGCTTCAGACACATTTACATGGTGAGAGGAACTTTATAGAAGGAACTAATAATTCCACTAATTAACCTAAGAGGACACAATTTTAGTCCCTTAAGTAAAATGGATAACATACAGAAAACAATTCATTTCTGAAAAACATTCCAGATGGGAGTCAACCGCAGAATTATGGAGACTATAAAACAATTCAGAACGAAAAAAAAATCTATTGCATTTATTGGGTGTCCAAGATATACACTAGAATGATGGGTGCTGTTTTACAGCCTTGTTCAGAGGGTTTTCAAAGTGTTGTGTACCAAACCACAACATATTTAAACTCTATGTAAACGAGCTATTTTGTATGTAAGCTTACAATTTTGTAATTATGTCATCGTCCTGCTACCCCCCAGACTGTCTGTGTAACTGGAAGGTTAAGTTCTGTTAGAAATATGGAGAAGAACAGACAGAATACTTTTCAAAAAAAAAAATCTGTTAACTAGATCAGCAAGTACTCAATAGATCTAATTAAAAGTTCTGATCAGAGGTACATAAGAATATACAGTAGATCTGAAAACAACAATTAGATCTAAAATCATAGATCCAAAACAATAGAAATTTCAGGTTTTTTCTTGCTTGCTCACGCCCCAGGAGGCAGGCCGCGCGCGCACCTGGTGCGTCCCCTCTCTTGCCCCTACGCCATGGCCCCAGGAGGGGGCCCTGAGGCTCCCCCCCCACCTCTACCTCCTGAGATAGAATCTTTCAGGAAACTGGTCGCAGCCAGCGGCAAACGAACAGCCACAGAAACAAAGCAAAAATTCGTCAAAAAATTGGACAGTATCCCCTCAGTCGCCCTCCCAGCAGAAAAAACACGCAGATCTGCTTTGAACCTCGCCGAACGGGGACTCATCGGCCAGTTCACAGGCCTATGGCCTTCTCCCAAAGTTGTAGATGCATGGGTACAGAGAAACTGGAGCCCCTTGGCAAAAGAAGGCATTAAAAGCCATCTCGTAGGTAGGGGATTCTACGCTTTCGTCTTTGATAACTCAGAGGACAGAAATCTCATATTTCAGGAATGGACCATACTTTATGGGCCCTTAGGGCCTATACCTGAACAAATGGTCACCAGACTTCGATCTGACACAAGATGTGCCCTCAGCCGTTCCGGTATGGGTGTGTCTCCCTCACCTCCCCTTGCATTGCTGGAATCCGAAGTCTCTGAAATCCATTGGGAACACTCTCGCAAAATACATCGACAAAGCAGACAGAAAGGACCAGTATTCCTGCACCAGGATATGCGTCGAAGTTTAAGATTTTCAGGTCCTATCAAGCTTGTCAATTGGGTCTATCTTTGACCACAGATTGACTCTAAGTTTCAATTGTTATGTAAAGTGTTTGCTGCTGTTTTAGGACAGCCAACAGTCCAAGAATTTCTTGTTGATTTCTTACGGTTGCACTTCCAATTTTAGGTGCTCTAGCATGTAGTTTTAGTAACCAAAAGTTAACACATGCATACTAAAATAAGTACAACACACCTAAAGATCTTTACAGCTGAAAATGAACAGATCTAAGAAACTAACACATGCAATTTTGTACACAGGTATTTTTGGTCAACATGATCCTGGATAAAACCCCCCCGGGGAAAACGAGTTTGGGATATCTGTCTATATAATGATGATTAAAGAAAGAGATACAACAAGTAATGAAATACAATGGAACCTGTATACATAGCAAGTTCCTCATGAGCCTTGCCACAAGAACCAAAGAAAGAAGTGCCCAAACTGTGGTGCGTCGTCTCCCTTTGTTGCCCTCTGTACTGAACTGAAGCGCCCTAGCTCATCTGGAACCCAATGAAGAAATCCCTCCACAGGAATGTCCTCTCCTGTGCTACCTCTCCACTGAAACTGTCAGAGCTCGAAACCTCCAAGCAGATCTGCTACCAGGTAGCTGCCAATCCTCTCAACATGTGCGCCCTCCTCCTAGCAAAAATGATCACCAGAAATAAACTGAGCCATAAACTGAATGTCTCTCTCCACAGAAACAAGCGCCCAAGCTCTCCTCTCCCTATGCATCAGATCTCATCCTCATCTGACAAGTACTCCTCTCCTAATGAACAAATGATGGATAATAAATGCGCTCTCCTCCTCAAGATGCGCCCCTCCTCCATATGCATGCTCCCTCTCAGAAGTGAAGGCTAAGACTCCATGGAAATACTCTCCATGCAAGCTCCAAGCAACCAAGAGCCTCCCCTCAAGCTCTCAAGGGTTTTACTCAAAACCTCATGAAGTGTGCCCTCCTTCTCCTCAAGAAATGCGCCCCTCTCCTCTTCTCCAAAAGTCACAAGTGAAGAATGAGTCTCAAAAATATTTTTACCCTCTCTTTAGCCTCCTCATGCCAACCCTAAAAGATCAATGGCCTAGATTAGGTCTAGCCATGTCTAATCAATGGGTGACATCAACTCCAATAATCTCACTAAGGATACCCACTTTCCTTAGTTGCTTTATGTCTATTAATTCACCCACATTGTGAATTAATTGTCACTTTATGACTTAAGTGGCATATTTCACTTTTGACTTAAAACTCCTAAGTCAAAGTGAAATTAGAATCATAAAGTAAAGTACAAGGTTAATAGTCTTCCCCCTTTGTGCTTAGAGACTCATAAGCACATGGGGACCACTTTCCAAGGTACCCAAATCTCAACACTCCCTCTTACTGAGGAAAATGCTCATCACCGCCAATCCGTCCCTGCAGAGGACATGGTTGCCTCTTGGCATATGCTCAGTGAGTATGGCTCTACCCTGATCGCTGAAAGTGGGCTCTGTCACAAATCTGCTCAATCTGTATGATCTATAAATGGCACTGACTCTCCATTTATCCAAGATCATCTAGATCTCGGCATCACACCGAAGATCTCCACCTTGGTCTCCCACCAAGGATTTCCTCCTACTCTTGGCCTCTCAACAAGAGTCTCTGAGACTCTTGGCATCTCATCAAGAGTCTCCCCCTCTTGGTCTCTCACCAAGAGTCATCAACTTGGCCTCTCGCCAAGTCACCTCCACCTGAAGTGGATCCAGAACCTGATCTGCCCGTCTCATAAGCCATGTGAGGCTCAAGCCTCTGTGGTGCCCTGTTGCTCCTCCTCCTCATCCTCTGATGCACTGAAGTTGTAGCACCAAATCTCTGTCTGCTCGGCTGCTCTAAAACTGTAGCTATACTAGGTGGACCAGTCACCCACTCTGAAGATATCCAGGGACATTGAGTATCATCTCCCTCTAAATCACTGTTGTGCATCAGTCAGTCCTCCTCAACTCGGTCTCCCCATCTAGTGTTGGATGGTGTAATAGAAGATAAAGTAGTAATGAATGCACACTCTCTGGCAAACTGATCACTAAAATCTATCTCCTCTGTTGTCGTTGCTGACCCATCCTGCTGCTTCTTCTTCTTCTTGGGACACTATCCTGCATAGTGATCCATCTCTCCACAAGCAAAGCATCTCACTGTTCTCATGTCTCTCCTCTGCCCACTGCTGCTGCTGCTCTCTCCTCCCTATGGTTGGGCCCCAAACTTGGGACCCTGCCAACCTCCACGGCCAGTCTTCTTCTTGCCCTTTGTCTAAAGAGCAAGGTCCTCATCACTAGAAACTGTCTGTTGCTGCTGTTGATGTCCAGAAGCCTCGGTCGCAAGCCTAATCTCCTCCTGGACGAAGTCATCCCACATCCTCTCCCATGTAGGCATAACCTCCCTGGCAACAATGCCCTGTACAAATGGACCCCACGGTTTGGTGAAGCTATTCATAGCTTGCCTCACCAAAGAGTTAGGGTTCACAACCTCTCCAACCGCTGCCAACTCGTCTCTGATCTGTGTGTATCTACCAAGGAATGAGGTAACCATCTCATCCTCGAGCATGTGAATGCCCCTGAGTTGGTCATGAAGAACCATCTTCCGGTTCTCATTAGAGCTCTCGTACAACTTGCACAAAGATGCCCACATCTCGTATGCACAAGTCTTCCCAGACAAGTGGGCAATAATGTGATCTCTCACAGCATTACATATGATCCTCTTTGCCTTGTTGTTCTTCGTCCTGAATTCTGCTACCAAGACGGGAGCAGTGACAGGAATGGGAGGAACAACTGCCTCGACTATGTCCCATAGCTCGAGGTCCTCTAAGACAAAGACCATCCTCGCCTTCCAAGGCGACCAATTGCTAGCCCCGGCTAGCCTGTCCTCCACACGCATCTGAGATACTAACATGTCTGCCAACTGTGCTCACTTTGATGCTCCCAATGCAAAGGAACGCTGCCTCACTCCTGTCAACACAGGTGTGAAAAGAGGCAAGCGAATCCACGACCTCACTCCTAATCTCTAGGTGTGAAAAGAGGTTGTCAAAACTACAGCCTCACTTCTGTCCACGCAGGTGTGAAAAGAGGCTGTCCACAAGTGCCAAAAACTGCCCAACTATCCTCTGCAAAAATCTGCCCTCTAACAACCACTGAATGAGTCAATCGCTATCCTCAAAAATCTGCCAAGAAGATGTTTATGACAGCCAACACATATGCTGTCCAAACTGCTCAAAAATCAGCCACCTCAGCTCTGATACCATAAAGATTTTCAGGTCCTATCAAGTTTGTCAACTGGGTCTGTCTTTGACCATAGATTGACTCTAAGTTTCAACTGTTATGTAAAGTGTTTGCTGCTGTTTTAGGACAGCCAACAGTCCAAGAACTTCTTGCTGATTTGTTACGGTTGCACTTCCAATTTTAGGTGCTCTAGCATGTAGTTTTAGTAACTAGAAGTTAGCACATGCATACTAAAATAAGTACAACACACCTAAAGATCTTTACAGCTGAAAATGAACAGATCTACGAAACTAACACATGCATTTTTGTACACAGGTATTTTTGGTCAACATGACCCTGGATAAAACCCCCCCGGGGAAAACCAGTTTGGGATATCTGTCTATATAATGATGATTAAAGCAAGAGATACAACAAGTAATGAAATACAATGGAACTTGTATACATAGCAAGCTCCTCACGAGCCTTGCCACAAGAACCAGAGAAAGAAGTGCCCAAACTGTGGTGGCACTCTCCCTTTGTTGCCCTCTGTACTGAACTGAAGCGCCCTAGCTCATCAGTAACCCAATGAAGAAATCCCTCCACAGGAATGTCCTCTCCTATGCTACCTCTCCACTGAAACTGTCAGAGCTCGAAACCTCCAAGCAAATCTACTACCAGGTACTTGCCAGTCCTCTCAACATGTGCGCCCTCCTCCTAGCAGAAATGATCACCAGAAATAAACTGAGACATAAACTGAATGTCTCTCTCCACAGAAACAAGCGCCCAAGCTCTCCTCTCCCTATGCATCAGACCTCATCCTCATCTGACAAGTACTCCTCTCCTGATGAGCAAATGATGGATAATAAATGCGCCCTCCTCCTCAAGATGCGCCCCTCCTCTATATGCATGCTCCCTCTTAGAAGTGAAGGCTAAGACTCCATGGAAATACTCTCCATGCAAGCTCCAAGCAACCAAGAGCCTCTCCTCAAGCTCTCAAAGGTTTTACTCAAAACCTCATGAAGTGCGCCCTCCTTCTCCTCAAGAAATGCGCCCCTCTCCTCTTCTCCAAAAATCACAAGTGAAGAATGAGTCTCAAAAATATCTTTACCCTCTCTTTAGCCTCCTCA
>JZKD02S1810250.1:769342-781273 GCA_000966675.3 Picea glauca | reverse complement strand
ATCTACTTCATCCTTGAGCTAAAGAAGGAGGAAAACTACTAGGGCCTAGGGTTACCTACTTCCTAGTAGCCATTTTCCCCCTAGGGTTTGGTGATTGAAGCCTTGGGCTACCAACGCTTCAATTATTGACCCTCTTGTCTCTAGCTCTCTTATTATCATTTGTTCCTTCAATATTTTCCGTTGCCTAAACAGACTCCATTTACCCTAAAAAAGCATTGGTCTAAGCTTTACAATTGAGTGATTGATGAAAGCCACCCTCAAAACTATTACCTTAAGCTCTCTACTAACTACTCCTAACCTTAATATAGACTAATCTACTAACCTATTTGTTGTCGTTACTAAAGCAAGTTACAACCATCTATTGCAGCATTAAAAGCACCTAAAAACAATTGTAAAGTTGATTTATACACTGCCTAATTTGCTTCTGACAAATGCTAGTACTTTGCCATTGTTGAGTGATTATTCTTGGTCATTGTGAAGCCATTTTAAGGCATTTATTGTGAAGCTACTATCTTATAAACATTGATGTTACAAAACTCTGTTTGCTTCATCATATATCAACTATTGCTTTTATTGATAAATTCCATGGTTTTATGAAGTACTAAGTTCCTAACAGCAAGTTGTGCTTGCAAAAGATATATTTTCTTGTTGCTTTGTTTTGGGCAGGTACATCTGAATACTTCATTATTTCATCAGTAAAACCATGGGACTTTCTGATCAGTGTGACTTGTGAGAGGGGATACTTTTATAGACACTTTAACCTTTGCCTTCTCAAACCCCCAGGTCACCGGAGACGTCTCCCCTGGGCCATCAACCCTAAATAGAAAGAGGTATCATGTTGAGGTGACAGTGATAGGATAACCTCATGTTACGCCAATTTGCCTTTGCTTAACCTTTTCCTTTGGAATAAGTACAAATTGAGCGATAACAATATCAATGTTTCAAATCAGTGACTTCAAGATATAAATATGCTACTGAAACACTAAAAGATGAAATGTATAGCAGCAGCAAATATGTCTAGAAATTGCAAGCTATGATGACAAGAATGATATGAAGACCTTGCAAGTTTGATAGTACTTTGTCTCTTACAATTTCAAGATTAAAAGAAAGTCAATAAGTGACTTGAATAGGCTGTCAAAGCACTTGCAACAGCAGTAAAATAATAATTATGACAGCAGCAAAACCACTTCAGAACGTACTTAAGTTAGGCAATTTAAACAAACACTTTAGCATATAATGATAGTAGTTTGCCTAGTACAAGTGCTAGGTGTTTTATAAACAGTTTGAGGGCTGTTAAGGAGCTGCAATGATGACTGTAACAGTAGTTACAATAGCAGCAACAGCCTTAAACAACTTCAGAAATTTGCACCTAGAACAATAGCAAAAGGAAGACTAGAGCCTTGGGATGATAGCACTTAGGCAAATGCAAATTTCTGGGTTAGTTTTAGAGGTTAGTATGCTGATTAAGGCTGCTAAATAAGGGCTGTAACAGCAATTATAGCAGCAGTAATATCGCTGTTAGTGTTAGTGAAAGTTTCAAGAAGATGTTTTGAAAGTTTGTTTGGTCTCATTCATCCACAAGAGTTTTATGGACCGAAATCTCAGCAATTTGAAGATACTTTTCAGGACCTTGAGGATGCTTTTCAGGAAAGGATGTTTCCTTTGGATCTGATTGAGCATTTAAGGGTGATTCCCTCTGAAGAACATCTCTACAAAGAAGAAGACTCTGAGGAAGTGCAGGATCTTGACAAAACATCACCTACCAGAGAGCTAGTCTACAATGACACAAAGAGCGAGAGTTTTCCTTTTATGCCTTTCTGAGAAAAGAAAACAAAGCACTCTACATTGAGGGTTAAGCCCTTTTTGATGAAGAGACGTTGGAGCGGCATGTCCATGAAGAGAAAGAAGAATTCTGACGAGCTGCAACATGTTGAGAAACCTAATGAGACATCGTTATCCCTTCTCCTGCTTGATGAAGATGAGGTTCTCCAGTCTTGCCTTCCTCCTGTGCATGAAGATGAAGAATTTGTTGATAAAGAAGATTTCTATGAAGTACATCTTGTTGAAGATCCAGTTGAAGCCGCCCTAGCCTATGTTCTACCTGTGCACAAAGACAAAGAGATGGTCAATCTCAGTCATACAAATGCTCTTATGAAAGTACCCATGGATGTGGTTGATGAGCATATAGACACATTTATACATATTGGAAGATGTACATGGGATGTGAATTGCTTTATTTTCTATGGAGATTCCATTTACGACAGTAAGGGTAGTTCTCAAAAACAAGGGGTTAAGGTCTCATTTTCAGAGGATTGGTCTTCATGCAGATATGATTCGGATGCTTATCAAGCTAATAATATGGTCACAGATTTATTCCACCCACTTGAGGATGACTTGTCACAATGTACTCATGATGACTTTCAGTCATCCCGTGGGAGTTGTGATTCATATCCTTTTGGGGATTCGTATTTGTCTTATGAAGATTTCCGACCACCTTCATGCTCAGATCTTGATGGATACCAGGTCATGGCCAACCCAGAACGATTAGAGACTCATGCTACCAAACAAAAGTATTTTCACCTTGAGACTTTTGGCAGGGATTTGCAGATAAAGAAGTGACGTATTCTCAATGTGGAAAAATAGTTTCTCTCTCGACCCAAGGTCGTCCCTTACCTCATTTCCTCTTCTCTGGGAAATCATCAGGCTTTCTTGGGATCTCTTATCTCCTTCTGGCATTTAGAAAGCAGTGATATTTTAAGTGAAGATGAAGATGAGTCATCATCTATACATGATAGCCCTCTTCAGAGATGGATTGATCGAGCTTGTCGCTATCCTTTCAGGTGAGATTTTCGGGATGCTCAGACTTGTGGCTACTCTTTTCAGCAAAATTTCCTCCCTCCCACCCATCTCCATGAGTTTCATTTCATTTCATGATTATATGTTTATTTATGCTCATGATTATTATATGCTTAACTTATCTTTGTTGTATTACATGATTAAGCATAGGGGGAAATACCTTGATGAAATGATGAACATGTGGTTGCACTGGTTGTATGAATTCACCTGACATCACCCATCACCTGATCTTCAGGGCCCCAGGTAAGTAGGTAGGTCATTTTGCTTTCTTGCATTTGCATCTTGATTGCTCATAGTAGTTTAGTTGAATTTCATCTTTGACTTTCATTTTGCTCTACTTGCATTATTGTTTTACATGTTTCTATTTCATCATATTATGTGAAAAATGCAAAATTTTCTTTTCTAGATTAGTTGTCATTTTTTGAGATTTTGGATTATATGAGTTGGGTGAGCCACCCTAGATTTTATGGTTTTATGTTTCAGTGTAGGCATCGGTCTAACCAGGAGATGTTGAGGTTCTCATGCCCTCTACGGCGAGTACATGTCCCTGAGTAGGAGCCAAATTCTAATGTTCCTGACTTGGCTAGTCTAGGAAACGCTGCTAATGTGTGTGTAGGATTAATTGTTTACAGCATATATATGGCCATACAAATAACAAATGCGACAAATGACTGCAAAGTTTATATTATGATATCTCTGCAGAGTACAAATGTCGAATGTGGCTGAAAAAAATGAATCACTCAGCTAGATCAAAACACAAAAGGATCTTAGCCGGAATACAATAAGAAAACTAAATAATAATACCCGATAATAGATGAGCACTGCGGGATCAATGGATGAGCTGGAACTATGGCATCTCGCACGGTAACTGCTGGAAGTCCAGAAAGTTTGCCCTGGCGGCTATACCTCTCGGAATGGCCTGGAAACTATCCCAAATGGTGGGCCCTGCTCTAGCTCTCAGTCCTGGTGACTGACCGGCCCCTCTGCTAGTGGGTCTGGACCCCGGATGGATCCCCCTGGGGGAATGAGCCCCTCTCTCATTGGAAAATGCACCCTAGTGATTCCACTGTCTGAATCGGTTGAGGTGTATCTCAAAATCATCGCCTTGGTCTACTGGGAAATGGGTCGGAAGGGTTTCCCTGAATCTGATTTGATGCTCGCTCGAGAACCCCAAATGTGTCCGCCAAAAGTGTCGCACTTCCAAGTCTATAAAATGTGCCCCAGATGATTCCTTCGTCGGAATCTGACGAGGAACCAGGCAAAAGATGCGCCTTGCCTTCCTCTCAACAGGGTCGGAGGGGAATCTCTGATCTCTCCCTAGATGGTACAAGTCGATCCATTGAACCTCCTCAGGAGTTGCGTCCTCACCCTGGATAACTACGCCCTTACTGTTGGACCCTGTGTAACTGTTGCTGAAGAATGATGGAAGACCTGTGTGATCTTCCCGGTGACTAGGGTGTGTCTCTAAACACCGAAATCAACCAACTGGTGTCTTCCTCCTGGAATCCACTGAACTATCTCTCCTAAGATGCGCCTCTCTCCTCAATGACAAGTCATAATCTGCATAATGATGAATTAGATCGTTGACCCTTCTCTTATAGCTTTCCTAAACTCTAATTCACTGTTGAAACCCTAATTCACTGTTGACTTCCATTTTTAGCTCGTATGTTCTATTTTTAGCTCATAATGACTTAAAAGTGCTTTTAACCCTTTTAGCTCAATGTCACTTTCGGAACATAACACCTTTGACTAGAGTGACCTCTAGTAACCCTGTTTACCCCTTTTCTGGCCCTAGCTATAGTCTAACAGGGCGATTTAGACTATTAAGCCTCCTTTCTGGAGCTCCTATTTGGAAAGGGACATTACAGTCCTTCCTTCCCGAAATTGCTTGTCCTCAAGCAATACCAGTCCAGGGTGTTGCAACACCTGCTCGCTCTCCCAAGTAGCGTCCTCTACTGGAAGCCCTCTCCATCTGATCAAACACTCTCTGATGACCTTGCTTCTCAGTTTCCACTCCCGGAACTCCAAAACCTCTTCCGGAACCAACTCCAACTGTCCCTCCTCATTCAAAGGGAGAAGCTCCTCTGATGTGCTAATGAATTGTCCCATTGTCTTTTTTAGGCAAGATACGTGGAACACGTTATGAATCTTGCTCCCTTTTGACTGCCTCTCCAACTAGGGGGTCAACTCCATGTGCCATGAAGAGATGCATCATCAGATGCTCATTTGACAAAGACTATTTGGTTCTACAGGGCATTTTTGGCCCCAACACTTCTTTTTGTAACTAGAATTTCTGCACCCCTACGTGGGTCAATAATGTAATAGGTCTGCATTGGTCATAGTTAGGTCAATTACCTTGGGATCAGTTCATTGGGAGAGTCCCTTTGACCGAGGATTTTTTATCCTCAGGTTATCAATTGGGCTTTTCAGCCATATTGATTTCCCTTGAGTTTTTCCCTCACACTTGCAATAATTCCTCCAAAGTGGTGAACGACGTTCTAATGGGCTTATCTTCTGATAACTATTGTTTAGGGATGATGTAAATGACCATGCAAGACATCTTAGAAAGTTTCGCGGAATTCCCTCGAGTCTAGATTAGTTTTTTTTAATTAATTAACTTTGAATTAAATTTCCCTAGGTTTAGAGGTTTAATTATTTAATTAATTAATTATTTTTGAACAAAAATTGTAAAAACTAGGTCTTTGGGTTTTTGATAGGGGTATTTGTGCTCAAAAGAAATAGAATGACACCCCCTACACCCCTAGACCAAGTTTCATCTCAGTTGGACAACTTTTGCTATGGGTTTGTCCACCCGGAGTGTCAGTCAGTCAAAAACAACAATTTTAATTGCTAAATCCAAACATGGCAAAAATATAATTTTGTAATAATGAGTTAAAAGTGGATGTAAAGATAGATAAAGGTGAGAGAGATATTTCCTAACCTTTCCTAACCTTTTCCAACCCTCACATCACCCCCTCACCTAGCCATTAAGCAAAAACGTCACTTTTCCTAGAGTGGTGTGCCTTCCTTCTAGAAAGTCTCCAAAAAGTAAAAAAATGATAAAAAATGAACGGGAGACTTATATTATCCCTTGGCACGCTTTTCCTAGCCTCCCACTATTCTTTTTGCTTGATTCCAACACCTCACAACTCATTTACTCCACCCCGTTCCTCACCTCTCCCCCAAATGGTGCGCCCTCCTAGGAGAGTTACGCCCCCCTCATCTAGAAAATTTGTTTTTGTGGTTGGGCTCCCTTTATCTCCCTTGGCACGCATCCCATAGCCTCCCACTACCTATTTTGTGTGATCCCAACACCCTACCACCCATCCACACCCTAGATCTACCTCTCAAACCCTAGATGGTGTGCCCTACCCTTGGGATTCTAGCTTGTGCTTGGTGGTGGACACTTGGCATTGATCCAAGAGGGGTGAGTTTGCCTCTCCAAGTATAAATAGATCTCTCTCCTCACTTCCTCTTTACCATATCTTGAGCTATTGTTATGCTACTTGATTTCTTCTTCATCTCTCTCTCTCTTTCTTGTTCCATCTTTCATCCATTCTTTGGCTCTTAGGGTTTTGGAGCAAGTATTTCTCCAAGATCCCTTTCTTGAGTAATATAAAGGAGAAACTTTGGAGGATCATTGGAAGAGCAACAAGTATTTTTGTTCTTGCTACATGGAGGTAAACTTGTATGTGTTTAATTTGATTTATGCATAGTCTAGATCTTGGGTAAAGTATTTTATTTGAGTAGATCTAACAACGAGTATTCTTGTAGATCTATATATGTGGGTTTGCTAGATAGGGTGCAAGTATTTCATCTTATTAGCACATTAAGCCATATTATCTTTGTATGCATAGATTTTGCTAAGTTTTTGCAGGTTTGGCCTCAAGGGTTTTATTGGGAATGCCTCAAGGAAGAGTCCTCCCTTAAAGCACACATAAGCTCCCCTTTTTCTCTCTCTTGTTTTCTCATTCTTTATTGCTGTCCTTTCTATACATATTTCAGCTAGCATTAACATAGTAAAGTGGTCATCTAAATCTATCTTTTCTATAAAAAATTCTATGTGAAAAATTTCTACCAAAAATAGAAATTTTTCTTCATCTTTGCTTGTTGTGTGTAGCATTTCCAGCAAGTATACCTTGCTGGTTTTTGCAGGTTCAGATCTGGTTGAGGGGGTTAAGTTTCCCTAAAATAGCCACACAACACTCCAAGACCCTTCTCTTCAAGTGGTAACATTCTCAACCTTTCTCTTCACTTCTTCTAGCTTCTTGGGCATACTTTCTTTCACTTCTTGCTGATTTTAAGTTTCTCATAGTGTGGGAGAAGGATTGGTACGGCCTACCTCCCACGTGTGAGCCTAGGATTAGCTTATTTCAAGTTCTTCCATCTCTAAATCACTCTCCTAAGCTAGGACGTGGGGTTTGTGAGCTTGGTTCTTGCCTTGCTTTCTTCTTCTCTTGCTTGCTTCTCTCTCTTTCTTCTCTCTTTTTTTTTCCAAGTTACTTCTAACTCTAATAATTACCTACACTTTGGGAGAGGAATACCCCAAATTGTGAGGCTAGGGTTTTAATGTGCTTTTGATCTATTTGTGCTTTAATGGTTAAAATCATCTAGATCTAGATCTACACACATTAGTCTTTAAGCTTAAGCCTTGGGGCATAATCAACTTATTTAGATCTAGTTGCATGTTATAATCTATTTTAAAGATCTATCTCATTTACATGCTTTAATCCAACACACTAAAGTGGTTAATGATTTCATAGTTTAGTAAATGGTTTTGCTTTTCATGTTATAACATCTTAAGGCCATTTGCCAACACACCTAATTTAACAATTGTTGGATAAGTTGATAGTGTAGGTGCATACTTAAATCTTCATTTTCCTTTTTACACTTAATGCTTTGATCTTGATGCTCTTAACAAACATAAGATAAGTGTGATAATCTTGATTTCTTTTTTTGGGCAAGTTGTTCTTGCTTTGTGCTTTAGTATTCTTTTACAATCCTTCTCTTGTTAATAGTGCAATTGAATACAATTCTAAGAACCAATTGATATACATACTTAATAGACTTAATAGGATTGTAAAAGAATAGGATTGTAAGGAGGGCAACTACTTAAGAACCAATTGATATACATACTTAATAGACTTAATAGGGTACCTTAGACCACCATCTTCACCATCTAAAATGGGAATTGAGGAGGGCAACGAAAGGTGATAGGCCGGGGACGGTCTCATGGTGCGAAGGAGCATCATTTCCGTAAAAACTCAATTCTTTGGGTT
Source organism: Picea glauca (assembly GCA_000966675.3). Lineage (NCBI taxonomy): Eukaryota > Viridiplantae > Streptophyta > Pinopsida > Pinales > Pinaceae > Picea > Picea glauca. The sequence continues at coordinate 773,138 of JZKD02S1810250.1, read as the reverse complement.
GACTGTGACAGCTAGGGTGGGCCTCGTTGCTTCACTTCTTGAGCATCCAGCAGCTATTTGGCAATTGGGGGAGGAGGCTTTAGTGAAACATTTAATAAGGGTAATGAAATCATTTCAATCTTAAAAACCCTTAGTCACTAAGTATTTGATAACCTTGGCTTAAATCGATATATCTTATGGTTTAATACTTGCGAACCTAGTCTCTAAATCTCTTAATACAAGTAGTACTTTGTGGTTAATTAAGTGTCATAATCATTGTGAAACATTTGTGCTTGAACTTTTAGATCTTCTAAGTTTCCTTTGATTTGTGAATGTTGATGTTGCCATTGAGGAGCAGTCCAATAGAGTAAGTGTTATTGGGGCATGCTTAGGCCTAACGTGTTGATGATGCTTATGCCTTGATCTTCTTTAAATCCTGCACATTAAAATAGCGTGATTAGCTTGTTGTATTGCATCATTGTATATCTATGATTCTTTATTGTAAATATTGGTATATTTATTCTTTTGTAAGTAACTTGTAATTCTATTGTAATGAAACACCCTTTAACTGTAGTTGACCCCTTGCCCAACCTTAGACACTAGTCTTAGTTGACTTAGGGAAAGGCTTGCTTCACATACTAACCCTTGCATCTTGCATTGTTGCCTTAGCATCATAGGTTAGATTCCCCCAAACCTTAACTAATTAAAAATAACTCCTAGAACTTAAACTCTAAATCTTATCTAGAAACTAGGGTCTACCGCCCTTGGCTTCCCTAGGAGTAAGCCTAGACAGAAGAGGTTTCGGTCAAAGTGACAGTGTGGGCTGCGAACCTAAGCATTGTGCCTCCAAGGACACACTAAGTGAGTCGGACTTAGCTCACATCTGCAAGTGTGTATTAGGACGGCAACACTCCCCTCTGGAAGCTCTAGCTCACAAGCAACCTCGCCTATTTAGCGCATGATCCTGTAAGGCCCATAAAATCTGGGCTTGAGCTTCTTGGCTCCACTCTTCTTCAGAGATGACTGTTTGTAAGGTTGGAGTCTTAAGAAAACCAAATCCCCAACCTCAAAGTTGCGCTCTATCCTGTGCCTGTCCACACTCATCTTCTGTCGATTTTGTGCCGTCTGCAGGTTCTCTTTCAGCAACTTGAGAATCTCCTGACTCTCTATGATCCAATCCTTGGCCTTGGGAGCTCTACTCTACCCAAAAACCAAGTCTACCAAAGTGGGAGCATCATATCCGTACAATGCTCGGAAGGGTGTCATACCAATGGACTTGTGGAAAGTGGTGTTGTAGGAATGCTCTCCTAAATGAAGCCACTTTACCCATATTCTCTCTTGTCCACCTACATAGTTCCTCAAATATCCTTCAACCCACTTGTTGACAATCTAGGTTTGCTCATCTGTCTGAGGGTGATAGTTGGTGCTGGGTGTCAGCTCTGTCCCCACCAATCGAAACAACTCTCTCCAAAATGTCCCTATGAACCAACTGTCCCTGTCACTGACGATGTTCCTCAGCAACCCATGTAGTCTGAAGACCTCCCTGAAGAACAACTCGGCTACCTGAACTGCGTTGTACTCTATCGATATGGCGTAGAAGTGAGCAAACTTGGTCAATCTGTCGACCACTACATAGATACAGTCCTTACCCTGGACCTTGGGTAGGCCTGTGATGAAGTCCATCGATATACTCTCCCATTTCTGCTCTAGAATGGGGAGTGGTTGAAGTAAACCTGCTGGAAGAGCATGCTCTGACTTGTTCTGCTGGCAAGTCACACACTCACTGACGTGTCTCATAACGTCACATTTGAGGCCCTTCCATGAGAACCTCTCCCTGATCTGTCTGTAGGTTTTGAAAAACCCCTGATGGCCTGCTAGTGGTGAGTCATGAACTGTTGTGAGGATCTTCTTCTTGAGCCCTGAATCTGGCACCAAGTAGGCTCTGTCCGTGTAGAATATGACATCGTCAATGACCCTATACCTGTCATCCTGTATCTGCCTATCCATAACCTCACAAGCGAACTTGTTCTTGGAATATTCCACTAACAAGTGGGATTTCCAATCTGTTGAAATCTCCATCAAAGAACATGTTGCAGGTCTCCTCAATAGTGCATTGGCCACAATGTTCTTCTTCCCCTTAACATACTCTATGTCGAAGTCGAATGCCTGTACCTTCGTCACCCATTTATGTTGGCACTCACTGAGGTCGTTCTGCTCAAGGAAATACTTCAAGCTGTTGTGATCTATCTTGACCACGAATTTGCTGTCCACCAAATATTGTCTAAATTTGGTCAAGGCATGCATGATTGCCAACATTTCCTTGTCATAAATAGAGTACAACCTCTCGGGCTGACTGAGCTTCCTGCTCTCAAATACAATGGGGTGTCCTCCCTGCATCAAAACTGCCCCGATACCTTCGTTGGATGCGTCACACTCTAGTACAAATGGCAAGGTGAAGTCTGGTAATGCCAACACTGGACAAGTGCCCATGACTTCCTTCATGTGATCAAAGGCTTTCTGTGATTCCTCGGTCCAGATGAAAGCCCCATGCTTAGTAAGGTCCGTCAGCGGTGCTCCAAGCTAAGAAAAACCCCGGACGAAACGCCAGTAATAGTTGCACAGCCCGAAGAAACTCCTCAACTCTGTCACGTTCCTGGGTGTTGGCCAATCTAGAATGGCCCTAATCTTCCCATGGTGCACCTGTACCCCCTATGCACTGATGATATGGCCCAAGTAAAACAACTCCGTCATACAGAACTCACACTTGGACTCTTTGGCATAGCCTCCATGATGTTCAATACCTCATCCAAGTGCCTCATATGCTCCTGCCATGTCTTGTTGTAGACCAAGATGTCGTCGAAGAAAACCAAGACTGATTTCCTCAACTGATCCCTAAATATGTGGTTCATGCAAGACTGGAATGTAGCGGATGCATTAGTTAGCCCAAATGGCATAACCAGGAACTTGAAATGTCCAAAGTGACACTGAAATGCCATCTTCTCTATGTCCTGCTCTCGGATGATGATCTGATGATACCCAGAGCGTAGATCAATCTTTGAGAAGAAAATTGTCCCATGTAGTTCATCCATCAACTCGTGAATGCGTGGGATAGGATACCGGTTCTTGATGGTTTTCTTGTTCAAGGCTCGGTAATCAATGCACATCCTCATGGTGCCATCCTTCTTCAGAACTAAGACAACTAAAGAAGTGAATGGGCTACTGCTCGGTCTGATGTGTCCCATCGCTAGCAATTCCTTGATTGCCTTCTCTATCTCATCCTTGAACCTCCTAGGATGATGATAGGGGGGTGTGATCATAGGTTTGGCCCCCTCCTCCAACTCAATGGTATGCTCAAACCCCCTGTCAGGTGTCTTAAAATAATGTAACTGCAAAGAGTATTCTTATTATTATTGTTATTTTATTCATAGGATTAATCCCCATTGTGGATTAATCATGTTGGTAATTGTATTAGGACCAAATCCCCTTTTGCGGATTGGTCAACAGACAATTGTAATAGGCAGAATAAGAAGTTGGCCCTAGCAGTTATTATTGAGACCCAGAAATATAATAAAGGTGGGTTTACCCACCCAGAGTGAGAAGTCGGCCTTGCCAGTGAAGACCCTTCACACGTGCTAGACTTGTATATATAGAGAGGCTAGTGCCTCACTTTATCACACAACACACTTGCTCAATTTCTAAGAAGCAAGCTGCAACTTACTAGTTGGAGAGAGGGAGAAGAGTGGCGCATCTTTTGGAGAGGACTATCTGTATTGGTTTGAGTTATCTCTTGACATTGTATTGGCAATTTATGATAAGG
>JZKD02S1810250.1:708455-719571 GCA_000966675.3 Picea glauca | reverse complement strand
GTTTCTCTCAAGGAAGGTTTACAACTAGGGTTTGATTATGTTTTCTTCATGACATGTAAGTGAATTTTTCATGCAAAACTTCTTAAGTGAATGGTTGTAGGCTTAATTTCTTACATTTGCTATTATATTGTTGAATCTTGAAACCCTAGGTAGCAAGCACACAAGTAGGTCATTGTTATATGTCCCCTTGTTTGAGAAATAGTTTTAGCCATTGAAAAAAGGAAGATATAGCCTAGTCGTTGCTACAATTTTCTCTCCTTTTCTGAGCTAGCATTAAAATTATAGGTTGAAAAGAGGAGACGTCCTAGGCCTAGTTGAATCTACACTTAGGGTTTTACCTTCTAGGGTTTGAAAGCCTTGCCCCTGCAACACTTTCTCCCTTAAATCTGTACTTTGAAGTTAGCCATTTTGCCAAGTGTATTTAGAGAAAGAGGAAGGAGCACGAGGCCTTGCTTAAGCAACACCGGAGTGAGCCTCCTTCCCTTAGGGTTTTGATTCTAAGGCCCTGCCATTGCAGCACCTTGGAACCCTACCTTCCAGTCTCTAAGTTTGAATCCTCCTGAGACCTTTTGCCCTTGCTTTGACTCCATTTACCCTAAGGCACTGGTAATTTCTCCAACGTTGAGCTTGAAGTGAACAAAAATCATCTTTCAAACTTTAAATTTTTGAGGCCCTAACTAACCCTAACATTGCTAACCTAGGTTGACGTCATACTTGACGCAACAATCATCTTGACTAATAAATGAGCAATTAAATGATGACGTCTAGCATTTATTAAACAAGTTGTTGATTGATATACTATAGGCTTAGTCATTTGGTAGATATTGATGAATTGGTGACCTTGCATAGGCTATTTAGCATAACGTTGACTTCATCTTATCTATCGCATTGCTTATTAAATGAAATCAGATAGTTAAGAAGTACTAACCCTTTGAGTCATAGCCTGCAAATATACATTTTGTGTAGTCTTGTTTCGGGCAGGTGTTTTCAACAGGGACTTCACTTCTTTATTGGCTGATTAGCCGGGCTATCTGATACTGGTGGTAACCTGTGAGGAGGGAAATCTTAACAATTGACCTTGTATCCATTGCCTCTTCAATCCCCAGGTTACCGGGGACGTCTCCCCTGAGCTAACCTCCCTAAACAGAAAGAACCTCCCCATCGAGGTGACACTGGGTGGGGAAGGTTCCTGTTACGCCAGTTTGTCCACTATCCTATAGCCTGAGACCTAAAATACAAACTGCGTGATAACAGGAAGAAAGGGTCTAGGAATCCTACTCGCAGAGGTGTATGTGTGAGTGGGTGACTGGGGTCTACTGCCTGCTCCTGAGTTCCCCGGTGCTGCATGTGGGGCTTGTGTGCCCGGGGTGCCTACTATAGCCAATCTATCAACCACCTGTGCCAAGGACTCAGACATGGTCTGTTGACTAGCTAACATATCGTTGATAACCTGCATGAAGGTTGGCTCTGGTTCCATGGGGGCCTTGCCACTGCCCTCTGGTCGCTCATATCTGTCTCCTAGCATCCTCTTTGTCTCACACTCAGCCTCACACTCTGTCCTTCTCTCTGCTTCTTTGTGTGCCTCTTCCTCTTCCTCTGAGCTAGGAGGAAAGTCAGGCCTAGGCCTTCTTTCCTTATGCCTGTTGTAAGTGACATATTCGTCACATACGTGCTCACGGCCATCTGGGTCTTCTATTGCACTCATCGTCTTTAGTCACAGGCTGGCAGGACTAAAGCTCTGATACCACTATAATGTTCCTGACTTGGCTAGTCTAGGAAACGCTGCTAATGTGTGTGTAGGATTAATTGTTTACAACATATAAATGGTCATACAAATAACAAATGCGACAAAGGACTGCAAAGTTTATATTATGATATCTCTACGAAGTACAAATGTCGAATGCAGCTGAATAAAATGAATCACTCGGCTAGATCAAAAGACAAAAGGATCTTAGCCGGAATACAATAAGCAAACTAAATGATAATACTCGATAATAGATGAGCAATGTGGGATCAATGGATGAGCTGGAACTATGGCAGCTTGCACGGTAACTGTTGGAAGTCCGAAAAGTTCGCCCTGGCGGCTATACCTCTCGGAATGGCCTAGAAATTGTCCCAAATGGTGCGCCCTGCTCTAGCTCTCAGTCCTGGTGACTGACCGGCCCCTCTGCTGGTGGATATGGACCTCGGATGGATCCCCCTGGGGGAATGCGCCCCTCTCACTAGAAAATGCGCCCTAGTGATTCCACCCTCAAAATCAACTGAGGTGTATCTCAAAATGATCACCTTGGTCTACTGGGAAATGGGTCGGAAGGGTTTCCCTGAATCTAATCTGATGCTCGCTCGGGAACCTTGAATGTGCCCATCAAAAGTGTCGCACTTCCAAGTCTGGAAAATGCGCCCTAGATGATTCCTCCGTCGGAATCTGACGAGGAACCGGGCAAAAGATGTGCCTTGCCTTCCTCTCAACTGGGTCGAAGGGGAATCTCTGAACTCTCCCTGGATGGGACAAGTCAATCCACTGAACCTTCTCAAGAGCTGCGCCCTCACCCTGGATAACTGCGCCCTTGCTGCTGGACCCTGTGTAACTGCTGCTGACGAATGATGGAAGACCTGTGTGATCTTCCCGGTGACTAGGGTGTGTCTCTCAACACCGAAATCAGCCAACTAGTGTCTTCCTCCTGGAATCCACTGAACTATCTCTCCTGAGATGCGCCTCTCTCCTCAATGACAAGTCATAATCTGCATAATGATGAATTAGGTCACTGACCCTTCTCTTATAGCTTTCCTAAACCCTAATTCACTGCTGAAACCCTAATTCACTGTTGACTTCCATTTTTAGCTCGTTTGTTCTATTTTTAGCTCATAATGACTTAAAAGCGCTTTTAACCCTTTTAGCTCAATGTCACTTTCTGAACATAACACCTTTGACTGGAGTGACCTCTAGTAACCTTGTTTACCCCTTTTCTGGCCCTGGCTATACTCTAACGGGGCGGTTTAGACTATTAAGCGTCCTCTCTGGAGCTCCTATTTGGAAAGGGACATTCTACAGATGTTATCCCCAATTTCTAGGTATAACTAAGGAGATGACGTCTTGACTCTCAAGACCCTCGGGTTGAAGACATGGAGTACCGACTCCCAAGAGAAGGATGACTGACAATGTCAGCATGCACAGACAGAGACCAACTTCACCACCACACATCCTGGATTCGTGATGATGGCATTCACCACATCAGCTTTCTTCCAAAAGACGATGGGCCTTGCTCCATGAGGTACAAATCAGGTATTGTGGTGAGTATCACCTTAATATTTGAGTCATTTGAGTATGTTGCATTTAATGTTGCTTTTGATTATAGAACGTCGACTTGGAAATTATGTTATTTGCCTTGTTTCACCTTGGTGGTTGACATTGCGCCCTAGTAAGTGGTCACCCTTAGGGCTGGGTTTTCTACTAGGAAGTCCCCTTGACGACTCTCGTGCCATTCCCGATCATACTTATCACTTTTCACATTTCATCCTCTCATCTCCTTATCTTTTGGGATTTTCAGGTATACTTATTACTAACCCAAGAAGGGATTGTACCTCATTTCATGGGCGCACTTGTCTATCTTTACAGGACCTTGTTGATTGACGTTTTGGAGGAACAAGTCCAGGTTGGGCCTTCATTGGGGCAAGAAGCCCACCAGTTGGATGCCATGGCCCAGACCTTGGGGCAAGACAAAAGATGAACGTTGCCTTTGGAGGCAAAGGAAGGCACCTTGGAGGACCTCACCTAGCCCCTACAAGCCCAACGATTTTTCTTTGGAGGCCAAGACGTCATCTTGGAGGGCTTGATGTCACCTTAGGGCTAGGATTTTGGTGGTAATGATGATGTTTGATGGACACTTGTTGATGAGGAGGATCCCTTATACCTTGGAGAGAAGACTCCAACGCATAAAGGGAAGGCCTTTGGAGGCCCAACAATTTCATCCCCAAGCTCAACGACTTGCTAAAGCGTCAAGACATCACCTTTTAGGGTTTCTTTGTGGATTTTTAAAAGATAAATTCAAATTACTTTGTAAAGGGATTAAATTAAGGGGGAATGGCTCCCTTATTTTGTGGTTTACCCTAATTTATGTGGACAAACACTTTTTAGGAGTTTTGTATAAATAAGGATCAATTTCATTTCATTTTATCATAACTCTCTCACTTGGAGAAGAGCTACTTGGCTGAAATTTGTGCCCCTCTTGGGAAATCTCTCTCTCTCTCTCTCTCTCTCTCTCTCTCTCTCTCATGCTATGGTTTATCATTTATCTTGTGGAGTGAAGTGGTGCGCTAGCTCTTGGAGGCTTTTTCTCTTGCTATGGTGATGAAAGTTACTTGGTAACTAGGGTTTTGTCTTGCATGCTCTTGGAATTGGTAAGAAAAATCTGCATTTTGTTAGTTCTTCTTTCTTGTTCCATGATTGTTATTAGCTAGATCCTTGGAGGAATATAAGGGCATATACCCTCCACAGAGTTTTATCATTGTTGTTTGTTGAAAAGACTATTGCAAAGGTTGCTAAGAGTAAAAGGGCTTACACCCTCCTAGATTTACCTTGTTAGGGTTACTTTCTCTAGGGAGTAAAAGAGCTTACACCCCTAGAGAAGTAGTAGACCTAACCTAATTCAAGAAGACTCCATAACCCATTTTACAAGCCATTAATCTAATTTTGCATTGGAGAAATAAAATTGCTTGAATTAGGATATGTGATTTTGAAACATATTGAAATTGTCTAAGTTGGAATTTTTTCTCGGTGCTCTAGGCTTCCTTGGGCCACCAAGGCGTCTTGTTTAGCCTAGTAACTCTCTTGTTATCATTAATAAAAAAGCTACAGCCAGTAGGGCTGCAGCAAAACATACTTTATCTCTTACTTTAACTTGTTTTTCAACTGTGGAAATTTGTTTGGAAGCCACTATTATCGTTCTACTGCTTATTGGCTAACTTTTTGTCGGTTTATTTGCTAATTTTCGTGGTTGAAACTTGCTTCTGTAGCAAATATTTTCTACAGCCACTTGGCTGCTACAATAATTCTCTGAAAACACTATCTAACAGCCCCCTTTCACCATCAAAGTTTGTGCTTGAATATTGGAAAGTTATCTATTGGTTTAGTGCTTCATTGCCCAATAACTATTTGATAATTTTGATGGTTACTTCTGCAGTAGATAATTGATTTCATTGCTGATATATATATTTGTTTACTGCTTTAAATTAGGAGAGCAAGATTCACTTGCTTGTCCATTGGAATATTGGGCTTGTATACTTGTCTTTTCTTTTGTCTCGGGCAGGTACAACTATCTTCTGCAGGTACTCAAGCATTTGGTAACCGTTGACCATCACCAAGACTTCTTTCCAAGCCATCTATAACTTCTTAGCTTGACCTATAGGGGCATCACCTTCCATTACTCCACCTTCGATCTCATTTCCCCCTAGGGTCACCCGGGATACCCCCCTTGTGTAGGATTTCTCCTTCACTAAAGCAAGGGGAGTACTTACCTAAGGTGACAGTGGGTAGATATTCCCATAGGTCTCGCCATTTTGTGGATTGGTTCGGGCTTTTCCCAACCTACAATTTGTGCGATAACAGGAACTAAAGAGGTTGAATCGTACATGGACATGCACTCCGCATAACTTGGTCTAAATTGGAACTGAAGAGATTGAGTAGTGCATGCAAGATCGCATGGTTGGTCAGTTAGCTTACTAGAGGAGTGCATAGGGAACTAGTATGCATGCCTTCGAGGAGTTTGCATGGATTGGATCTTATACTAGTGTTGAAGTAAAGCACACTATTTTTAGAGGCATCGATATCCACAAGAGTACGCCATGCAAGGGTTTTGACTTGGAATTCAATCCCTTCCTTATCTCACACATCTAGAGCACATGGATTGGGGGCTCCTTCTTCCTTCTATAAAGATGAGTGAGAGACTCTTGTCGCATGAGAATGGATTCTCCTTTTACAGGTTCAAGAGCTATTTGCAAATCTTCTTCCATCCTCTCCAGACTTGATAGCACATCCTTCATTGCACACCAGAAATTGATAGGGAAGCCATTGGTCTATTGTATTTATGGTGGATTTCCTTCCTCTATGTTAATACATCAAATGAATTCTTCTATGCATTCAGTGCTTTGGATTTTAAAGGCTGTTTTCTGTGTGTAAATCATGCAAGCAGTGCTAGCATTACTACTTCCATGACTTTGTTTTGAATCTCTTTCACTCAAGGCACATATTCTATTTCATTCATTTCCATCTTTGGCGCTAAAAACTAATTAAGGAACTAATCCCAATTTCTGCACTATATTTAAAAAGTTTTACTATGTTCTCAGGTGTCTTAGGGCACTTTGAGGGCAGCCTTGTGTGCTAAATTATTTCTGAGGTTTGTACACAGATTAAAAAGAAAAAAACTCATACAACCACCTTAGGGACACCGCTCTGTGGCTGGAAAAGTATCAGCCCAAACGAACAGGCATTTAGCAAGTGATGGGGCTAAGTCACCTACAGTTGTTGCTCCAATCTGTTCGCCTTTTAGGTGCAAATTTATGTGATAACATCTCTTTATCTTTTATTACTCATAAGAATGCAGAGTTTTAGTAATTTTCACATTTAATCTCATGTGGTATTTGTTTAGCTATTCACAGTTTCCATGTCTTTCAAATTAGTTAACCCAAGACATTTAAATTAGATTTAATCATCATTTTGCCCATGTGTACAATATGAGGAACACGTTTTTTAAAGAACAGCATAAACTCCTATGGAGCCACTATAATGGTCATTCTAGAATATCTATTTCAAATTTGAAGGCAAACAGCCAAATCCTTAACCTGGTGTTGGAGATATTGAACTAGAACAAAGATCCCAAAGAAGCACATATATTGGATCTGGTGTCAGCATTTTTCTCTCTTTTAAGTGATAAGATTAGCAATTTAGCTCAAGTGGCTCATAAAGGTACTTGACTGAAAGAATTGTAGAGTTTATTGCTTGGTGAATAGGGCCTATCCTCTGCAACAAGCATTATAGACTAACGGATCTAAGTGACCGTTAAATAATCATTCTTAGATTTCAATAATGTCTTTGAAAGTTGTTTAAGTAAATTAATAATGACAAAACAATCTGAGAAATTGCCGATCCTGTTGGTCGTTAACAGTTAGATAAGTAATCACCATGTCCAAAATTACACAATCCAGACTGTTAAAGGAGGCCGAGCTGCTTAAGTTGTGCTACATTACAGTGGGGATCATGTGGATACAAATTCCAGATTATGGACAGCAACTGATAGAACCATGAATGAAAAACCCCCATGCACTTACCCTTATCTTCTAGTAAAGATAATAAGACACAAGGTGGTATAATTGCACAGAGAGAAGTGAAGTGCTCTTAAAGACCTAACCAAAGAGATGTGTCACGTGCATAAAATAAAATGGAAAAGAAATCGACATCCAATATCTAATGTAAATATATTAAAAAACAGACCTAAAGAATAATTTAAAAAGTAAATTAACATATATCCATCTTAACCCCTGATCTTTTAAGTGCCGAGAGAATTGCAGTTTTTCTTGGTCCCTCTCAGTGCTTAATAGATCTGGGGTTAAGAAGCAAGATGGATCTATCCTAGTGCAAATAATACAATTCAGGATTCAAGTAAGACTATGAAACTTCAGAGTTGAATAGAGGATTACAGCTGGATTCTAAGTGTGCTGCATGTACCAGGCAAAGGGATTTTGCTTGCATCAAAAAGTGAATATATCAAGCAGAGAAGGTTTTGACATTGTGTGAATTAGAGTTAGAATTGCACATATACTAACCTTTTCCCAAACCTCTAAATGATAATCGTTTAACCATTCAATTTCTGCAGCTGACACCAAAGACAGATCAAGTAGCTTACTCTGCAAAATAACATGGAAAGTACAAGAGAAATCAGAATGCATCTATCCTTTTGATTACACTATGCTAACATTATGTTCTTGCTTTCAAAAACATCTAGGTTATGGTGAGGAAGATAGAATATTACAAAATAACCTATGTTGCACAAGTTTCCAGAACGCGGGAACATTGGGAGTGTGGGTGTCCGGAATGGATAGAAGCTTCACCCAAATTTGCAGGAAATGGAAGGTTAGGAGCGGAAATAAAATATAGAAAAAATAAAGAAGGGAAAAATTAGCGATTAAGAATTTTTTTTTTAATTATATATGTTTTATATATATACTATATAATATAAGTTATAACATATCTAAAATAATAAAAATATTAAAATTCTACTATAAGGTTTTATAAATATATATATTAATATTTTTTTTCCTTGGAAAAAGCTTGTAGCATTTTTTACTTCAAGAAGAAATAGGTAATGTTACATCTCATAATAATCTAACAGAACTTAACCGTATCACTAAAAGGAGTCATCTTCCTAAGAAAGCTTATAATAGAAGTTGCAAATTCCAGTGCATTAACCCATCAACATCTTGACAATCTGTCAAACAGAGACCATATCATTGGAAACATTCAACAAGAATAACATAACCCAACCTAGGAGAAGAGCAGAATTAGATCTGAATCTGTCTAAGAGTGAGAGGGGTGTCCTATCCTCCTTTAAGTTCTGTCAAATTTAAGCTTCCTTCCTATGATTCCACTGCTCTCTTGGCCAGATCATCTGCCATGGAATTGTTTTCTCTATAGGTATGCTTGAAGGAAGATTTTGAGGAGGTCTTGAGATCTTGCACTCAAAGAATGGTATTCATTAGGAGAAGGTTCTGATTTCTGTAGCCTTCATTGATCCACTCCACCAAAAACCTGTATACCCCCTATACCTCATTCCTTTGCCAATGCCAACAGTGTGAAAGCTACTCATATTTGTGCCATGTTATTAGTGTCTATGCCGAACCCACAAAAGAAGGTGATCCAATGTGATTTCGAGAAAAATAAATAGCCATCAGCTCCCATTTGTCCCCGATCACTCTTGGAAGCTCCATCAAAAAAACCAAAGGATCATTGCTGTCATAAGATGCCTCAATGATCTGTTGCTGTTTCTTTTATAGATCGAGTCTTGGAGATTATCATGTGTATTTTATCATATCGAAAACTTGTGTGATGTAGAGAGCTTTGTCTTGGAAGATTGTGTTATTCCTACCCATACAAATAGTCCATAATACCATAGTTGGGAGTGTTTGCTTACCTCTTTGTCATCAACCCACTTCTCCAAGGCTTCCTCAATATTATCCATTCCAATTTCCTTTTCCATCAATTAAGGTCTTCAAAGAATTCCATACAGATATGGAGAAGTGACACTCATTGAAGAGGTGGCATACACTTTCTTCCTTTTCCTTGCACAAAAAACACATGCTAGGTCCACACCAAGATCTGCTCTACAAGTTAACCCAGAACAATGTTTTATTTGTATACGGACATCATCTTCTATCTTAAGAATCTAACTTGTCCAAGGCATCTAGTAGGACAAAAGAAAAGGGCTTTAAGGTTAAAATCTTCTAAGTATGTCCTTACTAGAGATGGATTGGCATGGAAAAATCCTGATGGAGTTGTCCTTAGATGTGTGGATGACGTTGAGTCAAAGAAACTAATGGATGAATTCCATGGAGGTTTTTGTGGTGGACACTTTGCTGCTAAAACTACTACCCACAAAATCCTTAGAGCAGGATATTATTGGCCCACTATATTTTCAGATGTACATCAGCTTGTTCAGAAATGTGAGCCATGTCAGCTTTTCATAGGAAAGCAGAAGTTAGCAGCACTCCCTTTGCAACCAGTAGTCGTTGAAGCACCTTTTCAGCAGTGGGGTTTGGACTTCATCGGAAAGTTTAGTGATAATTCAAGTAATGGTTATTCATGGATTCTCACAACTACAGATTACTTTACAAAATGGGTTGAAGCCATTCCTACAAAGACAACAACTGAAAAGGTAGTGATGGATTTCCTTGAAGACAGAATCATAACTAGATTTGGGGTCCCATCAAAGATAGTGACAGATAATGCCAAGGCCTTCTATTCAGCCGAGATATCATCTTTTTGCTTCAAATAAGGTATTATCTTATCACATGCATCAGATTACTATCCCCAAGGAAATGGTCAAGCTGAAACAAGTAATAAAAACTTAATGACCATTGTTAAGAAAATCGTTGGTGAAAATAAGAAATCTTGGGATAGTAAAATCAAACATGCATTATGGGCCGACAGAATCACAAAGAAAGTAGCTACTGGAAAGAGTCTGCTTGAGCTAGTGTATGGATTGGAGGCTAGGTTGCCAGTGCACCTTAGACTTCCTACTTATGGGTCAGTTGAGGATGTTTCCACAGAGCAGGATGCAGTTCAGAACAGGGTCAATCAGATCATTGAGTTAGATGAAATCAGAGGAAAGGCTTATGATCAGAATTGCAAAAATCAGAGTAAGATAAAGAAAGCTTTCGACAGGTCAGCCAGACACAGGGATTTCATGATCGGGGATACAGTTTTGTTATGGGATAAAGGCAGAGAGAAACCGGGAAAGCACGGCAAATTTGACAGTTTATGGTTAGGGCCATATTTGATCAAAGAAATAGCAGGGCCGAACTCTTTTCATCTTAGCCATTTGGATGGCGAGCCCATTAACATTCTGAGGAATGGGAAACAGCTCAAACTTTTCTTCAGATGAGGGGCAACTTGGTGTCCAAAGGGACACCCTCCGTAACGTATCTCTAACCCTTTTCCTTGTATTTTATTTTTTTATTATTATTTCATTCTTTATGCAAATGTGTACTTTGAAATTTCTCTGTATCATATGTTTCATTTCTTGTAAAATAATGATGTTGTACTTTAGTTATTTCATTATGTAAATGTTGTATATAGCATTCATTTATTTAATCATGTATATATGTATTCTTATGTTGGTTATTGGTGAGCACTCTGTTGTAGGTGTTGGATTCTCGTATACTCTCCGACTAGAGTGAGAAGATCAAACACACGTCCCCATGTGGAGCCAGATGTTGACCACCTCTCCAACGCAGGTGGTCAACTCCATGTGCCATGAAGAGATGCATCATCAGATGCAAATTTGTCGAAGATTTTGGTTCTACAGGGCATGTTTGGCCCCAACACTTCTTTTTGTAATTGGAATTT
>JZKD02S1810250.1:679069-691918 GCA_000966675.3 Picea glauca | reverse complement strand
TTAATCTGTATATCTTAGATATTCTTTTGTATCTAATTGTATCTATCTTTTTGTAATCTTTTGTAACTTGTAATTATCTTGTAACGAATATCCCCCTAACTTAGTTGACCCCATTACCCAATCTTAGGCACTAGTCTTAGTTTCCCTAGGAAAAGGTCTGGCTCTCATACTTAGATAGTTGCATCTTGCATTTGTTGATTGACATCATAGGCTAGATTCCCCTTAACCTTTTAACCAATTAAAACCAACTCCTAGAACACTTAATTGTAAATATCATCTAGTAACTAGGGTCTACCCCCCTTGGCTTCCCTAGGAGTTAGCCTAGACGAAAGAGGTTCAAGTCAAAGTGACAGCGTGGACTTTGAACCTAGGCATTGTGCCTCCGAGGACACACTAAGTGAGCAGGACTTAGCTCACGTTTGCAAGTGTGTATAAGGACGGCAACAGGGCCCATTGCCATGTAGCATTCAATGATTGGTCCACGCATTTCCCAACTACCACTAACAATGCTTCCGTGGTAAATAAGTCGAGGCTCAAGAGTAGCTATAGTTATTATGGGGGGCTTCTGCGGCACCTCAACCTTTTTTTCATTAAGTTCTTTTATAAAGACAAGATCCAACAACGTGGCTTCATCTCATGCTCTCAGGCGGATTTCACGATCTATGCATTGTCCTATTAAGAACCTCAAATTCACTCGATTTAGGTTCAAATCCAGATCCATTGAAGGACTTGTGCACTTAGAAGACATAAGAGGTGAGATTTGCTCACCTTGCCAAACCTGAAAAGTTATGTCATCCACCTTAATGAAGTATTGGGTCCAAGGGGAAGCTCATGCAATTTTGAAAGCATAGAGGATGAAATGTCCCTACACTTTTGAACCAAAGACCTTTCTAAAGTCCATTGAAAATCCCCTTTTAAGTATGAAACATAGAAAACATAGCACAATATTATAACAGAAAGTGCTCTTTACATTTTCAAGTACTCAGGATACCACTGTTGCTTGACACTCTTTGATAGACCCGCCTATTTTTTCAACTCAGATTCCACTGAAGCCATCATGCCATGTGGCACTTATGTTTGGTCAACATATCTATAGAGTTGACTTTGTTGATGTTAGCATAAAGACATGCCAGATTCTAAGGTTGCCGCAAGTATCTATGCCCTTCACCCACTGTCTAAATCAGCATCCTCTTTGGTCCATTTTGTACACATGTCATGCTCAGATTGCTCCAAAAATTGTTGACATGATTAGGTCATGTATATTTGTTGACTTATTTCCTCGAACCCCCAATGTTGTGCTTCACACCCAATATTTAGTTAAATCTACTTTAGTCCATAGTCAACTTCGCAGGAAGAGTCACGCATCTTAGGAACAAAAGAGCTTGAAATCACCGAACCTTCCAAACCCAAATTATAATGTAATGTAAGTCCTCGTTGGGTCCAAGGAGAAACTTATGCAAATTACAAAATATAAAGGACGAAATTTCGCCGAAACAATAGAACCGAAATATTATAGAGTTTAGCAAGTCCAAAAGGCAAGGGACTTATAATATTTTCAAGCAATAACGAGGACTCTTTGACTTACCATTAGGATGCACAATGTCACCATGTGCAACTCTCTAGAGCTATCACTTGTACTTTTACTCCTTATCTCCTTATGCCACCACTAACACATGGCAAGCTCTGACTGGTCCATGCACCCTACATTGTTAACATCATTACACTGACATGGCATCATCAATATGCCACATGGCACTCTATCCTTGATCCTCATAGCACTAGTTGGCATTGATCGTTACCATGCCGTTGATGTAGAATGTTCTTGTTATTGACCTAGTTGTTGATGTCATCGGGGGTTTGACGGAGCTCTTGCATTACCTAGGGATATGTCCTTGAATATGGCAGGACTCCATGGACCCAAAATATTAATGCATTCCAATATAACCTATCATTGGTTCCATGAGAAGAGTTGTGAACTCAAGGACATGAATGTTGAAACCCACCTAGCTATATGGACCCAAAATAATTATAAAAAGGAACTATGGAAAGGGTGTTGGCTCCATGAAAATATTTGAGAAGTCTGAAACACAAGGGGTGGAATTTATCCTGCATCATAGACCCGAAATGTTTATTTGATCAGCTTCTATGTATTTGAGTCCAAAAGGAGCCCGATGATCCTTCAACCCTAGTCCTTCTTGAGTGACAAAACTTTAACACAATTCCACTAACCAACAAGTAGCCAACAATTTATATCATAGGGAGGAATAATAAAGCATGTGAATTTCACTATAACTTTTCCCTTCCAATGAGAACCTGTAAACGTCAATCATGCACATCCCAAAGATCATTTTGTTAGAATAATGTTGATGTGCTCGTTTAACCATAGACAATGCTACACTATTGTCACCCAACCATAGGCACAAATCCACCCCCGAGCACCTTAACCTTTGACAGAAAGAATGATTCCAGGAAGCCACACCAGAGCCAACAGATAACCAAGAGAGTTGACTTTCTCCAAGGGTAGCGCACAAGAGAAAGTACCAGAAAGACTGAACAACATAAAACCGTACAACTGCAGCTGTTGCTGCTCCTCCAAACTCGCGCATTCTTTCTGGTTTCCTGAGTGAGAGTGAGTGAACAGAAGAGCCAAGACGTCCTCTATTTATATTAATCTGTCCAGTGACTTTTCTGGCTGGGCCAACCTGACTTTCTAGTAATTATATTTTCTGTTTATCTTTTTCCTATGAGGTCGACTTGTCTTCCTGGAGGATAATACCTTAATATTATATATTCTGCTGAGCCGACATGTCTTCTAAGGTTTTCACACATATGTTTAGGGTTTCTCTTGCTTCCGGAATATTCTATTCTAGTCAAAGGTTACACATGGAGGTTAATACCTCCCGCAGCTACCATAATATCAACACATTTCACTGTCAGAAAGAGACTATGCGATCAAGCCCTGATCATCCAGCAGATGCTCATCTAATCTACCCATAAAGCATGTAAGAGAACTTCTCCTTTCATTGAACATTAAACCTTGATGAAGTCAAGGTTGAATGGATTCCTTTGTTCTTGTGCAATATTCATGAAGAAAAGTTGTGAAAGTGAAACTGCTGCAAGGGATAGGATCTGAAAAAACAAGGGTGCAAATCCAGGCTCTAACACCACAAAAAGCTCGCTTATTTTACTTCTCAATCAAAATTTGCTTGCAAAGGTGATGAAATAATGAATCAACATACCTGGATAGGAACAAATGTAAGCTTTTCAAATCCAAGATATGTGATGCCTCCAAATCGATTTGGAGTCTCGACTTCTCGTACAACTAGCAGATTCTGCATGTATGTATAACAAGTTGTTGTTTTATAACTAGAAAAAAAATAATCAAGCCAAATGAATAAGACTGCAGATTTCCATATTAATCAGCTCTGACATTTGCATGAACTAAAAACTTATATATTTAAATATTTATAGAATGGTATACTCGTAGGATGCACTGAAAATTGAAATACATTCCTAGTAAATGTAATGCCTAAAAAGTCAAAATCTGCATACTGCAGTCTACCATTGAACCTGAGGCTGAAAAATTATTAAATGATTAGAACATCCATTTACTTTAGTTAAATATTTAACAGAAACTTGGCACAGAATATAAAAGATGGATTTCAATTTCAGACAATAGTAACTAAAATAGGACAGTTCTACAGTTCTGTTTCTGTTTGCCTGGAATTTATTTCACTACTATTGCAGAATTGACTGCTTTCAAGAATTGACATCAGTAGAAGCATACAATTTTCTTAGTTATTACATATTATCACCCAATACCAATATGATTATAAATAATGCACTAGAGATACACAGTTTTTTCAAATAACAAAACTAGTTTCTTTATTTAGATTACCCTTTTTTGTATCTTACAATTGATTCATACTCACGTAAATATACACCATGCCATCACCCAATACTTGAATGGAGCTGGGACATGTAAATTTCCCTTGCCAACACAGGCAAGAAGGACCAACCTGTCTGCTTTGGCAACAATAGCAAGAGACTGCAATTATTTACTAAAGATGCCTATTCTACCATGATACTAAATGAAAAAATCTGATCTCTAAGTCTACTAGAGATTTCACATACATTCATCTACATGGTCCAAGGATTCTATACGAAATTTGTTTTGTTGAATTACTTGGTCTGTTTTATTGCACTGTCAGATTTTCCACAAGGAATCATATCTTTAAGTGTTCATGTGTTCAAATCCTAACAGCAACTTTTTATTTTCTTCTTTATTCATTTATTTATTGTTTTGATTGACATACTTTCCTACATGTTTAATGATTTTACATCAACTTTCTTGTGTATAATTACTGGGGGGCATATCTCGCATTGTGGGAGTTTGAACCAGCCATCAATCTTTATTCAAGTACTTGTATGCCCAAAAATTTATCATGCTTAAATGCATTTCAACGATAACAGGATATAGACCAGATACACAAGGATAACTTCCAATGCTTGTTTAATCATACTGTACAGTATATTTATGCATGATACAGTGTCACTCATATACAGTAATTATCTGATGAACTTATCTAGCACAAAGAGTTGATGCATTTGACGACAACTTTCAAACAGAATACATCCATACTCAAATTGATTCCCTGTTTAGATCTTCAACAATATTTTCCACAATTATCAATCTAATCTGCTAAAGAACATGTATGCTTAAAACTTGAAAGTGGATTGAAAATGCATACACATTATCCATCATTCTGAGAGGTATCCATAAACCCGGACAAGGTTATGAATATACCTCAATACGAATGCCAAAGGATCGATCTTCGTAGTATCCAGGCTCATTACTCACAATCATGCCTCCCTGCAAACCGGTTGTGTTTTCATAACGATAACTGATACCTTGAGGACCTTCATGCACATTCAGTGCAGCTCCTACTCCATGGCCTGTACCTGCACACAGTAAAGAACATTGAATAATACCATGTGCTATTTTATTTACTGAGAATGGACATTTTTTGACTGAACCCATAGTAGTCTAGCTGAATCAGAAACTCAGAAAATTGAAGTGCTGTGTTATGATTAATTTACAAAAAGATGAAGCATGTACCATGGCGGTAATCCAGTCCTATCTTCCAAAGTGAAGAGCGTGCTAATACATCGAGCACGAAACCAGGAGTGTTTTCAGGAAATCGTGCTTGGTCAAGAGCTATATGGCCCTGATTCACGCCTGGTATTAATAATCAAGTATTGAAGATGGAATCATAATAAAACAGCCATTAAAAACTGCTGTCTTAAACATTTATAAGTGTGACATTAAGATAAAGCATTAAGCAATTAGAATACACAGTTTGATACTTTAAGATGGAACACACTAACTTTACCCATGATATTCAAATCCAAAATCCAGGTTTTCACCAGTATAAATAACCTAAATTCAAGGAAAAGAATATAGAGCATAGATAAGATAAGAATTTTATTAATGTCCGTGAGTGACCAAAATAAGTCATTCAGACTAGACAGTGTTATCGCATAATCTGTAGCTTGAGCAAAGCCCAACCCAATCCATGGATGTGTGACAACTATGGGAGTACCTACCCATTGTCACCTCAGATAGACACTCCCCTCGCTTTAGTGATGATGAAATCACCACAAGGGGGGAATCCTGGTGACCCTAGGGGGATTGAGATGGAAAGTGTAAGAATGATAGATGAACACCCCTATAGGTCAAGATTGGAGGAGTAAAGCTTGAGAATGAGTCTTGTAGATGGAGAATGGTTGCCAAGTATTGTGTACCTGCAAAACAGTGTTAAACCTGCCCAGAACAAGACAAATGATAGATATACAAGCCTTAAACCAAAGGGGATCAAGCAAGAACCCTTGCTGTCCCAAATTGCAGAAGTACGGAAATATATATATCAGCAATGTAAGATATCAATAGCTGGAAATTTAACCATCCAAAATCTAGTACAAGATATCAGAAATAAAGCTAGAAATGACTAGTCAAACTTCCAATGATTGGAGCAAGACTTTGGTGGTGATTAGTGGCTGTTTTATTATGTTATCAGAAAGTTATTATGACAGCCAAGTCACTGTAGCAAACAATTGCTACAGCAGCAAATTCTAGCCACCAAAATCAGCAAACAATCTACCCAAATGATAGCCAATAACAATTAGTTTAATAATAGCAGCTTGTAAGCAAATTTCAGCGGTAGAATAGGGAGCAATGAATGAAGAAAAGATGATTTTGCAACAGCCCTAACGGCTGTAGCTTTAATTTATAACAGCAAAGAGAACTACTTGGCTAAACTAGATGCCCTTAGGGCACAAGAATGCTTGTAACATATAGAATCAATTCCAACTTAGACAATTGCAATATCTCAACAATTCACGTATACCAATGCAAATTAGACTAGTGCCAAATCAATTGGGCTATGGAGTCTCTTGTGTAAGAGCTAGTTGTGTTACTTCTCTAGGGGTGTAAGCCTTTTTACTCCCTAGAGCAAACAAAACTAGCAAGGTAAATCTAGGAGGGTGTAGGCCTTTTTACTCCTCCTAGCAACCTTTGCAAAGTAGCTTGTTCAAAACAATAATGATAGATCTTAGTGGAGGGTGTATGCCTTTATACTCCTCCAAGGGTTTAGACAAATCTAGCTTGAAACAAGAAAAGAAAGACACAATTAATGCAGAAATTCTTTACCAATTCCAAGAAAAAGCATGAAGAAGCCCTCTTTTACCAAGAATATTCCACCATAATAGCAAGAACAAGACATCCAAGAGATAGCGCCTTACCTTCCTTCACCAAAAAACAAGTACAAACATCCACAAGAGATATTCAAGAGATAGATATAGCAAAATGCCCAAGTAGGGCGAAAATTTCAGCCATACAATATGTAATTCTCAAGTGAGTTATGATAAAATGACAAAGGGGTTACCTCTATTTATATGAAGTCACCTAAAACCCTTTTGTCCACAATTCAAAATGTCAACAACAAATTATGGAGGCCAACCTCCTCTAGTTGACCTTTACAACTTAAAATTAGAAATTCATAAGGTAAAATCCCATTTTAGGGGTGACACCATGCCCTAAAGGGTGGCGTAGGGCCTCTAGGAGAGACATTGAGCCTTTGATGACGGACGTGGGGCCTCCAAAGGCCATAAATCATGCCACCAAGTGCTCTAGCAAGTGCCAAGTGTCTCTCTGTCCATCTAACCAAGCCACATCACCATCAACCATGAGAAACCCATCAAAACCCTAGCCCATGCAATGTCTAAGGCATCAAGTGTAATGTTTTAGGCCTCCAAAGGCCAATGTTTGGGGGCAAGAGGCTGGAGTGTGATCTCCTCATGGTCTCTAAGTGCCTCCAAAGGCAACGTTCCCTCTCCCATGTGTCCAAAGAGAGGGGGCACATCATCCAACCTCTGGGTTTCATGCCCCAAAGGAAGGTCCAAGTGACCTTGTGCCTTCATGAAAAGACTTCCACCTGTCAAGGATCTGCAAAGACAAACAAGTACGGCCTCCAAGGGTCCACAAGTCACAAGCATCATGCCAAGTAATCCATATCTAATAAAAGAACCACCCAAACATGTGCATCAAATCCCCCCTTTTCAAAATAAACAAATGCTCAAGGACATTATACAACTTGCCAAATTTAGATATGGGAGAGGTGTCATAATGCCCTATTTGGTGAAACCATTCCTCAAGTAGGGGATGTTTCCAAGGAGGGGTGTCATAATGCCCTATTGGATGTTTCCTGTGGAGCGAATGTGAGGTGGGTGGGGTTAGACTTCTAGGTATGGGGTTTCACGACATACAAGTGTTCGTATTGTCTCATTTATGGGTGCCTTTGTTGAGGTTTGGCCACATCATTTTCCTCTTTTTGTTTTTAAAGCATATTTTTCCAAGCCCTTTATTAGTCATTTATTTTGCATATGTTTCCAAGTTGAAGACAATAAGGGGAACTAAAAGGAAATGCATAGCCCACATACACTCTACCTTGGTTTGCATGCTTTTCCAAGTTGAAGTCAATAAGGGGCTCTAAAAAGGAAATGCATAGCCCACAAACACTCTACCTTGGAAAGCAGCATTAATTAATTAGTTATTTATTTTATGGGTCCAGCACCTTTTTTTAGAGAGGCGTTTCATTACTCTCGGGATCCTAGAGCGAGATTTTACTGCATGATGTTTTTGCCAGGGCACCTCTGAGCTTAGTGGCCCCTTCTTCCCATGAAATGAGGTACATGCCTTTCTTGGGTCAATAAGCCCAAAAACCTAAAAGATGGGGAAACGGAGGGGAAGAAGTAATTGAAGGTGGCAAGTATGAGCGGGAATGGTACGATGGCCCTTCAAGGAGACCCCACAGTAGCAACCATTTCCCTAAGGGTGGCCACTTACTAGCAAACCATGACACTCACCAAGGTGAAATAGGGCAAAAATAGGGTCCTTTGTGGGCCAAGTTGGGTGTGGTGGATGATGCTACCATCAATCGGATGGTGATGTGTGGTATGATAAGGGCCCCTGCCTGATCATCTACCTCTCGATACTCCATGTCTGCAACCTGAGGGCCTCAAGACATCATCTCCTTAGTTATCCCTAGAAATGGGGGATAACAGACAGTACAATGCACCACAATAGTAGTGTGGGAGTGCCAAGGCAAACTACTAGGTGCCCAAAAAAAAAAAAAAATCCAAAGGATATGAAAATAAAAGTAGTAAGGAGTTGAACCAAGAAGGTTAACACAAACATAGAGAAACATATTATGTTGTAATCAAAGTAGTAGATGTAGAGGTGAAAAAGGCATCCGCGTCATCATCCACAACTGTGAGTGAGCCAACACAAAGCTTGAAAATGTCCTCTTGAGAATGCCACGCATTGAGACGGCCCAATTGGGTAATCATGCAAAAGCCCAGGAGTGACCAATCAAATCTCTAGTAACATGAGGCCTAAGAACAATAATCTAGTGGTGGGCATTTGACCCCTTCACAAGGGGTTGGAGGCGTCTCTACACTGGAACAAACTAGCATGGGTATGTATTTGTGTATGCATCCAGATGAGGTGTCTCCCAAGGAAGAGGGAGGGTGTGCATTGTCTCACCAAACTAACATCCACTACATCTTTGGTCGGGTTTTTCCATGATGCTTAGTGCCTCTAATCTCCAAGATAGGCTACAAAAAGGAAACGATCAACCTAGTGGGACTAGATTTGACTATGGTTCAGAGGATCTATGATCTAAGGGTAATCACCACCTAGATATATAGATCCAGACACCTTTGATATGGAATGTGAAAGAATGTAGCAAGGGACCCAACTGAATCTCAATAGAGATGATGATATGTCCATCGAATCTTATAATACATGGGGCACCTAAAACTCAATTGCTCCTCTATCTCAATCTGCAATAGATTGCACAACCACGGGATGTGGTGGCTAGTCTCAACCTGTAGCTGGTCGAGATCAATAGTGTGCTCCACTTAGTTGTTCAAATATTCTGGGAGCTCCAAATAAAGGTTCCCATCTAGATTTGTGTGAAAATATTGGATCATTTCATGGAGATCCTAAGTTGGCCCAGAGACATGTTATGTCTTTCATTAGGGTCATGATTGAATCTCATATTATCTTATGAAGATGTGTGGATGTATACCTTTATGTGCACTTTGGAAGATAATGCATATGATTGGTTTTGTGATGATCTTTTAGGACCAATCACTGCATTAGCAGAATTTTTGAGGTTATTCCTTAAATATTGGGAGCCTAGTCTTGATAATGAATAGATTGAAATACTACCTTGATAGTCCTCCCAAAGGAAGAAATTGCACCTACCATAGATGATGAAGTATGTGACGAACATGTTGAGGAAGAGTCACTTCATGAAGAGCATGACCTTATTGAAAACCACGTGGATGAAGAGAAAGGTCAACTACTTCATCAGTGCATTCAAGAAAACGAGTTGAAGGAGATTGAGGATAAGGAGGAGTGTTGTAATGATGACTTAATTGAGGATAAGGAGGAGTGTTGTAATGATGACTTACCAACTTGCAACCTTTCCCAAAACTTTGACAATTCTGAAAGGGGGGAAGTGTCTTTACAGTGAGAGCAACCTGGTGAATTTGTAAATTTGGGTGAGAACCTAGTAGATGAAAATTGCCAAAATATTTTGTTTCCTTATCCAGAGGAAGTTGAGGACTCAATGAATGAAGCCCCTGTTGATATTATGGTAGCTGCGTGAGGTATTGACCTCCACGTGTAACCCTAACAAGAATAGAATATTCTGGGAAGCAAGAAGAAACCCTAAAGCATTGGACATAACCCTAGAAGACAAGTCGGCTAAAGGAAATATTTAATATTGAGTTTTTAGCCTCCAGAATAAGAAGACGGCCCAGACAGCTAAGGAGGAGCAGTATAAATACAGGATGCCAGAGCTCATTTGGACACACACAACTCGCAACTGCAGAAATTTAGTTGTGCACAAGTCTGGAGAGTAGTTGTAGTTGCAACAACTGCAACTTGTATTTTCGGTTTCAGTCTTGGACTCTCTCTTGGACAACATAACATCATACTTTGTGAGAATCTCTCAGTTAAGAGATCAACTACAACCTATTGAAGAAACCATTTCAGAGAAGGAACTAGTAAATATAGTACTCAACGGTCTTCCCAAGACATGGGATGCATTTCCCGCAAGCATGAACACAAGAAAGGAGTATCCCACATTTGAAGAACTTTGGACTTGTTGTGCACAAGAAGAATCAAGGATTAACGCAAAAGAGAAATCCCAAAAGAAATACGATGATCAAGCTTTCACAGCAAAGTTCAAGAATTTCAAGAATAAGAAGAAGTTTGGCTCAAGGAAAAAACCAAATCAAGAAAAGGATATGTCAAAGATACAATGCTTCAACTGTCGAAAATATGGTCACTAAAGGAACCATTGTCCTGAGTTAAAGAAAAGGAAGGAAACAGACGAAGCAACAGTTGTCGAAGAAAGTGAACCCTCAAAGAAAGTCAAGCAAGATAAAACAAACTTCTTCTTCTAAGTCAAGGTAACAATATTCTTCAAAGCTCTTGTATATATCATGTTTACATAGTTCCTGTACATATCATGTATATCTATTTCTTAGAAGAAAATATGTTCAAGGGAAACAATACCTATGGAAGAATAAAAGGATAAGGATTGCTATTACGATGACTATAAGTCAAGCAATACACATGAAAAGATGAAGTATGTTGACAATCTTTGGTAACAATTCCTATGGAAGCTATTATAAAAGTAACCACTGCCAGATAAGCCGAAATCATAATCAAACCTGAAGAGACCCAGAACAAGTCAAAACAGAAGAAATTAGAAAAAGACTTGTGACACCTTGCAAAAGGCAATAAGAATGCAGACAGAAGCGTGGACTATCTTAGATGGAGAGAGATGATTACAGAATTCCAAAAGAAGAGCATCCATTCATGCATGAAGCAATGATTAGGAGGGAGCTAATCTTAAATAATATGATCCATTGAGGATTATGAAGTATCTATCCATGTTCCCATTGAAAGTAGCAGCCATGAAAAGCAACACATGTTCAGTTTGACTTTAGAAGAAGTCTTCTTCGAAAAGAAGCCTTAAAGTATCCTTGGTTGTCCATCTACATCCATGATACTATGATGAAAGGAAGAAGTTGGAATCTTCAAGGCATGGAATCTATACAAGACTCCATGGACCCAAGAGCTAAAGAGAAACATGAAGAAGAACATGAAGATTCCAAGAAAGAACGAAAAAGCCAGAACAACAAGTTATTATACTGAGAATCACAAAGACTACTAGCTTGGTTTGAACTCACTAAGAAGCAATCGAGCAGAAGAAATGGAAGTTCTGATAAAGAACAATGTGAAAAAGACTTATGAATGGAAGCATTGCAAGATTCAGAGGTTCTTCCAGAAGGAGGGAGAAGACTATGAAAACAGCTTGTTCCAGATAAACCTCTTGTAGTATCCATGGATTGGAATTTACATGTAAAAGACTGTTCTTCCCAATAAAGCAAGTGAGAAAGAAATTTATACCAGAAAAAGACCCATGTATGCAAATATAAGAAGACCTTGTATGGATTCAAACAACTTGATGCAGAGTATCTCATATACAGTAGAAGCGTGGTGAAAACTTTCTATGACAGAGATAGTGTATCAGAATAGTTACTCAGAAGTCTGGGATGATGGATCGCTAATCCATGGCAAACTCTCATGATGACAGAAGAAGTGCTACTTGGATATGTTTCAGTTTGAGCCTTGCCACAATGTCATGAGCTAGCAGGAAACAAAAGTGTTGGATTCGACCATGATATATTGTAATAATCAGAACTATATGAAGCCTTCAGAGAAAACCAATGTTCCATGACAGACCGAAGTACATTCAAATCAAGCATTACATTCTCCGTGATGAAGTCCAAAAAAGAGAAGTGGTTCTCCAATATATCTCCACAGATGAGTAGATAGCAGATATTTTGGTAAAGCCTCTGTCCAAGATGAAAAAGTTTCCGTACTTAAGAAACAAGATGGGGCTCATGGAGACGACTTCCTTATTGAAAAAGGAAGAGATTACTCCCAGGTTGGGAGGCAAC
Source organism: Picea glauca (assembly GCA_000966675.3). Taxonomy (NCBI): domain Eukaryota; kingdom Viridiplantae; phylum Streptophyta; class Pinopsida; order Pinales; family Pinaceae; genus Picea; species Picea glauca. The sequence goes on along the minus strand of JZKD02S1810250.1, from coordinate 679,315 downwards.
ACTGATGTGTTATTGATTATGGACAGTCATTTTTCAGTTCGAAAAATGGTCCTGTTATCCCCGATATCTAGGGATAACTAGGAGATCATGTCTCGAGGCCCACATGGTCCTAGACATGGAGTACCGAGAGAAGGAGCCACCTGAGCATTGTCCTGGAGGACCCATTTTCTTCTTCTCAGCCAGCTTTGTTCTGCCAGCAGTACCAGCCTCCATCACTACCGGCCTGGGCTTGTATCAGAAAAGGCT
>JZKD02S1810250.1:605861-616751 GCA_000966675.3 Picea glauca | reverse complement strand
GCTGCAGAAGTTGAGGGGATTGCAGATGTTGAGGGCCCTGTGGCTGAGGAGTGGGATTGTGGTACTAGTCCCCCCTCAGAGGCACTTGTTCCAGTGTATCTATTTGCAGTGGAACATGCAAGTTCATTTTTGCGAGCCTCAGTCGCATCCCTCTTATTAGCCATATCAATGAGTGATTGGTTTGTAATACGCATAATTTTCGCGGTACTGTTTGGACCAGGATCCACATTAAACCCAGGGATTTTGGCAAGGTGGTATTTCAAGCGGCTAATTCCTGCAAAAATCCTTTTGCCGCAAAGATTACATGTCAATACTTGTCTATTGGGAAGTTGCACTGGTTCACCATACACCCACATTGGATCCAATGCCTTCGGCATTTTCTTTAGATGAAAATATTAAACCTATGGCACAAAAAAAAACCAAAATAAACACACGATAATGCAAAGGTTAAATAATAAAAGAGATAGATGAATTAGAATGATTGAATCTTCCATTCAAAAACAACAAGAAGAGGCACATTGCAAACCCTAGCCTAACTCTAAAAATTTTAAAAACAAAGTTCAAATCTTCAAGTTCAAACTTCAAACAAATAAAAGAAAAACGTTTTTTATCATACCTGGAAATCTTGATCTCTCCATTGGTGCTAATGGAAGCAAGATTCTTGGCTTTCTCCTCCTTGGATAGATGTACAATGGCTTTCCTCACACCTCTCTAGCTCTCTCACACTTCACAAATGAAATAATAACCAAAAAAAGGCACCCGCGGCCTCTAAAACCCCACTCGCGCGCACTTTACCCGCAAAAAACCTCAGCAGGCCGACATATTGTATCGACCTGCGACACATTGGGAAAATGTCGGGAGTTAATGGAAGTGTCGCAACACTTTCAAAGTTTCGGATATGTCGTGAAATTTTTGGGGGAAAGTTTCGGCCAGGGGAAAATGTCGGCGACATATCCGATATATTCGATATTTCGGCGATATATTCAACAGTGCTTGAGACATCATCTCCTTAGTTATCCACAAAATGGGGATAACATCTGGCTCCTACTTGGTGACATGTGCTTGACGTAGAGTGCATGAGAACCGCAGCATCTCTTGGTAGACCTGTGCCTGCAAGTAAACATCAAACGGTCAAGTGCAGTATGGCCTACTCATCCTTATTCTCATATATCAAAACCCACTAAACTAAAAAAGAAAATTTTAACATTTTTTCAAAAATTTCTAAATTAAGCATGAAATAAATATGCAAGTAGAGTAAAATGAAAATAAAATGCATCTAAACTAGTATGAGCAATCAAGATCCAAATGCAAGGAATCAAAATGACTTACCTACTTACCTGGGGCACAAGCCCTGAAGAAATCATGTGTCCTGGATGTGAGGTTGGAGAAAAGACCCATCTATGGGCAATGGGATCTTTCTCCCGTCTAATGCTGTCAGATAGTACTTTTCTTTGTTAGACTTATTTTTGATGATGTAAGGGCCAAGCCATGAGTTATTGTTTTTTTGTTCATATATGGGCTTGCCCCTTCTTTTGTCCCACATGAGCACAAGAGTTCCTTCATTGAAATCAGTGCAAGGTGTATTTTCATCATATGGCGGCTTTGTGTGGACTGTATCTTTGATGATTCTTTCACTTTTCTCATCTTCCTTCTTCAAAATTTGGACAGCCCTTGGCTCCTTCCCATGGTATTTTGCAAGCTTGTCTTTGTACTGATTTGTCCATGGAAGAAGCGTGTCTATGGAGTCCTCTTGCATAAAAGGTAGCTCAGATGGATCATACTCAATGGTCTATGGGAGTACATCATAATCACATTCGTTAGCATAGTCAGGACCATCAGGATTTATTACGTGTCTATCAACTTTCTATCGATTGTATAGTATCTAAAAAGTGCCATCCCCCATAGGAATGTGTGCATGGGTGAGATCCATGCCAAGGAAACCCCCAAGAGCAATAGACCATCTCCTCCATAAAAGCATCCCCCAAGCATCTGGAACGTCAATTACTACTATGTCCATGAGAATGTTGATATGTGGAAAGTCAATTAGGAAAACCTCAACGTCTTCACATACTCCCAAGACCTTGACTTTTCTTGAATCAATACTGCAAACATTGCCATAAGGTCGGGTTGTCTTCAAACCAAGTTGTTTCATTACCCTCAAAGATATGACATTTGTTGAGGCCCCTGAATCAAGCATGCAGTTGTTTAAGAGGAGGCTATTCATGCCTAATGACAGATAGAAAGGAGGGTTCTTGTCCCTTGGCCGATCAAGATCATAGTGTTTAACATGATGGGAGGATACTCCTTCTCAGCTGGCACCTGTAAGATTTTCAAAATTTCCCTTCTTATGGAAGGGATCCTACACATTTCCGTCATTGGGACCGTCATGTTCAGTTTTCCAAACATGTTTGCAACATCTACGTTCAACTAAATGTCATCTGCAGGAATTGAATTAGGAAGCAACTCACATACCGGCGGTGGAGGTGGTGGAGTCGCCTTTTCTATTGGTGGAAGAGGTTTATCAGCCCGTGACGGAGGGACTGAAGCATTTTTCCTTCTGTACACTAGAATTTCCCTCCTCTTTAGTTCCCTTTTCTGGTCATCTGTCAACTTACTTAAGGCTCGAAGTCTCCCCTCTCTCTCTCCTATTCTTCTGGCTTCATCGACCAGATCTTGAGCAGTCCTTTCATCGTTGAGATTGCAAATCATGAAGTTTATATCGTCAGGATAATCTTCGTCTTTTCAAAGGCATTCATCTTCATTGTGGGGCTCTTGGCATGGGAGACACCAATCTTCTATATCAACTGTCCCAACAGGTTTCAAAGTATCTGGGGTTGGGGCCTTTGCCTCTTGTTGAGGTCTTGGTTTCCAACCGGTGGCATCTCTTTGATGTCTGGCAAACTGAGGTCTAGGAGCAGATTGATTTCTTTCCACTGTAGTCATACTATTCATAAGTTGATTCTACACCTGGACAAACTGAGTATTCATGTGGTCTATCTTCTAAGTCAAGAGAGCAATCTTATCAGGAACACTGTTGTTGGAAATCTTCGTCCTTGAATCTATATTGTTGCGGGGATACTGAAAAGGCTCTATTTTTTAATCAAGGAGATTCTCTTCAATGTCGATACTGAATTCTTTAGCCTCTGCCAATGATGTGGGCTTTTTATCTTTAAGAATGTATCGGAACTGCCCTTCAAAGGCATTCATGTAAAGGAGACGGAATGATGATGTTGAAGGACGGTAATCTGTTGGAATTTGATTGTGCAACCTGTCAAATCTTGAAATGAATTCACTTACCGTTTCATTCTCCGTTTTCTTTATTTGATTGAATTGAGTTGCAAGTGTCCCACCATCTTCTTTTTTCGACCATCTGCTTTTAAATAAGGCGGAAAAGGCATCATAGGTCGTGATCTGATTATCAGGGAGTCCCTTGAACCAATCAAGGGCTTCCTCAGTCAATGACGAGGCGAATAGTCTCATGGCCACATCTTCATGATCAATACCTGCATTGTCCATATCTCGGCCCATGACATAAATATGGTCTTCGGTAGTTATCACATTGTTTCCTGGGAACTTCGACAGCCATTTGTTGACATTTGTTGGCATTTGGTTAGGGTAACCTTGGATATTGGCCATGTTAAGGGGTTTGTAGAGGTCTCTTGCCCAAGGGCGAGCCATTGGAGAAAGGGGAAGGGAATTATGGAAAAGGTTTTTAGCAACGGGAGACTTGAGAGGAGGCCTTCTTTGGTAAACCTTAGAAGGTGAATTTCCTAGGGGGAAAAGGTTTGGGGAAAGGGGGGTTCTGGGAAGGTGGAGTCGACAAATGAGCTTCAAAATGAACTCATCAAAGAGGGTGGAGAGGGAACGTGCCTTGGGTGGAGTCGCCAGGTAAGCTAAGGAAAAGGCTTTGGGATAACTTACCAAAGTGTCGTTAGGGTATGAAGAGGATTCAAAATCCTCCCCGGCAACGGCGCCAAAATGTTATGGCACAAGTTGTAGGTCGGGAAAATCCAAGGAACAAGTGCTACAACTATGGGAAACCTACACCCAATGTCACCTCGATGTAGGTCTCACACTTCAAGGGTGACTAGGTCACTCTAGGGAAGCAATCTCGGTGACCCTAGTGGGATTGAGACAGATAAGGAGGGAAGTGGAAAAGAAGCCCCTAGAGGTCAAGTATGAATGGAATGAAGGGTACGGAAAGATGCCTCGTAAGTCAAGTAAAGGCTGCCCCACAAGTATAGTGCTTCTCTGGATGATTATACCTGTCTGAGACACAAAGAAACAAACTTTGCAATAGTATATGTTAGTTGGATCAGCAAGTTAAGCTTGTTGTCCCTAGTTTACAGCAGTATATATCAGCTTATATCAGCAAGTAAAACATCTAAAAAATCAGCATGTAAAGATCTAGACTAGTTAGGTAAATCAGCATCAAACTTAGCAACTATAGGCTGAAAATGGGCACTTAAAGAGGTAGATTAGATGGTTGTTATAACAAGTGTTTTTCTGCAGAAAAGTGCAGCCTTATGGCTGTAGCATTTAGTAGTTAACTGCAGAAAAATTAACCATCAAAAGGTGCCAAGAACTACCTCAAAAGGTGCACCCTGGTTAGTAGAGTAAGTGAGCAAAGTTAGAGAGCCAGTCTAGGGTTAGTTTAGGAGTTATGAGAGGGTTAGTAGCTAGGGTTATGCAGCCCTAATGGCTGTAGGTTAAAAGATGTAACAGCAATTAAAGTGTTGGGAGAGAGGGGACGCCCTAGTGGGGGATGACTCCTCTCAATGAGATAAAACAACTTCAAGCGAGAGAACTTTCAAAGGTCCAAGATTATGTTTCCCAAGGCAAGATTTTATATCTCCAATGCAAAAAAAAGAATGTGACTAGTGCCTTTACTATTGGGTTAATGGAGTCAAAGGAGCTTAGAGAAGCTACCTCCTTGGGGGTGTAAGCCCTTTTACTTTCCAAGGCAAGTTTTTCTAGGCTAGGGTTTGAGCTAAGAGGGTGTATGCCCTTATACTTCTCTTAGCAAACCCTTGTCTAAGCAATAAGATGAAGCAAAAAGTGATGTAGACTAAGGTGGGGGTGTATGCCCTTATACTTCCCACCCAGTTCCTAGCACAATAACCTTGACTTGAAACAAATGATAGCAAAAAAGTAAAAACCATACCAATTCAAGGAAGAATGCCAAGATAATCCACCACAATAGCAATAAAATAGCCTTCCAAGGCTAGCACATGACTTCATCGATCAACCATTCATAAGCATAGACATACACAAGTGCACAAGAGCTAAAAGAGCCAAGGAGGCCAAAAATTTTAGACCAAGCCTCTCACAAGAGGGAGAGTTATGATTCAAAATGAGATCTTATGATCTCTATTTATACAAACAGTAGCCAACATGGCTTGTCCACAAAATAAGGAGTAAAACACAAAATTAGGGGTCAAAAACCCTAATCTTTCCCCCTTAACACAATAATATTAAACAATTCACTTAAAATTTCATCTTTTTCACAAATTAAACCCTAATTAAGGATGATGTCACCCCTTTAGGGGACGTTTTACCACTTTGAGGAGGTCGTTGATGTTGGAGAAGGATGGAAGGGCCTCCCAAGGCCATGTCTCAAGCATCTAGATCTCTTCTTGGCGAAAACCCTCTTCTCCTCAAAACGTCCAAGTGCAAGTGAGTGGCACCTCACCACCAAGCCCAAAACCCCAATACCATGACGTCATGCTCAAAAGTAGGACGTTTTTCCCCTCCTGGGCAAATCGTTTGGTAGGCAATGGGTGGGCTAGGTCATCCAAGTCATCATCAAGGCCGTCCAAGTTATCTTTCTCTCATCTAGCATGCGGTCCCCTGGCATCCAACCTGTGGTCTTGTAGCCCCATGGAAGCCCAAGCTGGGCTTGTTCTCCCAAAACTGTCCACCAGCTAGGTCCTGCAAAAACAAATGGACACGCCCTCCAAGGATCTCAAGTCATAACATCATGATAAGTGGATCCAATCAATAAACAAGCCATCTAAGCATGTGCATCAAAGATTACTATATCAAACAATTAACAGCTCAAAGACACTATGTGACTTGTCAAACTTAAGTATGGGAGGGTTGACGAGGTGTCCTATTGGGTAGATCTTGCCCTAGGTCAAGGAGAGCCTCTAAGAAGTCCATCTCTAAGCCATGTAGAGTGTATGAGGTGGATGGGGTCAAGACTCAATGGGAAAATGGCTCATGACATACTAGGGGTTGTAGTGTCTCATTCATGGGTGCCTTTGTAGAGGGTGTGTGGTACCTTCGTCTGCAATGCACTTTTTCCAAGCCCATTATTTTCCTTTTATCTTTCTTTCTTTATATTTTCTTTAGCACAAGGAGAGGTTGAAGGTCACTGCCCTGGAGTGGTGACTAGATGGTGGCAATGTCACCCACAAATACCTAATGGAAATGAGAAGGTTGGCTCGTGATGAGACCCCCTTTCTCTCAACCATGCAACTAAGAGTCATTGCCCTGGTTTGGTGACCAGATAATGACAATGTCATACCACTAGATATCCAAGGACGTGATAGGTCGGCTCGTGATGAGACCTCTTATCCTTTAATCTACCTTTCAGGCATTTCTTTGTTATATTATGGCTCCCCTTTCATTCAAAGAGCGTTTTATTGCTTTCTTGGGTGATCCTTGGGCGAAGCATCTGGAAGGTTCATATATGGCTTTTATCTTTTACCCAACACCAACCCCTCAAGGCCTTTAGCCCCTTCTTCCCATAGAATGAGGGACAACCCCTTCTTGGGTCAATACCAAAGTTACCAGAACCGGATCGGTCGTTGAACCGGTCGACCCAAAAAACCGTAACCGAACAAAAACCGGATCAAAAAACTGGTCACAAAAAATACATAAAATATTCAAATTTTGAAAAAAAAAAATACATATTCATGTGCATCCATGTGAATCCAAACCATTATACACAAATTTGCAAAGTTTCTCATATATATATAACAAGTAATAGTGTATAAAACCAAAATAGCACTAAGAGTAAGTGCACTCCATAGTCATATGAATATCCGAATCAAAATACATCATCAAAAAGGCTCTGTTGACCGCTTATTCAACTAGGTGGTCAACTCCATGTGCCATGAAGAAATGCATCATCAGATGCTCATTTGTCGATGATAGTTTGGTTCTACTGGGCAATTTATGCCACCAGTACTTCTTTTTGTAAAACGGAATTTCCGCACCCCTGCGTGGGTCAATAATGTAATAGGTTTGCATTGGTCATAGTTAGGTCAATTACCTTGGGATGGGTTCATTGGGAGAGTTCCTTTCACCGAGGGTTTTTTATCCTCAGGTTATTAACTGGGCTTTTTAGCCTTGTTAATTTCCCTTGAGTTTTTCCCTCACACTTGCAATAATTCCTCCAAAGTGGTGAAGGGCGTTCTAATGGGCTTATCCTCTGGTAACTATTGTTTAGGGATGATGTAAATGGCCATGGATGACATCTTAGAAAGTTTCGCGGAATTCAGACGAGTCTAGATTAGTTTTTTTTTAATTAATTAATGTTTAATTAAATTTCCCTAAGTTTGGAGGTTCAATTATTTAATTAATTAATTATTTTTGAGCAAAAATTGTAAAAACTAGGTCTTGGGATTTTTGATAGGGGTATTTGTGCTCAAAAGAAATGGAATGAGACCCCCTACACCCTTGGACCAAGTTTCAGCTCAGTCGGACAAATTTTGCTATGGGTTCGTCCACCTGGAGTGTCAGTCAGTCAAAAACAGCAATTTTAATTGCTAAGTCTTATCATGGCAAAACTGTAATTTTGTAATAATGAGTTAAAAGGATGATGTAAAGGTGGAAGAGGATTAGAGATATGTTCCCTAAGCCTAAACCTACCCGACCCAAACTTTCCAACCTTTTAAGCACCCTCACCCCCTCACATCACTCAAACCCTCACGTCCCCAAGGAGATTTACGCCCCCCTAGCATGATGAAACGTTGTAACTTGAGTTTTGTGGGGTGGTGGACCCCTCTCTTGGGTAATGTGCCTTTCCTTACCCCCCCACGTCACCTCCTAGCTTAACTCCATTCCCTCTCCCTCATTTACTCCCTTCCATTCCTCTCCACTCCCCCAAATGGTGCACCCTCCAAGGAGAGTTACACCCCCCTTCAAGTGGATCTTCTAGAAAAATCGGTTTTTGACGAGTTGGGGCCCCTTCTTTCCCTTGGCACGCATCTCCTAGCCCCCACTACCTTTTTGTGTGATCCCAACACCCTACCACTCATCCAACTCCTTGATCCATGTCTCAAACCCTAGAAGTTGTGCCCTACCCTTGGGATTCCCTCTTGTGCTTGGTGGTGGACACTTGGCATTGATCCAAGAGGGGTGAGTTTGCCTCTCCAAATATAAAAGGAACCCCTCCCTCACTATTTTCCTTACAATATATTGAGCTATTGTTATGCTACTTGATTTTCACCACACTCTCTCTCTTTTTCTTGTTCCATCTTTTATCCATTCTTTGGCTCTTAGGGTTTTGGAGCAAGTATTTCTCCAAGATCCATTTCTTGAGTAATAAAGGAGAAACTTTGGAGGATTGTTGGAAGAGAAACAAGTATTTTTGTTCTTGCTACACATGAGGTAATCTTGTAAGTTTGGTATGATGATTGCATGGGTAGAACTTGGGTAAAGTATTTTACTTGGGTAGATCTAACGAGTATTCTTGTAGATCTATATATGTGGGTTTGCTAGATAGGGTGCAAGTATTTCATCTTATTAGCATATTCAGACATATTATCTTCTTGTATGCATATTATCTTGTCAAGTTTTGCAAGTTTGGCTTCAAGGGTTTTATTGGGAATGCCTCAAGGAAGAGTCCTCCCTTAAAGCACATATAAACTCCCTCTTTCTCATTCTTTACTCATTATTTTATTGCTCTTCACTCCATTAATATTTCAGCTAGCTTAACATAGTAGATTGGTCATCTAAATCTAAATTTTTCATCGAAAATTTTTGTGAAAAAATTTTGCCCTAAAAAACAAAAGTTTTTCTTCACTTTGATTGTTGTGTGTAGCTTTTCCAGCAAGTATAGCTTGCTGGTTTTTGCAGGTTCAGATCTGGTTGAAGGGGTTAGGTTACCCAAAAACATCCACACAACACTCTAAGACCCTTCTCTTCAAGTGGGTAACATTTCTCAACCTTTCCCTCTCTCTTTCCTAGCTTCTTGTGCATAGATCTACTTGCTTTTGCTGATTTTTAGTTGCTCATAGCTTGGGAGAGGGATTGGTACGGCCTACCTCCCACATGTGAGCCTAGGGTTATCTTATTTCAAGTTCTTTCATTTCTAAAGCCTCTTCTAAGCCTAGGACGTGGGGTTAGTGAGCTATCTTGTAGGGTTGCTTGCTTGCCTCTCTTGCTTGTCTTTCTCTCTCTTTCCAAGTTGCTTCTAAGTTTAATAATTGCTAGACTTTGGGAGAGGAATACCCCAAATCATATGGCTAGGATAAGTAAGGTGTTATTGATCTTTGCATGCTTTAATGGTTCAAATACTCTAGATCTAGATCTCTACACACATTAGAGCTTAGCTTAAGCCCTTGGGGCATAATCGACTTGCTTAAATCTACTTGCATGTTATAAGTTCTCTTAGAATTTACTTTGTTTACATGCTTTAATCCAACACACTCTAAATGGTTAATGCTTTGATAGTATAGTGAGTGGTTTTCTCTTTAACATTGTTTCATATCTTTAAGGCCATTTGCCATCACACTAAAGTAAATCATTGTTGGATAAGTTGATAATGTAGGCACACATCTAAATCTTTCAAGCTTTCTTTCACACTTAATGATTTTCTCTTAATGCTTTAAACAAACATAAGATAAGTGGTGTAAGCTTGAGTTCTTTCTCTTTTGGGCAAGTTGTTCTTGCCTTTGTGCTTTAGTTCTCTTTCATAACAAGCTTCTCATATTGATGATTTGATAATGGTGATAATCTAATTCGTTATTCAGCTTGTCCTTACATCTTTTACATGTGTTGACGCTCTTCATTTTCACTTTTAACAACACACTTTTTAAGCTCATAAAAGTTTCGGTTTTGGTCTAAAATCACCAATTTAAGGCATCATAAAGTCATTAAAACACTTCAAAATACACCTAAAAGTCTAACCAATTGATATACCAACTTAGTAGACTTAATAAGGTACCTTAAACCACCATCTTCACCATCTAAAACAGAGATTGGGAAGGGCAACAGAAGGTGCTAGACCGGGGACGGTCTCACGGCACGCAGCGTCCTTTCTGTAAAAACTCAATTCTTAGGGTTGACCTATGAAGCTAGGGTAGGCCTCGTTGCCTCACTTCTTGAGCATCCAGCAACCATTTGGCTTCCCTAGGAGTAAGCCTAGAAGGAAGAAGTTCCAGTCAAGGTGACAGTGTGGGATGGAATTTAGACATTGTGTCTCCGAGGGCACACTAAGTGAGTTGGACTTAGCTCACGTCTGCAAGTGTGCATTAGGACGGCAACATCTTTGGCGCCGTTGCCGGGGATAAGTCATTTATCCTTGGTCAAAACAACTTAACTTATTCTTTTATTTTTTTTATTTTTTATTTTTTTTGAACTAAGTAATAAAACTTTAGTCCTTTAAATTATTTTTGAACTTTGATTGGCTAGCTTTGTGTGATTCTTTTCCAAGTGGCGACTCCATTGATTAAATCTATCAAGTATACTGCAAAGAGAAATCTTTGTTGGCTGCTTGAAATTCTTGGGGAAGAACCACTCATTGATATCCAATCCTTGTTCCAAACTTAATAAAATTAACCCTTGTTTTCCTTCTTGTTTTTGCTTTGTTTGATGCCCTTGTTTGTCTGAAGTTAACTTGGTCATCTGGCGACTCCACTTTAAATAATTTGACAAGGC
>JZKD02S1810250.1:564221-593875 GCA_000966675.3 Picea glauca | reverse complement strand
GCGCATTAGCCTTGATTCCTTGAGTTAACTCCTCACTACTTTTTGTTTAGTCAGTTAACTGAAGACTAGTTGACTAGTTAACTCAACTAGGTGGCAGTTCACTCCCGTAACTGCCCGAGAGACTAGAATAGGTGGCAGTTCACTCCCGTAACTATTGGTGTGTGTCCAGATCACTCTAGACCACCACTATGGCGACTTGGTTCACCTCAAGTCGAACTCATTGAGTTATACAGAGTATATCATGTGTAAATTATTCATTATTCACAACGGTTAATGAGAATTCTTCCATTCTTTCTCTCCTTCTTTTTCCAATTCTCTCTGCAAATGTGTGTATTATTGTTTAGCTAGATCTATTCTATGCAGGTTCAACACATTTACAAATATACTGTTATATATTTTCTGTGCTCATTTATTCTTCCGCTTCAAATGCCAGTTTAGATACCTTATATCAAATGTGTACTACAAAAAAACAAATATATAGAAGATAAGGCAATGAAGAACTAAAAGAGGTTAGTTTACACAAGAGAGAATTAGAACAAAACAAAATACATAGGAGAGAAGACAGTAAAGAAATAAAAGAGGTTAGTTAAAAACAACAGAGAATTAGAACAGATTAAATAGATATAAGGGAAGACAAAGAAGAAATAAAAGAGATTATTTATAATGAGAGAAATAGAACAAACTTTTCTCACCTGCTTAAACTTACAGAAAATACTTTAGTCAAATCTTACATATAAAAAGCAGTTGAATGAATTAGAAACATGTTTTTGTACCTCAAATGAGCTTGCCTCATCCCATCGAGTTCTGCCTCATTTTTTATGGCCTTTGCATGCGCTACTGGTGAAGATCTATGGATTGCAACAGGCCCTTCCATCTCAATGTCAAGGGAATTTCCTTCTTGTAATTTCATATTGGAATCCTTGGTGCTTTTCCTTTTACTTTGTTTAGTAAGTCGTTCATAGTAATCATTGGATGCAGAATTGAAGGCATTAACGATTGCAACACTTATGCTTGATGTATCCAACAAAAGCTTTGCACCATTCTCTGCCAACCTGAAAGCAATACATTACATAAGCACTTTGCAGCAGGTAATACAAATGGAGCTATTACAAATACATAACTTTTACTTGCTGCAAATTATATATTTTCACTGCTAACTGCAACTTTCTTTACTGAGCACTCCAAAAACACAGCCACCCAAAAAGATAAACTTCCTTGCATACACCTAAGTACCAAAACCCTAACACCAAGGAGTCCATGCAATGGCTTATATAATGAATTCTCTGATGTAATGATAATAATCTGCATATTATTATGATATATCCAATCGTACCGGAAACTGCACTGCTGATTTTTGAGAAAAAATTTGCAAGGCACAAAGGCTAAACTTGTCATTGTAATAGAGAGAAAAAAGGTATTTGAAACAGTCAATGCACTAAATGGTAGCCCATGGATTCAGTAATTTTAGCTGCACACTGCAGACATTCAATATATAAAACTGTTATGCATCAATCCTAACACCCTGAAATGCAGAACATTATAATTACATGGAATTCCTAATGCTTCTACAAGAAGATGATGCTCGTTCATGAAAGGCACTCGGATTATCAATGCAAATACAAAGCTTCCCCAAAGAGACGGCAAATAGATGTCTTGAAACATTTGGACATTAACAAACAACAATCCAAAACAGGGTCAAAGTTTGAGTGTTAATGAGAATAGAGAAATAAGGTATGAAATGGCCAAAAATTGAATAGAATAACAGGACATGGAAGAAAGTAAAGATGATTAAATGAAATTTTAATATAAGATGAACTAGATACCATGGGACAAAGCTAAGTCACATGGTTTGTGTTCGTGTTCGAATTCGCGATAGGTGAAATTCGGATAAAATTCACCATCAAGTTCATTAAATGATTAATATATATATTTCAAATTTTCCAAAATTTAAAATTTTAAAAAATTTTAAGTTGCCAAAAGTTGTTTATATCTTCGTCTAACACATATGATACATCAAAAATTGATAAAATATGAACCATGATAAATAAGTAAACAAATATAAACCACTAAAATTTGATAAGTAAACAAATATAAAGCACGATAAATAGTAGACAAAGTATATCATATTGTTCAATTTTCAAAATTTAAAAAGATGTCCATAATGTCTACAAGTTTATCAACCCAAAATTAAGATTCCTAAAGATCAAAATAGGAACACAATTTTTACTCTTATGTCCCTGTGGCTTAATTGTAACATCACAAAGGTCTAAATCATCCAAGGCACATGAGGTAATAAAGGCAGTAGAATCATGATCAAATTCATGACTAACAAGATTAGATTCACCATCGTGACCAATGTCAAGACCATCTTCATCTTCTGCTATAGCTGGAATAGTCTGGAACAATGGAGAAGAGGAATTAGCTGAATCTTTGACCACACTGCTTAAGGCCAACTTCAAATTACTATGAACATAAACAAGATCTGCCAACTTTCCACACAATAATATATTTCTTTTCTTGGACTGTATATGGTTAAAGCTGCTCCAATTTTTTTCACACGGAGGCACTTGATCCTTGACTCAAAATACAAATTGCAAATCCTTACAATTCATCGACTTTTGCACCATAAAAATGCTGCAAAGTATGTGGACCAGCAATGGCCTTGTACTCCTTAAGGGTGGCAGGTGTGGGAGGGGTTATCATAAACCCTGGAGGTACAACAGTATATACCTTTGCCTGGAGTCTTGGCGTATCTACCAACAATCAGGCTAAAGCATATGCACTCCTTCAAAGTTTGAAACTAATCGGCAATCTTCATACATAGAGTCTGATAGTGATGAGGGATTCCAAGAATATTATCAGGCATATGGTATTGGGCACTAATCCTCTAGATTCGCGTTTGGCATTTGTGTTTGAAATGATTAGGCAAGCTATAATCTCAATCTCCAATGTGAAATTTTATCATGTTCTACGGAAAAATAATCCCATTGTGAATCATTTCACCGATGAAGCTACTTTAGGAAAAGCGGGAGATATAGTCATTAATGGTAAGGCCTGCCATCAACCTATGCATTGCATCATGAAGGATAAAGCACGTAGATATTAAGTAAGTGGGCACATGGCCTGTTGTGAGGATGGTGGATCACATGGCACACGACATAATGTGAACCGACCTCTCCCTTTCTGTCGCATGCTTCAATTCATTTCCACGCATGCCTATGAACCTATGCATAGTATTTGGCACAAACGTTGTGGGACTATGGCACTATGGCTAGACTTCTTTGTGTGGCATTGCAAGCATACAAGTTCGAGGTTCTGGCCGATGGCTTTTGGTCTGGGAATTTGGACAATTTTATGGCTCCTCCTCATTTATGGCTTTTCAAGTAGGTGGACACCTTTATCCCCTTCTTTTTCTGCAGAATTGGAAAGTTCTCGATTGGTACCTGATTTCAATTTCGAAGAGTATGCCCCTACTTCTCATTTAGGGGACTTGGTCACATTTCTAGGAGATACACTTCTCTGTTCTGGTGATTGCGATTCTCTAAAGGATTTCTAGTTTAATCTACACCCTCACTTAGTTATCAACGAAATTTTTCGTATCGGACAAGGGACCGAGTTGTATTGTGGATGGTATTTTTCTTCAAGGGTTTTCTTTTCAGAGGACACGGATTGGTTTTTTCTATCTGACTCAAGTCTTAGCATTGATCCCCGCAATTGTTGTTTTGGCCACATTCTGTTTACTTCTTGGGTGCCAAGAAATTCAATATTTCTTCCTCAGCCTGGCAATTCTATTTTTTGTGTTTATTGTACCCAACTGTGTGATTTGGAATCTTGTTCTTTCTAGATGGATTACAAGGAACTTCAAGAGATTGGGCGAGAGTAGAGGAGACATGAAGATACAATTGAAGGAAATCGAAGTTCAATTCACACAGTTTCAAAAAAATTCAGGAACAGGATAACAATGTAGCCTCCCAAATTGAAACCATAATGAGGACATTGGTGCAACAGAAACGCCAAATAAATGTAGTGGAGGTAGAATGTGCACCATTTCAAAACATGGTAGTAAATTTGTCAAAAGGAGAGCAATCTGGAATATCCAACCAAGTTCAATCAGTGAATTCAAACTATGGGAAACTCATGGAAGACAAAACAGTGCACCAACACCCGGAAAATGAAGATTTGAACATGCAGGTGATGGACCCAACCAAGGATGCAGGGGATGAAGCCGCTATCAAACACGCCTTTTGCTAAGTTTTCATGTTTTACATAGTAATTAGGATTTTAGGCTTATTTTGTAGAAGTTATACTATTGTGTACTTTTGGAAAATGTTGTATTTGAAGTTTCTCATATTGTATAGTTATATGTTCGATCTATGCTCTATTTTGGACTGTTGTTTTTTGTTATGAAGCCAAAACTTTGATGTCTTCACGCTGTAAGCAATGCTGCAGCTTTTAACTTAATATAATATCTCCCAGTTATAGTTTTAAAAAAAAAGCAATGGCTTTATCCTCCTTGGGTGCAACACACCCAAATATCCCCTCTTCTAACCTATAAGTTCTAAGTTGCTCTCTAAGCTTCTTTGTAGTAACTAGATCTAGATTTAGCCTCTCAATGGTGTCATGAAGACCATTCATAACTTCCCTATCATCATTTCCTTTTATCCCAAATAGTCTAGGGTCCAAATAACATTTTGTTGCATGTAAAGGGCTATGCATCATCTTCCACCTTGCATCAATTACCTACCATATTTCTCAGTACTCGTGTCCCACATTATTAAATGCACTTGCGATGGTTTCTTTACAGCAATCCCTGCACTTGTAAATAAAATCCATAGGAGTATCACTATCAACCATATAGAGCATATCAACAATTGGCTCACACAATTTTAAAACCTTTTTGGCACTTTCTCAAAATTTCTTGCCTATAATGATTTCTTCTACAAGATTCCCTTTGGATTCTCTTGAAAGACGAGATCTCTCCCACTCATTATTGCAAATAATAAATCTTAGACTTGCCTTTTCTTCAACCACTCTTTTCAAAGGGATGTAATATGTGGCAAATCTAGTCTCACAAGACCTCAAAAATTGTTTAGATGCATTGCTTGTACAAGCCCAATGTGACATGAGGGTTGATTATGAAGTTAGGGTTTAGGGTTACCTCATTACCCCATTTGAAATTTTGCTAAATCATGTAACAATAAATCAAGGCAATGAGAAACACAAGGAGTCCAATAAATTTTGTTGTACATTTTCATGATCAACTTTTTACTATTTACTATTTAGCACCCACACAATTTGTGGCATTATCAGCGACAGCTTGTATCACATTTTCTTCCCCAACGTCAATAATGAATTCATCTAAAATCTTGAAAATGTACTTTGAAGTCTTCTTCTACCCTGTTACCCCTCATATAGTGTGACGATTATTCCAGGTCGAAGCCCTGTTAACCCCTATATTTTCACCCTTGAAAATATTGAGGGTTAAGAGCTAGCATGCACTATTTTCGATGGCATTCTGAGATTTTCCCAAAGTTTAGCACTTGAGTGAGTCAAAAGTTGGTTCGCATCAGAGACATGTACATGATCGGTATATGGTTGTTTTTGCTTCAGAGTTAGAGTTGGCTTGGTTTCCCATGCATTTGAGAGACATGTCTATATATAGCAGGTGTCCCTACTTTTTAGGAGATAGTGATTGAGAGACTCAGTTAACAGTGTTGAGCAGTTTTGAGCATATAGGGTTGGTCCTTGCATAATTCTGAGCCCAATGACACTTTTACGGGAAACATGCAAGAACTTTCTATTTTTAGCAGGTTGAACTCCAGGCCTCGGATTGAGATTATGAGTGTGCAGTATTGATCCTTGAGACATTCTGAGTCTTCTGGACCTTTTCCAGGTGACGTGCATGATATTTCTATTTTTAACAGGTTGAGCACCAGGGCTCGCATGTCGATTCTAATCAGATAATTCGAATCCTCTCGAAAAACTGAATCTGATGAGTATGATATCATTGACATGCGATGAGATTCTATATTTAGCAGTGTCTATATTTAGACATATGACACATGGCAGTTTTCTATTAGTCATCTTGGATGTTTTTGACAGTTTCCTAAATTTTAAGAGTTGGACCCTGCTTTTAGCAGTTTTTATTTATAGCAGGGGTGGTAGGCTCTAGAGGTGACAAGTGGGAGGCTTGGATTCCGACATGTAGCGGTGATTCAATGTGATGTGTCATCTACTTGGCATTACTTGATGAGGGGCGCATTTAAGACAAAAGCATTAAAGTGAATTAATTAATTAATTAAAGAGGGTGCATAGGTGAGGTGGCAATCTCGCGGAGATGATTTAGCCAATCAAGGATTAATTTTCTCATTAACCCTTCCTCACTCACCATAACTCCACTTTGCATGCATTAATTTCTCCAAATTCCCCTTATTTTTCTCTTAGACACTAAATTCCTAAAAAATAGGGAAATTCCTAAAAAATAGGGCTAATTTCCTCCTTGGCTAACTCATGCTTTACTTGGCCAAATTTAGTGTTTAAGCATGTGTTAGGTTGCTTTTTCCCTTCTCCATGCGTCCTAATCCTTCTTAAGCACCCAAGCACATGATTTATCCCTCATTAAGTCTCTCTCACTTCCTAAAATGCGCCCCTCCCTCTTTAATTCTCCTACACGTGTGGCGCACTTTTTGATGCATGCTACACTCTAGATTCATGCCTATGGTGTCTATTATCGCACAAGTTGTAGATTGGGCAAAGCCCGACCCAACCACCAAAATGGTGACAACTAAGAGAGCACCTACCCACTATCACCTTACGTAGGTGTTCCCGTCACTTTAGAGGTGAAGTGGTCACCTCAAGGGGAGAATCTTAGTGACCCTTGGGGGGAATGAGATGGAAAATGTAATGTATGAATGAGTGCCCCTATAGGTCAAGTTTCTATGTGTAGAGAAGGGCTCGAATAAGGTCTTGATGGTAGCCAAGGCTTGCCAAGGAGTAGTAGACCTTGCAAATGGTGATTATACCTGCCCGAGACACAAGGAAAACAACGATACAAGCCCAAGTATATGATGGACAAGCAAGTTAAGCTTGTTGTCCCTAATTGCAGCAGTTAGTAACAGTATATATCAGCAATGAAATGGCACAATTGGCTGCTAAAACAAGTGCTTGAGATCAAGTAAATGATGCAAGAGATAAACTAGTAAAACACTAGTGAAACTCAAGATTAAAGGAACAAGACACCAGCACAGAAGTAAGGCTATACTAAACACTTTCTGCAGAGATAATAATCAACCTTATGGATGTAACAAACAAGTTATTACAGCAAGAAATTCAACCAATAAAACTTGCCAAAAATCTACCAAAAGATGTGCTATGATTACTAGAATATGTGGGCAAAATCTTAGCAAATTTCAGCGGTTGAATTGAGAGTTATTAGAGAAAGTTTGATTAGGGCTTTTGCAGCCCTAATGGCTGAAGATGAAAGTTTATTACAGCAGCAAGCAATACCCCTTTAGAGGGGACGCCCTAGTGGCTACGAGTTGCGCTAGGCACAAGGAACAAAACCCGGGATTGCAGAAAGTTGAAATGACAAAAATTCACGTTTCCCAATGAAATATCCCTGATTTGGTGGATCCGGATATGCTCTATTGAAACTGATGTTTTGGCTCTCGGATCTGATACTCTAGAGGTTTCTAGATGCATTTTAGTTTCTGTCTTAACATGTGTGGTGATTTTGCATGTGTGTGTTTAGATAGAATGATGTTTTACAATTATATCATGCATGCGAGTAATAAAAGACAACACGGCTCAATAATATGTACTATGTGAAATAGAAGGAAATACAACTGGTATGCGGAAAGAAGGAAACTAATCATCGGCCAGATCTCATGGATCGTCACTGGAATATAATGCAAACTAACATAAAAACCCATGATCAGAAGATGTGAAAGGATCTGCACATGCATGAATAGATCGTCTGCATACAACCCCGGAAGCTCACGGGAACTGCTGCAAATGAAGATATATTTGACTTGGTGGATACACTCGTTCGATCGGCCTGAAAATTGTCCCAAACTATGTGCCCTGGCCTCTAAGCTCCTCCTGATATCTAACAGACTAAAGATCAGCTCACTGAAGCTCGGAATGGACCCCAGATGGGACCCCCTGGGGGTTTGCACACCTCCTAGGCTCTGGCAATGCACCCTGATGATTTCACCGTTGGAATCTGGTGATACCTGACTCAAAATGAGTGCCCTAGCCTCCTCTGTAATGGATCAGGAGGGTTCCCCTGGATCTAACCCGGTGAGCTCTCTGGAACCCTCAATGTACCTCCCCAAGTGTTGCGCACTTCCTGGTTTCTTGATGTGCACAAGGAGATTCCTCCGTCAGAATCTGATGAATGATAGCTCAAAAGAAGTGCCATGGCTCCCACTCAACTGGGTCAGAAGGATATGGTGAGATCTGCTCCGGTCTCGTCCAGCTACACAAAACTATCTCTCAAACCCTAGTGCCCTCACTCGGTGCAATGCGCACTCACTGAATTGGGTCTGTAGATCACTGATATGGCA
Organism: Picea glauca; assembly: GCA_000966675.3. Taxonomy (NCBI): domain Eukaryota; kingdom Viridiplantae; phylum Streptophyta; class Pinopsida; order Pinales; family Pinaceae; genus Picea; species Picea glauca. Next base: position 585,308 of record JZKD02S1810250.1, on the reverse strand, counting down.
CAGTGGAATACCTGGATGGTACTTCTGATAGGCTAGGGTGTGTCTTCCAACACCGAAATCGATCTATGGTGGTGGTTTCCTCCAGAAATCCACAAAACATATGTTGAGGTCGACTTCGTCCTCTAGAACTTGTTTCTCAATTCACAAATCAACGATAATGAGGAATTAGGTCAAATTCCTCTTCTTATACCTCCACCGATCTAATTTGTTGTTGACATCACTTAAGTTAGGCGCCTTTTCTCCTAAGTCGAATGTGAATAATTAATTAAGTCCCCCCTTAGCACCTTTTTCTTCTATTTCTTTGTTGACTTTGGCTTAAGTGACTTTTCCTATGCTTTTTGGCTTAATTCATCGTTTAGCCATTTATTCACCCTTATTTCTCCCTTTGTTCCCTGTTTGTGCCTAACTACAGTCTACGGGAACAGATAGACTACTAAGTCACTCCTTGCTGAGGCTATTCTTGGGAACGGGACATCACACCCAATGCGCTATTTTATTTCTCCAATGCGAAATATTCAGATTAGTGTCTTTAAAATTGGGTAAATGGAGTCTTAGAATAAAAAGTTAGATCAACAAAGACCCTAGGGGTGTAAGCCCTTTTACTTCCTAGGGTATGTCAATCAAACTTAGGGTAAATCTAAGAGGGTATACACACTCGTATTCTTCCTAGCAACCCTTGCAAAATAACTTGTAAACTTTAGCAAATTAGATGAAGCTTCATGGAGGGTGTATCCAACATATTCCTCCTAGGGTTTCAAACAACCATAACCAATAAAGAGCAAGAAATAACTAACAATGCAGATTTTTCCTTACCAATTCCAAGAGAAAGAGATCAAACCCTACTTTCACCACACAAATTCACCATATGCATTAAGAGAACAAGCATCCAAGAGGTGTGCATCACTCCTCCTCATCCATTCACCAAAAGATAACACCATAAAAAATTTGCACAAGAGAGAAACACCATAATGCCCAAGAATAGCGATAATTTCAGCCAAGTACCTCTCACAATGGGAAAGTTATGTTATGAAATGAGATTCACATGATCTCTATTTATACAAAATGTCTAAAACATAGTTTGTCCACTTAATTTTAGGGTAAAACACAAGATAGGGGTCAACAGCCCTAATCTTGCCCCTTTACACAAATAATATTAAATAATTCATTTAAAATTCACTTTTACACATTAGAAACCCTAAAAGTAGGATGACATCACCCCTTTAGGGCAACGTTTTGGCATATGTGACAAGTCGTTGAAGTTGGGGATGGAATGTTTGGTCTCCAAAGGCCCTCTCTTCATGCGCTATGTCCTTCTCCCTCAAGTCAACGTGCCCTCTATTGATATTATGGTAGCTGCAGGAGGTATTAACCTCTACATGTAACCTTTGACGAGACTAAAATATTCCGAGAAGCAAGAGAAACCCTAGAAGACAAGTCGGCTCAAGAGAATATTTAATATTGAGTTATTAGCCTCCAGAAAGAGAATTCGGCCCAGTGAAGTGAGATAGAGTGGTATAAATAGAGTGCGCTAGAGCTCATTTGACACTCACTCACTCACAACTGCATAAGACTAGTGGTGCGCAAGTTTGGAGAGGGAGTGCAGCTGCAACTGGGATTTTGGCTTTTGGTTGGACTTGGTCTCTTGGTTATGGTTTGGACTTTCTGCTTAATTTCTGGTTATTCTTGCTTGGTGCACTACCTTTGAAGAAAGGTGCGCTAGCCTTGGTTGGTTATTGGTCTGCTACTGGAATTATTCTATCTGTCAAGGTTAAGGAGATCGGGGTGGCCTTTGTGCCTATGGTTGGGTGACAATATTGCTATATTGTCTATGGAAAAACGAGCACATCTCTTGCATTCTAACAAATTATGGGCCCACACTATCTTTAGACAGTCTAACCACTGGAAGATAGATTGGGAAGTTATTTGTTAAGCTCGTTGTGGCACCAGTTACAGCTCCAGCTAGTTTTTCTAATTATGCAGTTGCAACAAACCCTAACCCTTGTGTTCGGGCACTTATGATGAAACGTTTGACCTAACTCCTTGAAATCCTAGTGTGCCCTACCCTAGCACACCTCTTGGTACTCTCAGCTAGCAAAAACGTCGGGTTTGAATTTTTGGTCAAAGTCAAAGTTTGACTAGTCTAAGTCAAAGGTTGACTAGTTAAAGTCAAAGGTTGACTTCTGGTCAAATTGATTTTGTGGTCAAAGTTGAAATTTTAGAGTTTCTAGCTTGTTCTAATCATTGAATCTTCCGATTGAGTTTCTAATCTCTTCTTGTCAAGATGGTATCTAGTTTCAGATTCGAAGACAAGTTGGACGATGCTACAAGGTTTCAAAGGTATGCACTTGTATATGCTATCTAAGTTATATCATCTAGCAAAACATGAGTGTGTTTGCAAGAAAATTAATAGAGACCTTGTCCAAGCTATAATCTTGGATTCAGTGTATTCAGAGGAAGAAGTGCACCCTCCATAGCAGTTGAGGCTTCAGGTTCCAGCTTTGATTAAATTGTTAAGCTTCAAATTTGTGTATATCAAGGGTGATAATTGCTATAGTACAAATTGTTGAAATAATGTAACTGCAAAGTGTATTCTAAATATTATTGTGGAATTATTCATTAGATCAATCCCTATTGCGGATTGATCATGTCGACTATTGTAAAAGACCAAATCCCCTTTTGCGGATTGGTCAAAACATAATTGTAATTGGCAGAATAAGAAGTCGGCCCTAGAATATATTAAAGGTGGTTATAACCACCCAAATTGAGAAGTCGGCCATGCCAGTGAAGAGACACTTCCACACATGCCAGAATTGTATAAATAAGGAGGCTAGCGCCTCACTTAGACACACACTCACTTGTTCATTGAGAGACAAGTTTCGGAGCTGCAGTTGAGGAAGAGAGAGAGAGAGAGAGAGAGAGAGAGAGAGGCGCATTCTTGGGAGAGGACTTTTTGTATTTGTTTGAGTTATCTCTTGGCATTGTATTGGCTATCTATAATAAGGAAGTTTTTGTTGGTATTTCTCCCCCATGAGGGTTTCCCAGGATAAATGATGTGTCTCTTGTGATTGTGTAATTCTCACTGATCCTATCTTATGCTATTGTTATCTATTGAAATGCAAAGAACTCTAATAATAGCTTAAACCTTAACATGCTTTCAGAGCTATGCTGAAGAGAGTATCTTTCACAAGAGAAAAGTGAAAAACGTCATCGTTGTCGTACATGCAAATTAGGGCTTTTTGTTGATGAAGTATTTCAGCCGTAAAACCATCTAGAAAACTGCGCCCTTCCTCAAGGATCACTTTGGCATCCTCAGCGCAACTTTTCAGTGGCTAGATCTCCCAAAAAGTGAAACCCTAGTTTCACAAAGTACTAGAAGTACCAGAGTACCAGAAAACCAGAAGCACCAGTCCAGAAATCCGCAGATCAAGTTTGGAGTAAAAGTTGGATTTTCTAAGATCCAAACACATCAAGCTACTCGCCTCAGCAAAGCGCACCTCCTAGTAAGTTCAGAATTTGATTTTGAGCATTTTCATTTTTGGTCATTTTCCTAGCTCCAGGTAAAAGATGTCTGCAAGCACTAAGCTTGTTGACAAGCTGGAAGGTGTGGAAAACTTTCGTTCCTGGTAGTATAGGATTGGACTCATTCTTGAAGAGAATGACCTAGCAAGATTTGTCAAAGAAGAAGTGTCGGAACCCGACGATGCTGCAGACAAAGCAAAGCATCAAAAGGACACGATAAGGGCCAAAAGAATCATTGCAGATTCAATCAAAGATCACTTGATCCCTTATGTGTCATCAAAGAAGACTCTGAAAGAAATGTTTGATGCCCTAAGCAGACTATATGAAGGAAAGAACATAAACCGGAAGATGAATCTAAGAACTCAGCTCAAGAATACAAGGATGCAGAAAGGGGAATCAATCCAAGAATATTTCTCCMAAATATCCCAATTCAAAGAACAACTAGAAGCAATCGAAGATGCTATAGACAAAGACGAACTTATAATGACGGCCCTTAATCGTCTCACAAGACCTTGGGATGCATTCATCCAAACGATTTGTGCCAGAACAGAGAAACTAAAATTTGACAGTCTATGGGAAGAATGCATTCAAGAAGAAACAAGAGTAGCTAACCGAGAAGCGCTACTAGCAAGAGATGATGATCAAGCCCTCGCTACTCACACCAAAGGAGGAAGGAAGAAGTCTTACTTCCAGAAATAAACTCATAAAGAATCTCACCCCCAAAACAAATCTCAACCAAAGAGATTCCAGAAGAAAGGACAACGAAAGGAAAGAGATTACTCATTTGTCCAATGCTACCATTGTGACAAGATGGGACATATTGAGAGATATTGTCCAGCAAGATGAGAAGACTACAAAAGGAAAAAAAAGAGGCACCATGCCCATGCAGTTGAAGATGAAGAGCCACCCACAAAGATGTTAAGAGAACAAATTAAAGACTATGTCTTAATCTCGGCCCTCTCAAGATCGGTAACACTTGGAGAGGACACTTGGCTCATTGATAGTGGTGCCTCCAAGCACATGATAGGTCAAAGAGATATTCTCTCTTGCATTTCAGAAAAGAAGTTTTCTCATAAAGTGACACTTGGAGATGATTACAAATATCCCATCAAGGGAGTGGGAGAATCAAACTACAAGCTTAATTCAGGGAATTCAATGAAGATGAAGGACGTACTCTATGTACCAGGTTTGACAAAGAACCTACTCTCCTTTCAGCTTTAGAAAAAGGCTTCAGAGTTGCCTTCATAGATGGAGAAGTCCTTATGTGGGCTAAAGGAGAAACGTTGAAAGAAGCAATCATCATTGGAAAAGAAGAAGGTGGCTTGTATAAGCTAAAGGGTCACTCAAAAGCTGTCATGACCCACGCCATTGAGAATCCATGTGAACTTTGGCATAGAAGATTAACCCACATCAACTAAAAGACGTTGCCATACGTATGCAAAGCAGTCACAAGTCTACCAAAACTCAAGGTTGACCATGAAGGCGTGTGCAATGGATGTGCACAAGGGAAGAACATCAAGAACCCTTTTTCCAAAGACAGACAGCAAAGCAAAAGGAGTCCTAGAACTCATTCAATCATATGTGTGTGGCCCAATGCCATCGTCCTCCATCAGTGGGTATGTATACTATGTATCTTTTATTGATGATTATTCTCGTAAGACCTGGGTGTACTTTTTGAAATCAAAACATGAAGTGTTCAGTAAATTCAAGGAATTCAAAGCCTTGATAGAGAATCTTTCCGAAAGAAAGATCAAGATACTTAGGTCAGATAATGGAGGAGAATAGAACTCAAAAGAGTTTGTGAACTTCTGCAAAGATGTCGGGATCAAGAGGGAGCTCACCACTCCCTACAATCCTCAACAAAACGGTGTGGTAGAAAGAAAGAACAAAACAATAATGGAAGCAGTGAAGACCATGATCCATGATCAAGATCTTCCAATGTACTTATGGGCAGAAGCAGCAATGACAGCAGTATATGTGCAAAACTGATTGTCCCATAGTGCACTTGTGTTCAAGACCCCGGAAAAAAATGTTCATCGGAAAGAAGCCAGAGGTAACCCATCTCAAAATATTTGGCTACCCAGTATTTATACATATTCCAAAAGAGAAAAGAAACAAGCTAGACCCTTCAGGAAAGAAAGGAATATTTGTGGGATACTGTGAGGTCTCCAAGGCCTTCAGAATTTATATACCAGGTCACCATCACATTGAGATCAGCAGGGATGTCACCTTTGATGAAGATGCAGCTCTCAAGAAATCGAGAAGATGCCAGCTTGAAGAAGTATATGAAGAGGAACATGTAGCTCCCAGAGATGCAGAATTAGTGAGGGAGGTTCCCAGAGCTGCAGAACCAGTAAGGTAAGTCGTAACTTCTGATGAAGAAATTCTAGAAGATCATGATATAGTAGAATTTCAAGAACCTCTTCAGATGACGATCTCCCATAAGAGAAAGCCTGCTCGGGCAAGAGAGCTTATTCAAGATGGAGAGAAGTATGGTGTTCCCGAAGGAACCATGAGACAGGTGAAGAGACCAAAGCCATTCTGCAGTTATACGGCTTTGATGTGTGGTCTGCTAGAAAAGGAGCTTACCTGCTTTGAAGAAGCCATTCAGAAGAAAGAATGGGCAGACGTCATGACAGAGGAATACCAATCCATAATAAAGAATGATGTATGGGAAATAGTTCCCAAACCGAGGAGTAAGGATGTGGTATCTTCCAAATGGCTCTTCAAAATAAAACATGCTATTGATGGAAGTATTGAGAAGCATAAAGCAAGATTTGTCGCTCGTGGCTTTTCTCAAAACGAAGGCATTGACTATGAAGAGACATTCGCTCTTGTCGCTAGATACACTTCTATCAGAACCATCATAGCCCTTGCAGCTAAGATGAAATAGAAGTTACATCAGATGGACGTAAAGACAGCCTTCCTAAATGGTGTCATTGAAGAAGCAGTGTATATAGAGCAACCTCAAGGATTTGAAGTTGAAGACAAGAAGACTCATGTCTGCAAATTGAAGAAGGCTCTGTATGGATTGAAGCAAGCTCCTAGAGCTTGGTATGGCAAGATAGACGGTTTTCTAACGAGCTTGGGCTTTACCAAGAGTAAAGTTGATTCTAACCTCTACTTCAAGGTTATGAACGATGAGTCAGTGATATTGTTGTTGTATGTGGATAACTTATTCTTAACTGGAGAAGAAAATCTCATCATCGAATGTAAGAAGAAGCTCGCTTCATAATTTGAGATGAAAGACCTTGGCCTAATGCATTATTTCTTACGTCTTGAGGTATGGCAGAGCCCAGAGAGAATCTTCCTTAACCAAGGGAAGTATGCAATCGAAATCCTGAAGAGATTCGACATGTTGGAGTGCAAGTCCATGAATACACCCATGGAAATGAAGTTGAAGCTACTGGTCGACACTTCGTCTGATTTAATTGATGCCACGCTGTATAGACAGATCATTGGATCGTTAATGTACCTGACGAACACCAGACCAGATATTTGTTTTGTCGTGAACACCTTGAGTCAGTTTCTGGTAGAACCCAGACATGTTCACCTAGTTGTTGCAAAACATGTGATGAGGTACCTTAAGGGTACATTAGATTGTGGTCTCAGCTATGATGGAGATCATGATTTCACACTGAGTGGGTACACTGATTCAAATTGGGATGGAAGTGTCTCTGATAGGAAGAGCACTTCAGGATGTTGTTTCAGTTCGGGATCAGCCATGATCCCATGGCAGAGTAGGAAGCAATCCAGCATTGCTCTCAGTACAGCGGAAGCAGAATACATTGTTGCGTGTTGTGCCAGCTGCGAAGCTATATGGTTGCGTAAGTTATTGACTGGTCTATTCGAACTAGAGATGGAAGCAACCACGATCCTATGTGACAACCAGAGCTGCATAAAGATGACTGAGAATCCTGTATTTCATGACAAGTCAAAGCACATAGAGATCCGATATCATTACATCCGTGACATGGTGCAGAGAGGAGCCATAAAGCTCCAATATGTTAGCACGAATGAACAGGTTGTCGATGTGTTGACCAAGCCTCTATCTCGTGTAAAGTTTGAGCACTTTGGAGATAAGCTTGGTATAGTCCGGAAGGACCTCCCTCGAAATGGGGAGTAGTGTTGTGTTGAGATATGTCAAGCTAGCACTGTGCTTCTAGCTTAATTGCTGTGACGTAAAGCCAGTCTAGATTGTTGTGTAGAGATATGACTAGCACTGTGCTTCCAGCTTAATTGTTGTGACGTAAAGCCAGTCTAGTATTGTGTTGAGATATGCCTAGTACTGTGCTTCTAGCTTAATTGTTGTGACGTAAATCCAGTCTAGTATTGTGTTGAGATATGCCTAGTACTGTGCTTCCAACTTAATTGTTGTGACGTAAACCCAGTCTAGTATTGTGTTGAGATATGCCTAGTACTGTGCTTCCAGCTTAATTGATGTGACGTAAAGCCAGTCTAGATTATTGTGTTGAGATATGCCTAGTACTGTGCTTCCAGCTTAATTGATGTGACGTAAAGCCAGTCTAGATTATTGTGTTGAGATATGCCTAGTACTGTGCTTCCAGCTTAATTGTTGTGACGTAAAGCCAATCTAGATTGTTGTGTTGAGATATGACTAGTAATGTGCTTCCAGCTTAATTGTTGTAACGTAAAGCCAGTCTAGTACCGTGCTTCCAGTTTAATTGTTGTGACGTAAAGCCAACATAGTACTGTGCTTCCAACTTAATTGCTGTGACGTAAAGCCAGTCTACTATTGTGATTCCAACTTAATTGTTGTGTAGTGTGCCAGCCTCGTGTTGTGATGATGAGTCAGCCTCGTGCTGTGATGATGATGTATTAGTTTTATACTAATCCATATTGATGCAGATGATGATTTCATTCCATTGAGAATGACGATGCTGCAGATGAGAAAAACTTCCAATGATTTATAGATACGCCAGTCAGTGTTCCAAGATGATATTGATGATGTTGTCCTCTCACCCACCTGATGTTGTTGATGATGTTGTACTCTCTCTCGCCCGATGTTGTTGAAGAATACCCTTCTTGTTAAGGGGGAGTGTTGAAATAATGTAACTGCAAAGTGTATTCTAAATATTATTGTGGAATTATTCATTAGATCAATCCCCTATTGTGGATTGATCATGTCAGCTATTGTAAAAGACCAAATCCCCTTTTGCGGATTGGTCAAAACATAATTGTAATTGGCAGAATAAGAAGTCGGCCCCAGAATATATTAAAGGTGGTTATAACCACCCAGATTGAGAAGTCGGCCCTGCCAATGAAGAGACTTCCACACGTGCCAAAATTGTATAAATAAGGAGGCTAGCGTCTCACTTAGACACGCACTCACTTGTTCATTGAGAGACAAGTTTCGGAGTTGCAATTGGAGAAGAGAGAGAGAGAAGGCGCATTCTTGGGAGAGGACTTTCTGTATTTGTTTGAGTTATCTCTTGGCATTGTATTGGCTATCTATACTAAGGAAATTTTGTTAGGTTTTCTCCCCCATGAGGGTTTCCCAGGATAAATGATGTGTCTCTTGTGATTGTGTATTTCTCAGTGATCCTATCTTATGCTATTGTTATCTATTGAAATGCACAGAACTCTAATAATAGCTTAAACCTTAACACAAATTGTGAAAGCAATCTTTGAAAGATACTATTATTGCTAGGTGCAATGAATACTCGACTGCATATGAATACAATTGATATAGATGCGTATTGTACTTGTTCGCAAGTTGAACTAACGTCTCCTCTAGATAGATATTTCTTGTTTTCTCTTGTTATTCTTGTTCCGGGCAGGTACCCTTGTGAAATATGTTTGATGAACAATCCTTGCAGAAGTTGTCATAGAAGAAGTTTATAAGGATGACACAACTGCAAGATAGGCAGCAATCAAAACAGATAGAAACAAACTTAAAGAGACTCGGAGGAGTCAAACTCGAAGGAAGTCAGGAATAGAAAGGAAACCCGAACAGGCTTGTGACACCTTGCAGCGAGCAAAGAGAGATGCAGCAGACAAAAGCATGGACTCTTGCAGATGGAGGGAGTCGATCACAGAATTCCAAAAGAAGAGCATGCATATTGCTCGTTCAAGCATGAAGTTGGGATTAGGAGGGAGCTAATCCCCAACGATATGATCCATTGAAAAATCCGTGAATACCATGAAGTATTTGTCCATGTTCTTCATTGGAAGTAGCAACCATGATAAGCAGCACGTGTCCAGCTTGACTCTAGAAGAAGTCTTCTTCGAAAAGAAGCCTTGAATATCCTTGGTTGTCCATCTACATTTATGTTCCTATGACGGAAGGTTGGAACCTTCAGGAAAGAAGGGCATGTAATCTATAGAAGATTCCATGGACTCCAACTTGAATAAAAACATGAGGAAGAACATGAATATTCCAAGAAAGAAATAAAAAGTCAAAACAACCAATTGAACCAATTTGAATCCACTAGAAGCAGTCAAGCAAAAGGAATGGAACGAAGTTGTGATGAAGAACAATGTATGTGAGAAATTGTGAAAAAGACTTGAGCATTGATAGATACAAGGCAAGACTCAGGGCTAGAGGGTTCTCCCAGAAGGAGGGAGAAGACTATGATGATAGCTTGTTCCAGTAACCAGACATACCTCTGTTAATGTTTAAGCCATTATTATAGTTCTTTGCATTTAAATAGATAACAATAGCATAATACAAGATCACTGAGAAATACACAATCACAAGAGACATAGCATTTATCCTGGGAAACCCTCTAGGGGAAGAAAACCCAGCAAAACTTCCTTATTATAGATAGCCAATACAATGCCAAGAGATAACTCAAACTAAAACAGAAGATCCTCTCCCAAAGATGCGCCACTCTCTCTCCTTCTTCTCTAACTGTAGTTCTGAAACTTGTCTCTCAATGAGCGAGTGAGTTGTGTGTTTAAGTGAGGCACTAGCCTCCCTATTTATACAAGACTGGCACGTGTGAAGTGCCTCTTCACTGGCAGGGCCGACCTCTCCAACTAGGTGGTTATAACCACCTTTATTATATTTCGGGGCCTCTTGATATATTCTGGGGCCGACTTCTGCTTTTGCCTTTTATAATTACATTATGACCAATATGCAAAAGGGGATTTGGTCCTTCTACAATAGCCGACATGATCAATCCACAATGAGGATTGATCCAATAAATAATATATCAAATAATAATAAGAATACACTTTGCAGTTACATTATTTTAACACTCCCCCTTAACAAGAAGGGTATTCTTCAACAGCATCAGGCGAGAGAGAGAGGACAACATCATCAACAGCATCAAGTGGGTGAGAGGACAACATCATTAATATCATCCTGGAACACTGACTGGCGTATCTATAAATCATCGGAAGTTTTCTTCATCAGCAACATCATCATTCTCAAAGGAATGCAATCATCATCTGCATCAATTTGTATTAGTATAAAACTGATACATCATCATCATCATCACAGCACGAGGCTGGCTCATCATAATAATACTAGACTGGCTTTACGTCACGGCTATCAAGCCGGAAGAAGAGTTCTAGTCTCATCTCATAGTCTTGCTTTACATCACAGTTGTCAAGACGAAAGCAAGATGCTCGTCCTGCTTTACGTCACAACCATCAGGTCGGAAGCAGGATACTAGATTGGCTTTACGTCACAGCTATCAAGCCAGAAGCTCAGTGCTAGTCTCATCACATCATCTTGCTTTACGTCATAACCATCAGGTCGGAAGCAAGGTACTCGTCCTGCTTTACGTCACAACCATCAGGTCGGAAGCAGGATACTAGACTGGCTTTACATCACAGCTATCCAGCTGGAAGCTCAGTGCTAGCCTCATCACATCATCTTGTTTTACATCACAACCATCAAGTCGGAAGCAAGGTACTCGTCCTTCTATACGTCACAACCATTAGGTCGGAAGCAAGGTACTCGTCCTACTTTACTTCACAACCATCAGGTCGGAAGTAGAATACTAGACTGGCTTTACGTCACAATTATCCAGTCGGAAGCACAGTACTAGTCACATCACATCATCTTGCATTACGTCACAACCGTCAGGTCGGAAGCAAGAGATGTCTCATCACAGCAACTACTCCCCCTTTCGAGGAAGGTCCTTTCAGACTATACCAAGCTTATTTTGAAAGTGCTCAAACTTTACATGATAGAGGCTTGGTCAACACATCAACAACCTGTTCATCCATGCTAATGTACTGCAGCCTTAAGGCTCCTCTCTGCACCATGTCACGGATGTAATGATATCGGATCTCTATGTGCTTCGACCTGTCGTGGAATACAGGATTCTTTGTCATCTTTATGCAGCTCTGGTTGTCACATAAGATCATGGTTGCTTTCATCTCTAAGTCAAATAGGTCGGTCAACAACTTTCGAAGCCATATAGCTTCGCAGCTGGCAGAACATGCAGCAATGTATTCTACTTCCGTTGTGTTGAGAGCAATGCTGGATTGCTTCCTACTCTGGCACAAGATCATGGTTGATCCCAAACTGAAACAGCATCCTGAAGTGCTTTTCCTATCAGAAACACTTCCTGCCCAATCTGCATCAATATATCCACTCAATGTGAAATCATGATCTCCATCATAGTTGAGACCACAATCTATTGTACCCTTAAGGTACCTCATCACATGTTTTGCAGCCACTAGGTGAACATGTCTTGGTTCTACCAGAAACTGACTCAAGGTGTTCACAGCAAAACAAATGTCTGGTCTAGTGTTCGTCAGGTATATCAGCGATCCAATAATCTGTTTGTACAGTGTGGCATCAATCAACTCTGACGAAGTGTCGACCAACAGCTTCAGCTTCGCTTCCATGGGTGTATTCATGGGCTTGCATTCCAACATGTCGAATCTCTTCAGGATTTCGACTGCTTACTTCCCTTGGTTAAGGAAGATCCTCTCTGGACTTTGCCATACCTCAAGACATAAGAAATGATGCATTAAGCCAAGGTCTTTCATTTCAAATTATGAGGCAAGTCTCTTCTTAGATTCAATGATGAGCTTTTCTTCTCCAGTTAAGAATAAGTCATCCACATATAGCAGTAATATTATTGGCTCATCATTCATGATCTTGAAGTAGAGGTTAGAGTCTCCTTTACTCTTGGTAAAGCCTAAGCTTGTCAAGAAACTGTCTATACGGCCATACCAAGCTCTAGGAGCTTGCTTCAATCCGTATAAGGATTTCTTCAATCTGCAGACATGAGACTTCCTGTCTTCAACTTCAAATCCTTGAGGTTGCTCTATATACACTTCCTCCTCGATGACAACATTTAGGAAAGTTGTCTTTACGTCCATCTAGTGCAGCTTCCACTTCATCTTAGCTGCAAGAGCTATGATGGTTCTGATCGAAGTGTATCTGGCTACAGGAGCGAATCTCTCTTCATAGTCAATCCCTTCCTTTTGAGAAAAGCCACGAGGGACAAATCTTGCTTTATACTTCTCAATACTTCCATCAGCAGCATGTTTTATTTTGAAGAGCCATTTGGAAGATACCACATCTTTACTCTTCGGTTTGGGAACTATTTCCCATACTTCGTTCTTCATTATGGATTGGTATTCCTCTATCATGGCATCTGCCCATTCCTTCCTCTGAATGGCTTCTTCAAAGCAGGTAGGCTCCTTCTCTAAGGGGCCACACATCAAGGCCGTATAACTGGAGAATGGCTTTGGTCTTTTCACCCGTCTTGTGGTTCCTTGGGGAACACCGTACTTCTCTCCATCTTGAATAAGCTCTCGAGCCAAAGTTGGCTTCCTTTTATGGAGGATCGTCATCTGAGGAGGTTCTTGCACTTCTGATATATCATGGTCTTCTAGAATTTCCTCATCACGGGAAGTTAAGACTTCCCTCACTAGTTCTGCGGCTCTGGGAACCTCCCTCATTGCAGTACTAGGGATTACGGGTTCCTCTTCATATACTTCTTCAAGCTGGCATCTTCTAGATTTCTTGAGCGATGCATCTTCATCAAAGGTCACATCCCTGTTGATCTCAATGTGACGGTGACCTGGTATATAGATTCTGAAGGCCTTGGAGACTTCAGAATATTCCAGTATCCCAATATTCCCTTCCTTCCTGAAGGTTCCATCTTGTTTCTCTTCTCTTTCGATATATGAATAAATACTGGGCAGCCAAATATTTTGACATGGCTTATCTCTGGCTTCTTTCCGGTGAACATCTCTTCCGGGGTCTTGAGCCCAAGTGCACTATGGGATAATCGGTTCTGCACATATACAATTGCCATTGTTGCTTCTGCCCATAAGCACATAGGAAGATCTTGATCTTGGATCATAGTCTTCAAAGATTCCATTATTGTTCTGTTCTTTCGTTATGCTACACCGTTTTGTTGGGGATTATAGGGAGTAGTGAGTTCCCTCTTGATCCCAACATCTTTGCAGAAGTTCACAAACTCTTTTGAGGTATATTCTCCTCCATTATCTGACCTGAGTATCTTAATCTTTCTTTCAGAAAGATTCTCTATCAAGGCTTTGAATTCCTTGAACTTGCTAAACACTTCATCTTTAGATTTCAAAAAATATATCCAGGTCTTACGAGAATAATCATCAATAAATGATACATAATATACATACCCACTAATGGAGGACGATGGCATCGGGCCACATACATCTGAATGAATGAGCTCTAAGACTCCTTCTGCTTTGTTGTCTCTCTTCGAAAACGGGTTCTTGAAGTTCTTCCCTTGAGCACACCCATTGCATACGCCTTCATGGTCACCTTTGAGTTCTGGTAAACCTGTGTCTGCTTTGCATATGTATGGTAGCGCCTTGTAGTTGATGGCAGCCTCTAAGTGACCCTTTAGTTTATACAAGCCATTTTCTTCACTAGAATGATGATTGTTTCATTTAAGGTTTCTCCTTTAGCCCACATAAGAACTTCTCCATCTATGAAGGCAACTCTGAAGCCTTTCTTTTCTAAAGCTGAAATGGAGAGTGGGTTCTTGGTCAAACCTGGTACATATAGTACGTCCTTCATCTTCAATGAATTCCCTGAATTCAATTTGTAGTTTGATTCTCCCACTCCCTTGATGGAATATTGGTAATCATCTCCAAGTGTCACTTTCTGAGAAAACTTCTTTTTTGAGATACAAGAGAGAATGTTTCTTTGTCCCGTCATGTGCTTGGATGCACCACTATCAATGAGCCAAGAGTCCTCTCCAGGTGTTACAGATCCTGAGAGCGCCGAGATTAAGACATGGTCTTTCATCTGCTCTCTTATCATCTTTGCAGGTGGCTCTTCATCTTCGACTACATGGGCATGGTGTCTCTTATGTTTTCTCTTGTATTCTTCTCGTCTGGTTGGACAAAACTTCGCAATATGTCCCATCTTGTCACAATGATAGCATTGTACAGATGAATAGTCTCTTTCCTTTGGTTGTCCTTTCTTCTGAAATCTCCTTGGATGATATTCTTTATGATTGAATTTGTTTGACTGTTGAGGCTCTGTATGAGTCTCCTTTTGGAAGTAGGGTTTCTTCCTTCCTCCTTTGGTGTGAGTAGCTAGGGCTTGATCATCATCTCTTGCTAGTAACGCTTCACAATTCGCTACTCTTGTTTCTTCATGGATGCACTCTTCCCATAGACCATCAAACAATAGTTTCTTTGTCCTGCCACAAATCATTTGGATGAATGCACCTAAGGTCTTTTGAGAACATTTAGGGCTGTCGTCACAAGTTCGTCTTCGTCTATAGTATTTCCGATTGCTTCTAGTTATTCTTTGAATTGAGATATTCTGGAGAAATATTCCTGAATAGTTTCTCCTTTCTGCATCCTTGTATTCTTCAGTTGAGGTCTTAGATTCATCTTTCGGTTTATGTTCTTTCCTTCAAACATTTCTTTCGGAGTCTTCTTAGATGACACATAAGGAATCAGGAGGCCTTTGATTGAATCTGCAATGATTCTTTTGGCCCTGATTGTGTCCTTTTGATGCTTTGCCTTTTCTGCAGCATCGGCGAGTTCCGACACTTTTTCTTTGACGAATCTTGCTAAGTCATTCTCTTCAAGAATGATGCCAATCCTATACTTCTAGGCACAAAAGTTTTCCACTCCTTCTAGCTTGTCAACAAGTTTAACGCTTGCAAACAACTTTTACCTGGAGCTAGGAAAATGACCGAAAAATGAAAGTGCTCAAAATCAAAATCTGAACTTACCAGGAGGTGCGCTTGGTTGAGGCGAGTAGCCTGGTGAGTTTGGATCTAAGAAAATCCAACTTTTGCTCCTCCAAACTTGATCTATGGATTTCTGGACTAGTGCTTCTGGTTTTCTGGTACCTCTGGTACTCTGGTACTTCTGATACTTTGTGAAACTAGGGTTTCACTTTTCGGGAGATCTAGCCACTGAAAAGGTGCGCTAAGAGTGCCAAAGTAATCCTTGGGGGAGGGCGCACTTTTCTAGGTGGTTTTAGGGCTGAAAAGCTTCACCATCAAAAAGCCCTAATTTGCATGTACGGCAATAGTGACGTTTTTCACTCTTGTGAAAGATGCTTCCTTCAGCTTGGCTCTGATACCATGTTCATGTTTAAGCCATTATTATAGTTCTTTGCATTTCAATAGATAACAATAGCATAATACAAGATCACTGAGAAATACACAAGAGACACAGCATTTATCCTGGGAAACCCTCTAGGGGAAGAAAACCCAGCAAAACTTCCTTATTATAGATAGCCAATACAATGCCAAGAGATAACTCAAACTAAAACAGAAGATCCTCTCCCAAAGATGTGCCTCTCTCTCCTTCTTCTCTAACTGCAGTTCTGAAACTTGTCTCTCAATGAGCAAGTGAGTTGTGTGTCTAAGTGAGGCGCTAGCCTCCCTATTTATACAAGACTGGCACGTGTGAAGTGTCTCTTCACTGGCAGGGCCAACTTCTCCAACTGGGTGGTTATAACTACCTTTATTATATTTCGGGGCCTCTTGATATATTCTGGGGCCGACTTCTTCTTTTGCCTTTTACAATTACATTATGACCAATCCGCAAAAGGGGATTTGGTCCTTTTACAATAGCCGACATGATCAATCCACAATGGGGATTGATCCAATGAATAATGTATCAAATAATAATAAGAATACACTTTGCAGTTACATTATTTTAACAACCTCTACCTGAGCCATTATATCTCCTGCAGTATCCATGGGTTGGAGTTTACATCAGATGAATGTAAAGACTATTCTTCTCAACAGAGTAATTGAAGAAGAAGTGTATGTAGAGAAACCTTAAGGTTTTGAGGGATACCAGAAAGAGACCCTTGTATGGGGATGGAAGAAGACCTTGTATGGATTCAAGCAAAACTTGGGGCAGAGCCTCTCATGTACAGCAGAAGCGTGGTGAAAACTTCCTATGACAGAGGAAGTATATTAAAATGGTTCTTCAGAAGTCTGGGATGACGGATTGCAAATCCATGGCAAACTCCCATGATGACAGATCTGAAGAAGTTGAGAGACTCTGATCTAGTAGACCGGTCTCTGTATCGACAATTGATTGGCTCATTAATGTATTTGGAGAATACTCAATCGGATATTTGCCTTGTGGGACGTTTGAGTTATGATATACAACTCCATGGATTTATCGATTCAGATTGGAAAGGGAGTGCAGATCATATAAGAAGTGCTACTTGGATATGTTTTAGTTTGAGCTTTACCACGATGTCATGGGCTAGGAGAAAACAGAACTCTGTTGCACTCAGCACTGCAGAAGCAGAGTATATTGCAGCTCGTGATGCTTGTACAGAAGCAGTGTGGCTCCATAAGTTGGTTTCTGGACTGTCTGATCAGGTGTTGAATTCGACCGTGATATATTATGATGATCAGAGTTATGTGAAGCTTTCAGAGAACCCGGTGTTCCATGATAGGTCGAAACACATTGAGATCAAGCATTGTATTCTCCGTGATAAAGTCCAGAGGGGAGAAGTGGTTCTCCAATATATCTCCACAGATGAGCAGATAGCAGATATTTTGGTAAAGCCTCTGTCCAAGATGAAAAGCTTACGTACTTAAGGGGCAAGTTGGGACTCGTGGAGACGAATTCCTTATTGAAAAAGGAAGTGATACTCCCAAGTTGGGAGGGAGCATTGATATGTTATTGATTTATGGACAGTCATTTTTCAATTCAAAAAATGGTTCAGGTTGGGCAGTTCCTTTCCAGTCCGAAAAGTGGTTCAAAATTTCTGACAGATAGTCATTTTCCAGTTTGGAAAATGGTCCAGATCGGACAGTCATTTTCGTAATGAAAATGGTCCGATAGATTGTTGATGTACCATAGACAGTGATTCCCCTTGTGGGCAGTGTGGGGGAATGGTATCGGACAGTCATTCTTCTTGGCAGTCACTCTGAGTAGTGGTCAAGTAGAATGGTCCGCCTCGCCGGGCAATCATTCTTTCGAAGTTCACAGTTATGAGCAATTTCGAAGAATGGTCCATTTTAGAGGTTGGTGCAGGACAGTCATTTCCATAGGAAATGGTTCGGATAGTCCTTCACTAGGGCAGACTCATTCTCTCCAGGTTACAATGTCATTAGTGTTGGAAGAATGGCCCAGTTAGGGGAATGGTCCAGGTTCAACAATCAGAGACGGGCATTCCCTAGGGCAGACTCATTCTCTCCAGGTTGCACTATGATTAGTGCCGGAGGAATGGCCCAATTAGGTGAATGGTCCAGGCTCAGAAATCAGGGACAGTTATTCTTCTATGCTTGGAAAGAATAGTCCAAATAGCCCATGGCTGATGTTTTACGTTTTACTTTCTGAGGGAAAATGCTAGTCTAGATCTCACAGATGTGAGTGGAAGAATGGCCCAGATGACTAAGTTTGTATCATGATATTGTTTATGCAGGTTGATATTGTTGAAATTAATGCAGCTGCAAGAGCCATTCTCTGGAGCATGGAAAAGACCCCAGCTATGGACTAGGGCCCCCAACACACTCCTGGGGTTTCTTGGTATGAGACCAAGCAGTGTGAGCCATGGCAAAAGACCCTTGTGAGGGCCCCCAGTAGATGACTGGGGTTCTTGGTCCAGGACCAAGCAGTAAAGACCCTAGATGTATTCTAGGGCCCCTGGATGTGTTCCATGGAATCCTTGCCCTGAGCTTGGATTCATCCTTGGATATGCTCCTTGGTGGCTGATATAAGTCCCTAGATGTGTCTAGGGCCCCTGGATGTGTTCCAGGGAATCCTTGCTCAGTCCTTGGATTGATCCTTGGATATGTTCCTTTGTGGTTGATATAAGTCCCTAGATGTGTCTAGGGCCCCTGGATGTGTTCCAGGGAATCCTTGCTCAGTGCTTGGATTGATCCTTGGATGTGTTCCTTGGTGGTTGATATAAGTCCCTAGATGTGTCTAGGGCCCCTGGATGTGTTCCAGGGAATCCTTGCTCAGTGCTTGGATTGATCCTTGGATATGTTCCTTGGTGCTTGATATGAGTCCCTAGATGTGTCTAGGGCCCCTAGATGTGTTCCAAGGAACCCTTGCCTAATGCATGGGTTAATCCTTGGTCTTGTACCCTGGTGGATAAGACCCTAGATGTATTCTAGGGCCCCAGATGTGTTATGGGGAAACCTGGTCCTTAACCGAGTAGATCTTGGTGAAATACCAAGATGTGTTGATGTGTGATCCTCTTCCTCTCTCTTGGGATGGTCCATGAGACCTAGGAGTACCTATGAAGATGGACATGACCACATTGTTGATGTACCCTCTTATGCAATGATGATAAAGTTTATAGGTCACTATGAGACTCATGTAGACATGTTTTTCCATTATGGACCCCCTCTTGACTTTGTCCTAACAGATACCCCCTTGTTGTTTTCCTTTCCCTCTTGTTTTATGTGATTGGGGTTTTACTTTATGTGATTGGGGTCTTATTTTATAAGATTGGGGTTTTGTATTTGTTTAGGGTTTTTATAAATTATATTAATATTAACTGACACATTAATTAATATTTATATTAATTAAATGTCAATATTTAATTATAATTCTAATTACCCTAACCCCTCTCCCTAACTATAAATAAGACCCTACCCTATTGCATTTTCACTTACACTCACTCTCTCCTCTCTCTCCTTGTTGTGGCTACCTCAGTGACTACTCTCCTTTGATTGGTGCGGCCTCTCTTCTGGTTATTAGTTTCAGTTTCAGATCTGAGATTTTGTGTTGGTCGGAAGCTTCTCCTTTCAGGTATGCTGATGTATGTTTACTGGATCTGTTTCTCTGAGCTAGGAGGTGCCTCCCAAGGGCTATCGGACCTGGTCTCTTGCACAGAGGAGCCTCCCAAGTGTTGTCGGACATGGTCTCTTGCACAGAGGTGCCTCCCAAGGGCTGTCGAACCTGGTCTCTTGCACAAAGTTAACTCCCGTTACCTACTGGACCTGTTTGTGAGTGCCAGATCCGCCTTCTAGGTTTCGCGGCCTCCTCTCTGGACTGATATCTTGTTGTGTGTAGGTCGTGGCTCCTTCTTCTGGTTGTCGCTGTTGAAATAATGTAACTGCAAAGTGTATTCTAATTATTATTTGATATATTATTCATTGGATCAATCCCCATTGTGGATTGATCATGTCAGCTACTGTAAAGCACCAATTCCCCTTTTGTTGTAATGTCCCTTTCCAAATAGGAGCTCCAAAAGAGGAGGCTTAATGGTCTAAACCGCCCCGTTAGACTATAGCCAGGGCCAAAGAGGGGTAAACAGGGTTACTAGAGGTCACTCCAGTCACAGGTGTTATATTCGGAAAGCGACATTGAGCTAAAAAGGGTTAGAAGCGCTTTTAAGTCATTATGAGCTAAAAATAGAAGTCGACAGTGAATTAGGGTTTCAGCAGTGATTTAGGGTTTTGGAAGTCAACAACGAATTAGGGTTTCGGCATGATTTAGGGTTTTGGAAATCAACAATGAATTAGGTTTCAGCATGATTTAGGGTTTTGGAAAGCTATAAAGGAAGGGTCAGCGACCTAATTCATCATTATGCAAAGTATGACTTGTCATTGAGGAGAAGAGGCGCATCTCAGGAGAGATAGTTCAATGCATTCTAGGAGGAAGACACCAGTTGGTTGATTTCGGTGTTGAAAGACACACCCTAGTCACCAGGAAGATCATCCAGGTCTTCCATCATTCTTCATTGATTCTGCAGTGCTCCCATATTCCGGGTATTATCTTTTAGTTGCTTATTTGTATTCCGGCTAAGATCCTTTTGTCTTTTGATCTAGCCGAGTGTTGTTATTTTATTCAGCCGTAGTTGCTTATTTATATTCCGGCTAAGATCCTTTGTATGTTGATCTAGTCGAGTATTGTCAGTTATTCAGCCGGATTCGGCCATTTTGTAATCCACAGAGATATCATAATACAAACTTTGCAGTCCTTTGTCGCGTTTATTATTTGTATGATCATTTATATGTTGTAAACCTTTGATCCTACACACACATTAGCAGTGTTTCCTAGACTAGCCAAGTCAAGAACATTACAATGGTATCAGAGCTTTAGTCCTGCCAGCCTGTGACTAAAGACAATGAGTGCAGCAGAAGACCCAGAGGGTCGTGAACACGTAGGTGACGAATATGTCACTTACAA
>JZKD02S1810250.1:537011-558624 GCA_000966675.3 Picea glauca | reverse complement strand
TATATTCGGAAAGTGACATTGAGCTAAAAAGGGTTAAAAACGCTTTTAAGTCATTATGAGCTAAAAATAGAAGTCAACAGTGAATTAGGGTTTCAGCAGTGATTTAGGGTTTTGGCAGTCAACAGCGAATTAGGGTTTTAGCATGATTTAGGGTTTTGGAAATCAACAACGAATTAGGGTTTCAGCATGATTTAGGGTTTTGGAAAGCTATAAAGGAAGGGTCAGCGACCTAATTCATCATTATGCAGATTATGACTTGTCATTGAGGAGAAGAGGCACATCTCAGGAGAGATAGTTCAGTGTATTCCAGGAGGAAGACACCAATTGGCTGATTTCGATGTTGAAAGACACACCTTAGTCACCAGGAAGATCATCCAGGTCTTCCATCATTCTTCGTTGATTCCGCAGTGCTCCTATATTCCGGGTATTATCTTTTAGTTGCTTTTTTGTATTCCGGCTAAGATCCTTTTGTATTTTGATCTAGCCAAGTGTTGTTATTTTATTCAGCCGCAGTTGCTTATTTATATTCCGGCTAAGATCCTTTGTATGTTGATCTAGTCGAGTATTGTCAGGTATTCAGCCGCATTCAGCCATTTTATAATCCACAGAGATATCATAATACAAACTTTGCAGTCCTTTGTCGCGTTTATTATTTGTATGACCATTTACATGCTGTAAACCTTTGATCCTACACACACATTAGCAGCGTTTCCTAGACTAGCCAAGTCAGGAACATTACATTTGTGGATTGGTTATAATGTAATTGTAATAGGCAGAAAGAAAAGTCGGCCCCGAAATATATTAAAGAAGCCCCAAAATATAATAAAGGTGGTTATAACCACCCAGAAGAAGAAGTTGGCCCTGCTAGTGAAAAGACACTTCCACCCGTGCCAGACTTGTATAAATAAGGAGGCTAGCGCCTCACTTAGACACACACTCACTTGTTCATTGAGAGACAAGTTTCGGAGCTGCAGTTGGAGAAGAGAGAGAGAGAGAGAGAGAGAGAAGAGAGAGAGAGGCGCATCTTTGGGAGAGGACTTTCTGTACTTGTTTGAGTTATCTCTTGGCATTGTATTGGCTATCTATATTAAGGAAGTTTTTCTGGGTTTCTGCCCCATGAGGGTTTCCCAGCATAAATGATGTGTCTCTTGTGATTGTGTATTTCTCAGTGATCTTATCTTATGTTGTTGTTATTCATTGAAGAAATGCAAAGAACTATAATAATGGCTTAAATATTAACATGGTATCAGAGCCAAGCTGAAGAGAGCATCTTTCACAAGAGAAAGTGAAAAACGTCACTGTTGTTGTACAAGCAAATTAGGGCTTTTGTTGGTGAGGTATTTCAGCCCTAAAACCATCTAGAAAAGTGCGCCCTCCCCCAAGGATCATTTTGGCACCTTCCGCGCACCCTTTCAGTGGCTAGATCTCCCGAAAAGTGAAACCCTAGTTTCACGAAGTACCAAAAAACCAGAGTACCAAAAGTACAAGAGTACCAGAAAACCAAAAGCATCAGTCCAGAAATCCGAAGATCAAGTTTGGAGGGGTAAAAGTTGTATTTTCAAAAATCTAACTATACCATCTTACTCGCCTCAGCTCAGCGCATCTATGCCTTGGATCAGAATTTCAAAATTCGAAGTTTGAAAAATTAGGGTTTCCTCATAAAACCCTAAGTTGCAGTTGCAGTCTCAGAACCAATTGCAGTATCAGAACCAGTTGCAGTTGCAGTTGCAGCCGTACCACCAGTTGCAGTCACCCTTGAAATTTTTAAGAGTTGGAAATGATTATCGCTACTGCCAGATGGTGCCACTACCTGCAAATGCTATCAAAGGTATGTACTCACATATGTTTAAATGGTTAAACTTTAAAGAGTATTTGCAGGAGAAGGGATCTCTTGCCATAGATCCAGAAGGATCTCAAGATCCAACACATTCAGAGGAATGAAGCAACCCAGGTGTGATTATTTTGACATGCATTCATTTGTTATATTGATTAATGTTGCATGTTGTAGCTATGACCATCATTCTAACCTTTTCTAAGTCAAGGTATTAGATGGATTAAAAGTTGAGATCATAGAGCTTATCCTCTAACCCAACCTTCTGTCAAGATAGCATATTGTCTTAGTACAGAAGACAGGTTGAAGAAAGCACTCGTCATCTTGAGTGAAGGAGACTCTGAAGAAAAGCAAGCACTCATTCCTGAGGACAAGGCTCCAGGTTTAATTAATCAAGTTAATAAGATTCAAAGGTACACAAGACAAGTTGATGACTAGAGTTGAGATAGAAATCTTTGTAAAGTATCATACTTGATAGCATGTGAGCATATCGAGGTAAATGCTTAACATAATCATTTGTCTGATACAACTAACACCTCCTCTAGGAAGAATCACGTGTGTTAGTTCCAGGTTGCCATGGAGGAATGTTTGATAACAACACTATGAGAGTGTTGAACTCATTTCGTATCGTATTCCTTACCTTTAATCTTTGCTTCAGACAAGTTACAAGTGATAGCTCTAAAGGAGCTAATGTGGTGATTGTTCGTGTTATTGCTTTATATTATCAAAAGGATATTACTCTTGCTTGTTGTTTTGTTGACCTTGTTCCAGGTCATAGGGAAGCAATAGTGAAGGTTGCAGAAGGCAACGTACTAAAGGAGAAACCATAAATGAAGCAATCATCATTGGAAAAGAAGAAAATGGTTTGTATAAGCTAAAGGGTCACTCAGAAGCTACCATGGCCCACGCCATTGAAAACCCATGTGAACTTTGGCATAGAAGATTAGCTCACATTAACTACAAGGCACTACCATACATATGCAAAGCGGTCACATGTTTACTAGAACTCAAGGTTGACCATGAAGGCATATGCAATGGATGTGCACAAGGGAAGAACATCAAGAACCCTTTTTCCAAAGAGAGACAGCAAAGCAGAAGGAGTCCTAGAACTCATTCATTCAAGATGTGTGTGGCCCAATGCCATCGTCCTCCATTAGTGGGTATGTATATTATGTATCATTTATTGATGATTATTCTCGTAAGACCTGGTTGTATCTCTTGGAATCTAAAGATGAAGTGTTCATCAAATTCAAGGAATTCAAAGCCTTGATAGAGAATCTTTCTGAAAGAAAGATCAAAATACTCAGGTCAGATAATGGAGGAGAATACACCTCAAAAGAGTTTGTGAACTTCTGCAAAGATGTTGGGATCAAGAGGGAACTCACTACTCCCTATAATCCTCAACAAAACAGTGTGGCTGAAAGAAAGCACAGAACAATAATGGAAGTCGTGAAGACCATGATCCACGATCAAGATCTTCCTATGTGCTTATGGGCAGAAGCAGCACTGACAGTCGTATATGTGCAAAACCAATTGTCCCAAAGTGCACTTGTGTTCAAGACCCCGGAAGAGATGTTCACCGGAAAGAAGCCAGAGGTAAGCCATCTCAAAATATTTGGTTGCCCAATATTTATACATATACCGAAAGAGAAAAAAAACAAGTTGAATCCCTCAGGAAAGAAGGGAATATTTGTGGGATACTGTGAGGTCTCCAAGGGCTTTAGGATCTATATACCAGGTCACCGTCACATTGAGATCAGCAGGGATGTGACCTTTGATGAAGATGCAGCGCTCAAGAAATCGAGAAAATGCCAACTTGAAGAGGTATATGAAGAGGAACCCGTAATCCCCAGAGTTGCAGAATCCATGAGGGAGGTTCCCAGAGTTGTTGAACCAATGAGGGAAGTCGTAACTTCCCCTGAAGAGGAAATTCTAGAAGATCATGACGTAGTAGAGTTTCAAGAACCTCCTCAGATGACAATCTCCCATAAAAGAAAGCCAGCTTGGGTTAGAGAGCTTATTCAAGATGGAGAGAAATATGGTGTTATCAAAGGAACCACGAGACATGTGAAGAGACCTAAGCCATTCTCCAGTTATATGGCTTTGATGTGTGATCTCCTAGAGAAGGAGCCTACCTGCTTTGAAGAAGCCATTCAGAAGAAAAAATGGGCAAATGCCATGACAGAAGAATACAAATCCACAATAAAGAACGATGTATGGGAAATAGTTCCCAGACCGAATAGCAAGGATGTGGTATCGTCCAAATGGCTCTTCAAAATAAAACATGCCGCTAATGGAAGTATTGAGAAGTATAAAGCAAGATTTGTAGCTCGTGGCTTTCCTCAAAAAGAAGGCATGGACTATGCAGAGACATTCGCTCATGTAGCCAGATACACTTCGATCAGAACCATCATAGCCCTTGCAGCTAAGATGAAGTGGAAGTTACACCAGATGGTCATAAAGACAGCTTTCCTAAATGGTGTTATCGAAGAGGAAGTGTATATAGAGCAACCGCAAGGATTTAAAGTCGAAGACAAGAAGTCTCGTGTCTGCAAATTGAAGAAAGCCTTGTACGGATTGAAGAAAGCTCCTAGAGCTTGGTATGGCCGGATAGACAACTTTCTGACAAGCTTGGGCTTTACCAAGAGTAAAGCAGATTCTAACCTCTACTTCAAGGTTATGAACGATGAGCTAGTAATACTATTACTGTATGTGGATGACTTATTCTTGACTGGAGAAGAAAAGCTCATCACTGAATGTAAGAAGAGACTCGCTTCAGAATTTGAGATGAAAGACCTTGGCCTAATGCACTATTTTTTTCAGGTCTTCAGGTATGGCAGAGTCCAGAGAGGATCTTCCTTAACCAAGGGAAGTATGCAGTCGAAATCTTGAAGAGATTCGACATGTTAGAGTGCAAGCCCATGAATACACCCATGGAAACAAAGCGGAAGTTGTTGGTCGATACTTTGTCAGAATTGATTGATGCCACACTGTATAGACAGATTATTGGATCGCTAATGTACCTGACGAACACCAGACCAGATATTTGTTTTGTCGTGAACACTTTGAGTCAGTTTCTGGTTGAACCTAGACATGTTAACCTTGTGGTTGCAAAACATGTGATGAGGTAACTTAAGGGTACATTAGATTGTGGTCTCAGTTATGATGGAGATCATGATTTCACATTGAGTGGGTACACTGATGCAAATTGGACAGGAAGTGTTTCTAACAGGAAAAGCACTTGAGGATGTTGCTTCAATTTGGGATTAGCCATGATCTCGTGGTAGAGTAGGAAGAAATCCAACATTGCTCTCAGCACAGCAGAAGCAGAATACATTGTTGCATGTTCTGCCAGTTGCGAAGCTATATGGCTTCGAAAGTTGTTGACCGGCCTATTTGACCTAGAGATGGAAGCAACCACGACCCTATGTGACAACCAAAGCTGCATAAAGATGACAGAGAATCCTGTATTCCATGACAGGTCGAAGCACATAGAGATTCGTTATCATTACATCCATGACATGGTGCAGAGAGGAGCCTTAAAGCTCTAGTACGTTAGCACGGATGAACAGGTTGTTGATGTGTTGACCAAGCCTCTATCTCGTGTAAAGTTTGAGCACTTTCAAGATAAGCTTGGTATAGTCCGAAAGGACCTTCCTCGAAAGGGGGAATAACTGTTGTGATATGACTAGTACTATGCTTCCAGCTTGATAGTTGCGACGTAAAGCTAGTCTAGTATCTTGCTTCTAGCTTGAGTGTTGTGACGTAAAGCAAGACGATGAGATGAGACTAGTACTATGCTTCCAGCTTGATAGCTGCGACATAAAGCCAGTCTAGTATCTTGCTTCCAGCTTGAGTGCTGTGACGTAAAGTAAGCCAATGAGATGAGACTAGTACTGTGCTTCCAGCTTGATAGCTGCGACGTAAAGCCAGTCTAGTATCTTGCTTCCTATTGTGACGTAAAGCAAGACGATGAGATGAGACTAGTACTGTGCTTCCAGCTTGATAGCTGCGACGTAAAGCCAGTCTAGTATCTTGCTTCCAGCTTGAGTGTTGTGACGTAAAGCAAGACGATGAGATGAGACTAGTACTGTGCTTCCAGCTTGATAGTTTTGAAATAAAGCCAGTCTAGTATCTTGCTTCCAGCTTGAGTGTTGTGACGTAAAGCAAGATGATGAGATGAGACTAGTACTGTGCTTCCATCTTGAGAAGTTGTGACATAAAGCCAGTCTAGTATCTTGCTTCCAGCTTGATTGTTGTGACGTAAAGCAAGACGAGTACTGAGCTTCCAACTTGATAGCTCTGACGTAAAGCCAGTCATGTATTATGATGATGAGCCAACCTCGTGCTGTGATGATGATGATGTATTAGTGTTATACTAATTCATATTGATGCAGATGATGATTGCATTCCTTCGAGAATGACGATGTTGCCGATGAAGAAAACTTTTGATGATTTATAGATACGCCAATCAGTGTTCCAAGATGATATTGATGATGTTGTCCTCCTGATGTTGTTGATGATAAAGGCCTCTCTCTCGTCTGATGTTGTTGAAGAATACCCTTCTTGTTAAGGGGGGGTGTTGAAATAATGTAACTGCAAAGTGTATTCTAATTATTATTTGATATATTATTCATTAGATCAATCCCCATTGTGGATTGATCATGTCGACTACTGTAAAGGACCAAATCCCCTTTTTTGGATTGGTCATAATGTAATTGTAATAGGCAGAAAGAGAAGTCGGACCCAGAATATATTAAAGAAGCCCCGAAATATAATAAAGGTGGTTATAACCACCCAGAAGAAGAAGTCGGCCCTGCTAGTGAAAAGACACTTCCACACATGCCAATCTTGTATAAATAAGGAGGCTAGCGCCTCACTTAGACACACACTCACTTGTTCATTGAGAGACAAGTTTTGGAGCTACAGTTGGAGAAGAGAGAGAGAGAGGGGCGCATCTTTGGGAGAGGACTTTCTGTACTTGTTTGAGTTATCTCTTGGCATTGTATTGGCTATCTATATTAAGGAAGGTTTGTTGGGTTTTTTGCCCCATGAGGGTTTCCCAGCATAAATGATGTGTCTCTTGTGATTGTGTATTTCTCAGTGATCTTATCTTATGTTGTTGTTATTTATTGAAATGCAAAGAACTATAATAATGGCTTAAACATTAACAGTCGTGTGGTGTGTTGAGGACCCTATGGGGGTTTTACCATTTGTTGTCCAGTTTTCTTGAGCTGAGGGTTTCTTGTTTGCTTGTGGAGGGTCTGACAACTTGATGTCCAATTCTTTCCTGTGCTATATCACTATTTTGTGGAGGGTTCTTTCCGTTGTTGGTATTGTTGTTAGCTACTTTGAAGATTGTGGTATTATTGCTATTTCTTTTGGGGGTCTCTATCATTGGCAAAATTGTCCCACAGTCCACATTTACAGAGATGAAACCTTGGAGGTTTGATCCAGGAACCTAAACTAAATTCTGAGCATATTTACAGAGGCATACATACACACATGTGACAGGTATATCTATCATTGAATTAGGAGGTAAGCTAAAAGTTTAATTTCTATACTCAGAAATTTTGTTTGTTTCCAGATCTATTTATATCTCTTCTTCATTATGCTGATCTAGTGAACAGAAAATTTTAAAAAGTTTTTTTTGTTTTCAATTTTCCCTAATTCTAACAGATATCAGATGATATGATTGTTGTGGAGACTGTATGTCTTTGGACAGTAGTTTTATGCTATTGTGGCGGATGTGATCCACCGGTAGTGACTGTGTGTCATTGGTTAGTAGCAGTGTGCTACTAGGAGTGGTTGTGTACCACTGGATAGTAGTTGTATGCTATTATGGATAGACACATTTGTGTTCTATTGGATGGCATTATAGTAGTAGGATGCTACTATCTGAGTGCCATGGAGACTACCACTAGTGTTAGACTTGATTGCCAGCTAGATGGGCAGTCAGTGTGATGGTGGACAGACATTCTCCAGGCGGAGAATGGTCCAGACATAACAGATTGTTGGTAGACAAGCATTCTCTCTGTGGAGAATGGTCCAGGTTGACAGTTTGTGGACATATCATGGAGTGGTATTTTCCTAAGGCACAGATTGTGACGCGATTAGGAAAATGGTTCAGGACCGATATTTTCTAAGGCATATAGGTAGAGACGGATCTCTATGGTACATATGACCCGATTAGAAAATAGTCCTAGACAGACATTCCTATAGGAATGGTCTCTGTAGCCCATGGCGTAGCTTTCAGCATCTGTTGGGACAGTCATTCTTCTAGGACGTATGTCCGGATTAGAAGAATGGTCCTTGTATCACTCTGTGGAGTGAGTGACTTATTCAGCATCATGCTCGATTACTCAGATGGAGTATGGCTTCGAGAGATGATGCAGTTGATGCTATCAGATGATACTAATAGTAATGATGTTACTCGTGAGTTGATCTATGTGATCATGAGATAGCATGTGTGGCTATGATGATGCTACCGGTTGAATGGTTTGTTTGTGCTCAAGACCATTGCTTTTAATACCTTCCTAGCTAGGAGGGAGTGTTGATATTATGGTAGCTGCGAGAGGTATTAACCTCTACATGTAACCTTTGACGAGACTAGAATATTCCGAGAAGCAAATGAAAACCTAAAACGTTGGATAAAAACCCTAGAATACATGTCAGCTCCAGAGAATATTTAATATTGAGTTATTAGCCTCCAGAAAGAGAAGTCGGCCCAGTCAAGTGAGATAGAGCAGTATAAATAGAGGGTGCTAGAGCTCATTTGACACTCACTCATTCACAACTGCATAAGACTAGTGGTGTGCAAGTTTGAAGAGAGAGTGCAGTTGCAATCGCTACAGCTGGGATTTTGGCTTTTGGTTGGACTTGGTCTCTTGGTTATGGTTTGGACTTTCTATTTGGTCTCTGGTTATTCTTGCTTGGTGCACTACCCTTGGAGAAAGGTGCGCTAGCCTTGGTTGGCTATTGGTCTGCTACCGAAATTATTCTGTCTGTCAAGGTTAAGGTGCTCGGGGGTGGACTTTGTGCCTATGGTTGGGTGACAATATTGCTATATTGTCTATGGAAAAACGAGCACATCTCTTTCATTCTAACACTCTTATTAATTGATGCGAAGTGTCAATGAGCAACTCTATCACCACCAAACCCTAACCCCTTTGTGACGTCAAACCTCAAGAAAGTGACGTTTTTCCCTCTTCAAGCGTTTAGGTGCTAGGGGCTAGGTTAGGTCCTCCACGATGCCATGTAAGCCTCCAAAGGCATGTCTCCATGATACGATGTGCGGGCCTATAGCATCCAACTTGTGGGCCTCTTGCCCCATGGAAGCCCAAGCTAGGTTTGTTCTCCAAAAACTGACCACCAAGCAAGGTCCTGCAAAACAAAAGGGTACGCCCTCCAAAGATCTCAAGTCAAAGATATCATGACAAGTGTAAACCACATCTAATAAGCAAGGCACCTAAACATGTGCATCAAAACTACCTCATCAAATTAAACATATACTCCAAGACCCTATACAATTGGCCAAGTTTAGGTATGGGAGGGGTGTCATAAAAGTCCTATTGGGTAGACCACAACCCTCAAGTAGGGGATGCACCCAAGGATGGCCTTTCAAGGTTATGAGGTGGATGATGAGGTGGATAGGGGTTTAGACTTCATAGGTCAATGAGTTTCATGACATACAAGGGCTTGTATTGTCTCATTTATGGGTGCCTTTGTAGCGGGTGTGTTGCACCTTCTTTCTCAATGCAACATTTTTCGTCAGTAATGAAGCTCTTAATAAACCATACATGACATTCTGCTACATGAATCAACAATTGGCTCAGAAATTGACACGAGATACATGCAAATCCATACATAACAAACCATTTAATAATCGCCAAGTGAACAGGGGGTGATAAGGGTTCATGGGACTTATGGAGGGAATGTAATTAGCGAAAACTGGTATAATGATAGGGGATTAATACACGAATATTGTTTAGCAATTAATTAAACAATTTAACTGTGTAATAAAATACCAAAATATCAGTCACCATATCTTTGTTCTGTTATTTTTTGTCTCTTTTACACAGACTTCCTTTTTAATTTATTTCACATAACAGGGATGCCATAAATCAAATTGGGATTATGAGGGGAATGTAATGAGCGAAAAGTGGTAGAATGGCAGGGAAATAATATGGATATTGTTCAAATGAAAATAAATCAAAACATGCAATCAAACATATCTATGTTCCGACCTTGAAAGTTCAACAAGATTCACTTTTCAAAATCACAATTTAAACTGTTACTTCCTTTGACAACTTTGGTTGCTGGCTTCCAAACAATAATCTATATGCCCAGAACTATTTAATTACAGCAGCCTTTGTATTCATATAATCATTACATGACAGTCATTACGAAAAGCATTGCAATCGATATGAGAAACCACATTAACCCTTTGAGCCACAACCATTAACTCAAAATTTAACCTTTAAACCAATAGGAACATGCACAGTATTTATAACCATTTGTATCCATCAATTATTTAAACACTGTCCAAAACAATCAACTGGATGTTATAACTCTTAATCGGGCCTCAAACAATTTGCACACAAGTGACCCCTTTATATAGCCAAAATAACGATTGAACCAAATAACATTCAATATTCTGAGCCCAAGCTTCAAACAAATCAGTGTGTAAAGACTTCTTCCAGAATTTCCAAACGAGGGACGCAACCAAAATCGTGCCCAAGCAACCAAGCACGCATAGTGCTCCATCAACCATCGACTGGAGTAAAATGATATCAATATCATATTTAGAGTTTAAAACAGCAAGTGGAAGGTAAGAACAAACGGTTCGACCAGAGGGTTAAGACTTCAAATAGCGCAGACAGCTCATGCCTTTCAGAATTTACCACAGAACCATAACATGTAACAATACTCTCGGCTGTAGGGATTACCAAAACGACTGACTGTCAATTCCAACAGGAAAACGAAATGAAGCCAATCCCTTTAATCAACACTATAAAACGAGCAACTAAGCACAAACCCGTGCCTGACCAGAAAGCATCCATAATGCTTCTATCAACTTCTGGGTGATGTTAAACTCATACTGTGCAATGTTCTCCAGGCAACTGTGTCAATGAGGGCAACACAAGGTGGCTAACAGCTCATAGTTTTTCCAAGACAAGGCACAAATATTTTAATCTTTCATCAGTTCACACTGCAACCCACAAGATCGAAAATACTAGCCACGAAGACGGACATGGAATGAGCAACTTAAACACAGAGACATGTTATGACAGTCTATAAGTATGGTACGCGCAAGGTTCAGAGCTTTAGCAAGCCATGATACTCAATTTCAACAGAGAAGCCAGACCCAAAACCCAAACCATAA
This sequence comes from Picea glauca, assembly GCA_000966675.3. Lineage (NCBI taxonomy): Eukaryota > Viridiplantae > Streptophyta > Pinopsida > Pinales > Pinaceae > Picea > Picea glauca. The sequence continues at coordinate 547,408 of JZKD02S1810250.1, read as the reverse complement.
CCGAGCAAGCTCCACTATAAATTTTTATCCAATAAACCCACGCAAAGATTACACATAGCAAGGAGAGCATAACCATTTCTTTTTTAAAGTGCCAACAGTCCAGAATAATCACCATAAGAAACCACGGACACAAACACCAATACACAGTTCAAATATCTCATAACAGTTCAAGAAACACACGGACCACGAGCAATCCAGAGCCAAAAGTTGATTCAAAGGGCAGAGTAACCATCATGGATGGAAGAGTAAGAAATCCATACCTGGAAAAAGCCTGCGCGAGGAAAAACAAGACTGTATATCTCCTTTACGACCGAACAACTCAGAACAGCAACAACCACCAGAGCCAAAACCAAAATGCAAGAATGACTAGGGTGACGAGATCGAAGGGAGTTTGAGTGATGTGTAGTAAATGTGTGTCGCTTCTCCCTTCCAATGTCATTCAATTCGAAGTACGAGCCAAACCAATTCACCATAGCACTACGCATTAATCAACCAAATATCCATTGCCATATCACATTTGCAAAGTGCGCCACCCCTTGGTAATGTCCAACTTATTTAAAATAACAATGTGCTAAGAACATAACCCCATGTGCAACAATATATGAAATTCAACCAAGGCGCATAACCATAATAATAAGGGTCAAGAGCACCCATCCTTTGCACAACATTAGAACTTGAATATGTTGAAATATTGTAATTGCAAAGACTATTCTATTTATTTATTGAGTCATTATTAATTAGATCAATCCCCTTTTGTGGATTGATCATGTAGGGCATTATAATTGACCAAATCCCCTTTTGTGGATTGGTCAAACCCTAAATATAATATGCAAATTGAGAAGTCGTCCCCCAGGCTAATTAAAGTGGTTTTAACCACTAAGAAGACAAGTCGGCCCTTCCCAGTGAAGAGACACCTTTCCAACACTTGCCAGTTTGTATAAATAAAGGAAGCTGGCACCTCATTTGATCACACTCATTCGCTCATCTAGTGCGCAAGTTTGGTCGTTGTAGTTGGGAGAAGAAGGAAGAGAGAGGCGCATTGCTCAGTGTTGGATATTCTCTAGTGTTTTGGTTTATTGTCTTAGCATTGTATTGGCTATCTATATTAAGGAAGTTTTTGCTGGGTTTTCTCCCCCATGAGGGTTTCCCAGGATAAATGTTGTGTATCTTATGATTGTGTTTCTCTCAGTGATCCTACCTATGCTATTGTTATATAGTAAATTGAGAAGAAACCTAATAATAGCTCAAAACTTAACATGGAATCAAAGCTAAGTTGAAGAGAGCATCTTTCACTCGATAAAGAAAAAACGTCACTGTTGTCGTACAAGAAAATTAGGGTTTTTTGTTGAAAAGGAATATCAGCCTAAAACCCATCTAGAAAAGTGTGCCCTAGCCTAAGGAACTCTTTGGCACCTTGAGCACACCTTTCCAGTGGTCAAATACTCCACAAAGTCAAACCCTAGTTTTGACTGGTACCAGAAAACCAGGAAACCAGAACCAGTACTAGAAGTACCAGTCCAAATTTCCGCAAACTCAGTTTCAAGGAGTAAAATTTGGATTTTCATAAATCTAACTGCACCAGTTTACTCGCCTCACCTCAATGCATCTAGCCCATGGAACAGAATTTCAAAATTTGAAGTTTGAAAAATTAGGGTTTCCTCATAAAACCCTAAGTTGCAATTGCAGTTGCAGTTGCAGTATCAGTTGAAGTATCAACTGCAGTACCAGTTGCAGTCACCCTTGAAATTTTTAAGAGTTGGTAATTATTACCGTTGCTACCAGATGGTACCACTACCTGCAAATACTATCAGAGGTATGTATTCACATATCTTTAAATTGTTAAGCTTTATAGGGTATTTGCAGGAGAAGGGATCTCTTCCCATAGATCCAGAAGGATCTCAAGATCCAACACATTCAAAGGAATAATGCAACCCAGGTTTGATTATTCTGACATGCATCTATTTGATATGACATTATTTTGATCTAGGTTGCAGGTTGAAGCTATGACCATCATACTAACCTTTGGTCAAAATTAAATTCAAAGTATTAGATGGATTAAAGTTGAGATCATAGAGTTTATTCTCTAACCCAACTTTCTGTCAAGATAGCATATTGTCTTAATACAGAAGACAGGTTGAAGAAAGCACTTGTCATCTTGAGTGAAGGAGACTTGAAAGAAAAGCAACACACTCATTCTTGAGGTCAAGACTCTAGGTTCCAAGTTTGATTAATTAAGTTGATAAGATTCAAAGTTGCACATGACAAAGTTGATAACTACCCCATTACAAGTAAACACTATAGTTGAGGTAGCAGTCTTTGAAAAGTATTATACTTGGTAGCATGTGAGCATATCAAGATAAATGCTTAATGTAATCATTTACCCGATACAACTAACATCTCCTCTAGGAGAAACTTCTCGTGTTGATTCCAGGTTACCTTGGATGAATGTTTGATCACAACACTAGAAGAGTGTTGATCTCATTTCGTATTGTATTTCTTACTTTTGATCCTTGTTTCAGGCAGGTCACAAGTGAAAGCTCTAAAGGAGCTACTGTGACGATTGTTCGTGCTATTGTTTTACTTACTATTATCAAAAGAGTATTATTCTTGCTTCTTGTTTTGTTGACCTTGTTTCAGGTCACAGGTGATAACCTTGAGCAAGCTATAGTGAAGGTTGCAGAAGGCAACATATTAGATGAGACATGAAGCAGACTACGTACATAACCATATACATTCATGTACCAAAGAAGATGAAGAAGAAGCTATCTTTTGAAATCCAGAGTATCTCATATGGAGATTGATTGTAAGGAGCAAAGGGCTCCAAAGATGACCAAACATTAGAACAAGAACTCACCGTTGACTTGTTCAAAGGATAATGAAGCCACCTTGACGGGAAGCAGAACTCGTTTTAAGCCTGACTCAACTTTTCATATTTAGACTTGGTAGTCAACACCAAGTATACCCTGTAAGAGATGATGAAGTCCTTGTAGACTTAGAAGAAATCGAAAGTACGCCTGATCTCATAAATGATCAGTTGAAGAGACAACTTCCAGGACTCGGAGACAGATGCCATGAGAAGACTAGATCGTAGCTTCAGAAACTTCTAGGAGATATGAAATCTCCTGGGAAGACTCCCTTGTTTCAGTAACAAAGAAGGAAGCCAGTCAAAAAGACTAGGATATGGATTCTTCCATGAGACTAGAAGAGAAGTCAGTATTGACTTCCAAGATTGATTTAAACAAATCAAGCATGTTGCAGATGTACAAAGCCTGATGTGTGTCCAGAGGATTCTCCCAGCAAGAGGGAGAAGACTATAACGAGACACTTACTCCAGTAGTTGGAGAAATAGTTCCAGTATTCATGAAGACAACCAGAACAACCATGACTCAAATATAGTATGAGATGCAGGGGGAGTATTCCCCATATTTAAAATTAAGTGGCAGTTGGTGCAGTACATTAGTTGGGTCATGGAGACATGACTACAATAAAAGATAGAGTTACCTCCATGAGAGAAGAAGAGCTACCTTCAGTGCCAGTTATTGAGCCACTCTCAGTTTCAAATGAAGATGTTGCCATGATGGAGTAGAGGAGTTACTCTCAGATTTCATCAGTCACAGTGAGAATGGAGCAACCATTCTCGGCTTCAAAGAAGCTGCAGTTGCAGAGTCACAGTTCCAGAAGGAACAGTTGCAGAGAGAGTAGAGGACATACTCCTAGACAGTGAGAGAGATAGTGTTTTGAAAAAAGCACATAGAGCTAGCACATGATTGTGCACATTAAGTTGAAGTTGAAGCAAGTGTACCAAGATGGTACAATATGATTTGAAGATTGAAAATAGAAATACTCATGTCTATCGGTTAAAGGAAGCCCTGTACGTGTTGAAGAAAGCTCCTAGAGCTTGGTATGGAAGAATTGACAGTTTCTTGACGAGCTTGGGCTTTACCAAGAGTAAAGTTGATTCTAACCTTTACTTCAAGGTTATGAATGATGAGCATCTTATATTGTTGCTATATGTGAACGATTTATTTCTAACTAGAGTAAAAAACCTCATCATTGATTGTAAGAAGAAGCTCGCTATAGAATTTGAGATGAAAGACCTTGGCCTAATGCACTATTTCTTAGGCCTTGAAGTTTGACAAAGTCCAAAGAAGATCTTCATTAACCAAGGGAAGCATGCAATAGAAATACTAAAGAGGTTTGATATGTTGAAGTATAAATCCATGAACACACCCATGGAAATGAAGTTGAAGCTCCTGGTAGATACCTCGTCAGAATTGGTTGATGCTACTCTGTACAAACCAGTGTTACCAGAACCGGACCGGAACCGGTAAAACCGGCTGGTCCGACCGGTTCACAGGGCTTACAGGTTCAAACCGGACATTCAAACCGCTTTTGACTGGTTCCGTACATAACCGGTTTTTTTCCGGGTTTTTTTTTTTTTTTTGTACAACCGTCGGACGACCGGAAAAGTGAGGGGATTTGCAAATTTTTTTTAAAAAATAAAAAAAGAAAGAGACTCAACCAACAACTTTTGACAATGAAGACCTTTCCTGGATGGATTTGGATCCCCAGACACATCAAGAGAATGTGTGCACTGATGTTACAACGGTATCTTTGCCTTCTGGCCCAAGGGAATCAAGTCAGGCTCGGAATCCCCCTGTTGAGTCTACTCATGTTGAGGATGTACATGGTGACTCTGAGTCTGAATCTTAGTCCGAGAAAGAGTCTGAGTTTCAGTATGCAGATTCAGACTATTAGATTGTGTAGTCTCTACTCTCTAGCCTCTAGCCTAGACTCTAGAGTTTTTTTTGGACTTTATAAGCAATTTAGAGCCTTTTTCATGATGTATTTTGATTCAGAATCCAGATAGTCATATGACTATGGAGTGCACTTGCCACTTACAGTTAGTGCTATTTTAGTTTTATACAATGTTACTTGTTATATATATATGAGAAAATTTGCAACTTTTTGTATACTGGTTTGGATTCACATGGATCCACATGAATATGTATTTTTTTTTTTAAATTTGAATATTTTATGTATTTTTAGTGACCGGTTTTTTCATTCAGTTTTTTTCTGGTTCCGGTTCGGTTCCGGTTTTTTGGGTCGATCGGTTCAATGACTGGTCCAGTTTTGGTAACCTTGGTACAGACATATTATTATTGGTTCGTTGATGTATCTAACAAATACCAAACCGGATATATGTTTTGTTGTGAAAGCCTTTGAGACAGTATCTCGTAGAACCCAGACGTGTTCACCTTGATGATGCAAAACATCTGATGAGGTACCTTAAGGGTACATTAGATCGTGGTCTCAATTATAATGGAGATCATGACTTCAGACTGAGTGGTTATACCTGTTATCGCACAGTTTGTAGCTGGGTCAAAAGGCTATAAGATAGAGGTTCAAACTGGCGTAACAGGAACCTATCCCACCCAATGTCACCTCGATGGGAAGGTTATTTCTCTTTAGGGAGGTGAGGCCCAAGGGAGACGTCCCCGATGACCTGGGGCTTTGAAGGAACAAAGGTTAAAAGGACAAAGGTAAAGTTCCCCCTTCACAGGTCACCACCAAAACAGATAGTCTAGCTAAACAACCAATAATAAAGTGAATCCCCAATGAAGAAAACCTGCCTGGAACAGAGCAACAGCAAACTAATATATGCAAGCTATATTTCAATGGGTTAGTACTTCATAAGACTATCTGGTAAATATATATGAGCAATATGGCAATTAATGTTGACGAAGTCAATGTTTATCAATAGCAATAAAAGATATGACACTCCACCAATAAATATTGGAACAATGTGGCATTCAAGGTAACCAATTAACACTTTATTCAATTAATGCCTAAACCACCATTCAATTGCTCTTAAAACAAGACGTTGTTGCAGTAAAGATGAAAGATTCAAGTGTGACTTCAACAACTTACGGTTAGCAGGTTAGGGTTAGTGTAGTGAGGGTTTCAATTTTAAAAGGTTTGAGAGTGTTTTAGATTCAATTCTACTTCAACGCTGGAGGTCTAAGATCAGTGCCTTGGGGTTAATGGAGTCAATTTAGCAGAGTACACAAGGGTTGAAGGAGGATGGCTAAGGACTAGAGGGTAGAGTTCTGAAGTGCTGCTATGGCAGGGCCTCAGATTCAAAACCCTAGGGGAGAGAGGCTCACTCCGGTGTTGCTAAAGCAAGGCCTCGTGCTCTCTCCTCCTTCCTTAGGTTGACTTGGCAAAAACGACTAGCATGAAACATAAATCAAGACAAGAGAGTGCAATGAGGGAGAGTGTTGCTACAGCAAGGCCCTATCATCAAACCCTAGAAGAAAAACAGCCCTAGGTGTAGATAACCTAGGCCTGGGACGTCTCCTCCTTCTTGACCTCTGGAAAGTACGGCTAGCTTAGGGAGAAGAAGAAATGAGAGTGTAGTTATGGCTAGGCTCTTTCTTCCATCTTCAATGGCTGAAAATTTCTCTATTAGGGGACATGAAACAAGGACCTACTTGTGTGCTTGTCACCTAGGGTTTTGATTCAGCAAATTTATAAATACATGTAAGAAAATAAGACTACAACCATTCAATCAAGAAGTTTTGCAGAAAAATACTTACAATTCATCAAGAAATAACCATGCAAACCCTAGTTGTAACACCATCCTTCAAGAGAAAAACCATAAAATGCCAAGAAATGCCTTCCTTCAACAAGTGCACCTCACTAAACCAGCAAGAATACCAAAGTAGGGCGCTAAAATCAGGCCTCACTAATGAGTGAGTGATGAATCCTAATAAAATGAGGCTAAAACTCCTCAATATATAGTGTATCAATGACCTAATTTACTTTTTAGGTCATAAAATGGCCGACAAGGCCAGAATATCAAAAGTAATATTGTTTTACATTAAATGTTCATTTTAAAACCCTAACTGGGCAAAAGTGAGACGTCAAGCCCCCTTGAGGGAGACGTTAGCCCTTTCTAGGGCCAGTGCAGCATCCAGAAAACGTTAGCCCTCCTTGGGCTCTTCCAAACTGCCACACGTGCCAACAACCATGTCCATCTGCCACATGCTCAACATGACGTCATGAGCTCATAGGTGACGTCCTGGGCCATCCAGGGCAAACGTTCCACTGGAAGTGGGTCAATCCCCCTAGGTCGGGCTCTGCCAAAGTGCCTCTGATGAAACGTCCTCTTCTTCTCCACTGCAAAACCCTGATCAACCACCATCCTATCTCTGCCCCCTGATGGGGTCTCAGCATCCATCTAGTGGGCTCTTCAGCCCCATGGAGGTTCGAACTGATCATCTCCCCATGTGTATCGGTCCAAATGGTACCTGTCCGTCGGGGATGGTCCTACACATCAAAAGCTACGCCCTCCATGGGCTCATTAGTCACAGGGATCATAGCAATGTCAATCACATTTCATCATTAATATTAATAAACATATGCATAAAAACCATGATACATCGGTCAATAGCTCAAAGACATTACAAAAAACCTACAATACAAGATTGAAGAAAAAGACAAGACGTCCTATTGGGCTAGTATCCACAAGAAAAGGGAAGTCTCCAGGAAGGTTTCGTCCAAGCCATGTAAGTGAGGTGATGTGGCTAGGGGATGTCCAGACATGTGGGTGAAGTGAGAGCCAGGGATGCATAATGTTATCTGTGGGTGCCTTTGTAGAAGGCGAGTTGTACCTGTCATGGATGCAACTTTTCCAAGCCCGTTCTTGCCTTTATTCTTTTCTTTTATTTGTTTTTTCTTCTTCTTTTTCTTTTTATTGAAGGGCTAACCAGAGGACACTGCCTTGGCATGGTGACCAGAGATGACAGTGTTACCCACAAGTACTTTCACAGAGATGAGAAGGATGGTTCGTGATGAGACCCCCTTTCCCTTGGCCATGCAACGAAAGGTCATTGCCCTGGCGTGGTAACCAGATGGTGGCAATGTCATACTGTTAGGTACCCATGAACCTAATAGGCTGGCTCGTGATGAGACCCCCTATCCTCTTGACTAGGTCTTGTTTGTTATTTTCCGGGTCCCTCTTGTTTCTTGTTGAGAGGCTTTTTATTGCCTTCTCGGGGATCCCTGGGCAAAGCATCTCGAGGTTTTATTTCTAGGCTTTTATCTTTTACCAGCTACTTTTACCTTCTGGGCCTTTAGCCCCTTCTTCCCACGAGATAAGATGCAATCCTACAAACAGGTCAACCCAATGCCCAGACAAGGGGAATGCGATAAATGAGAGGGAGATAAGATGAAACAATGGTGCTATGATGGGATCGGACGATGGCTTTTCAGAAATCCCCCCAATGGCAAACCAAGACCTATGGGCACAGGCTTGCTAGGGCACCCTGTCAATCTCCCCAAGCATGGTCAAGTGGGCTAATGTAAGATCCAAGCAATTGTTAGAGGTAAAAGGAATCAAATGCATATATTTAAGGGTTTCAATGGTCAAAAGTGACACATACCATGATACCTGGACCAATTACCTCATGAAGCAAGAACCTCTTCCGATACAAGACCAAGTCGATGGTGATGGATGTTGTTGCTGACAAGACAAAGCTGATGGAAGAAGAAAAGGATGGGCCCTCCAGGGCCATGCTCAGGTCAATCTTGCTCTCGGTACTCCATGTCTAGGACCTGTGGGCCTTGAGACATGATCTCCTAGTTATCCCTAAAAATCGGGGATAACAATACCGATTCAGATTGGGCTGGAAGTGTCTCTGACAAAATGAGCACTTCAGGATGTTGTTTCAGTCTAGGGTCAGCCATGATCTCATGGCAGAGTAGGAAGCAATCAAGCATTGCTCTTAGCACGGCAGAAGCAAAATACATTGTTGCATGTTCCACCAGTTGTGAAGCCATATGGCTTCGAAAGTTGTTGACAGGTCTATTCAATCTGGAGATGGAAGCAACCGTGATCCTATGTGATAACCAGAGTTGCATAAAGATGACAGAGAACCCTGTGTTCCATGACAAGTCAAAACACATAGAGATTCGATATCATTACATCCATGATATGGTGCAGAGAGGAGCCATAAAACTCCAGTATGTTAGCACGGATGAACAGGTTGCAGATGTGTTGACCAAGCCTCTATCTCGTGTAAAGTTTGAGCACTTTTGAGATAAGCTTGGTGTAATCCGAAAGGACCTCCCTCGAAAGGGGGAGTAGTGTTGTGATGCCAACCTAGTTCTGAAGATTTCCAACTTTGTGTTGATGTTATTGTGATGTCAGCCTAGTGTTGAAGATTTCCAGCTTCGTGTTGATGTTGTTGTGATGCCAGCCTAGTGCTGAAGATTTCCAACTTCATGTTGATGTTGTTGTGATGCCAGCCTAGTGCTGAAGATTTCCAGCTTCGTGTTGATTTTGTTGTGATGCCAGTCTAGTGCTGAAGATTTCCATCTTTGTGTTGATGTTGTTGAGATGCCAGCCTCGTGCTGAAGATTTTCAGCTTTGTGTTGATGATGTTGAGATTCCAGCCTCGTGCTAAAGATTTCCATCTTCGTGCTAATGTTGTTGAGATGTTAGCTTCGTGCTGAAAATTTCCAGCCTAGTGTTGATGTTGATGATGCTCCAGCCTTCGTGCTGTAATGTTGTTGTTGTTGATGATGCTCCAGCCTTCGTGTTGTGATGTTGTTGTTGTTGATGATGCTCCAGCCTTCGTGTTGTGATACTGTTGTTGTTGATATTGTATCAGCCTTGTGTTGTTATTGATGATGATTATGTATTAGTGTTATACTAATCCATGTTGATGCAGATGATGATGATGCCACTTCAGTTTCTTGCCGAAGATGAAGATGATGATGTTACTTTAGCCTCATGCTAAAGATGTTGATGATATTACTTTAGCCTCATGCTAAAGAAGATGATGATGTTACTTTAGCCTCATGCTAAAGATGTTGATGATATTATTTTAGCCTCATGCTAAAGAAGATGATGATGTTACTTTAGCCTCACGCTAAAGATGTTGATGATACTACTTTAGCCTCATGCTAAAGAAGATAATGATGTTACTTTAGCCTCACGCTAAAGATGATGATGATGTTACTTTAGACTCGTGTTGATGAGGATGATGATGCTACTCCAGCTCCATGCTGTGAACGATGATGATGAGAAAAACTTCCAATGATTTATAGATATGCCAGTCAGTGTTCCAGATGTTGTTGATGTTGTTTCCCTCTCTCTCTCCTGACGACGTTGTAGAATACCCTTCTTGTTAGGGGGGAGTGTTGAAATATTGTAATTGCAAAGAGTATTCTCTTTATTTATTGAGTCATTATTAATTAGATCAATCCCCTTTTATGGATTGATCATGTCGGGCATTGTAATTGACCAAATCCCCTTTTGTGGATTGGTCAAACCCTAAATATAATATGCAAATTGAGAAGTCGACCCCCAGGCTAATTAAAGTGGTTTT
>JZKD02S1810250.1:460498-497606 GCA_000966675.3 Picea glauca | reverse complement strand
CAGCATTCTTGTTTATATGAGCTGATTTGACATGTTTATTGCATTAATGATATGATACAAGGTCTAATATTGAACATTGAATGCTTATTACCTTTTATGCTTTGTTGAAGAAGTGGTACAAGTTATTTATCCTTGCTTAGCAATCATTGACTTCGTCAACAATTGCATTTGATCATTGCTCATATATTCATTTGAAGATAGTCATTGATTTCGTGAAGTACTAACCCACTGCAAGCACATTCTAGTTTTCTTTGTTTTGTCTCACAAACAGGTGCATCATCAGTGGTCTTATCTCTTTGATTATCTCTCTTTGGGCAGCAATCTGTGAAAGGGGTTTACCTTGACTTGGCCTTTACCTTTTAGCCTTTCTTTACCCAGATTGCCTTAGGGACGTCTCCCTTGGACTTGCCCTCCTAAATAGAAAGAGTTCCCCATCGAGGTGACAGTGGGTGGGGAAGCTCCTGTTACGCCGGTTTCAAACCTTGACTCAAGCTCCTTTAACCTTTCCTACAAACCGTGCGATAACAGGTCCCAATCCTTTTCTTTAGACCTTTTGTTCAGTGATCTAGTTAGAAATGGGCTCTTTTTATAATCCTCTTGATTTTTCAAGAATAGTTGGTTATTCTCATGTTATATCTGATGATGTTATTGAAAATTTGTCTGATTTTCATGATTATGGTGATGCTAGGGCTCATGTCAAGGCCTTTGGGCAGTGTATTGATGATTGGTATGATCCACCTATTTATAAGGATGTTCTAATGAAATTGTTTTCCTAGACTCTTGTTGAGGGATATGCTTATGATTGGTTTCATGATTCTGATGATAATAAGTTCAAGACCATACGAGACTTGCTACATGCCTTTTTGGAGATATTTGGGGATGATCAGAATAAAACTTACAATGAATTGGTTGATGCTTTTATGGAAAAATGGAAGAAGAAGGAACTTTCAAATATAAAAACAGTCAATTCAGATATAAAGATAGATACTCCCCCAGATCCCAGAAAGGAGCTTAAGGAAATCATTCATAACATGCATTTTGCCCATGCACAACAATGTAAGGCCATACAGTTGGCCATGGAAGATCAATTAGAGATCATGGAGGCTCGCTTTGCAGATGAAGAGACTTGTATTTAATATCCGGACCCTATAGAACTTGAGCTTCACTGTGAAAAAGATAGGGAAGTTCATACGGAAATTTCGGATGAGTCTATAGATGAGCCAGTAACCGATCTTGAGGAGATAAAGGAATTTGAGTTTGAAATTGTTGAATATCTAGATAATTCAAGTCCCCACCCTCCTCCCCAAGAACCAATCTCTTTAAGGGAGAACTTTGACAACCTTGATGAAAACAGTGCAATGGTTCCTTTGACTTGTTCATTTCCAACCTCTCAACCAACAGATGACTTAATACCGGATAATGGGAGAATGGAAGGCAACTTCAGTTTATCAAATTCATATCATTATCAGCAGTGGTTGGCCTTCCACCATGATGGTCATATGCTACAAGGTATCAAAATTTTACACGGCTTGTCAAACTCCAATGTTTGGTTGAATAGAGGAAGATGCATGATTCTTGATTGGTTCTTTCTCACAAGAAACTCCAAGTTGATAAAACTTGGAAAAGGGTCTTCAACGAGTCATCCTGGACAGGGATGTTTCAGACACTTGGGGTTTCATTCCATCCATTGTATGGTTGGTCCTAATTTTTTCCATCTTAGCCATTTTGATGGTGGATCCTCCAGCTATTTTTCAAATGTTGGAGACTTGGGGTCCAAAGAGACACCCTTTCTAACGTATCTCTAACCCTTCTCCTTTATTTCCGTTTTGTATTGTTTTATTTCATTATGTAATTATGTTACTTAGATTATTCATTGTATCATAATTTCATTTTTTGTTGTACAATAGTAATTTCATTTATGTGATTATTGTTTATAGCATTTTATTTATTCATTCTATACATGTATTTATGTTGGGTATTGGTGAGCACTTTGTTTTGTAGATTCTAAAGTTCTCGTGTGCTCTCCTTCCCAAAGAAAGATCAAACACATGTCCCCATGTGGAGCCAGATGTTGACCAACTATTTCGACTAGGGGGTCAACTCCATGTGCCAGGAAGCTATGTACTTGATGGTGCGACAAAGTTGAAGACTTATTGGTTCTACAAGGCATGTTTTGCCTCGGCACTTCATTTTGTAACTGGAATTTTCGCTCCCCTGCGTGGGATAATAATGTAATGCGTCTACATGGATCATATTGTATAGGTTAATTGCCTAGAAATTTATCATTAGGGAAGTCCTTTCATCGAGTGTTTTTTTCCCTCAGGTAATTAATTTGGCCTAACCAGCCATTTTAATTACCCTTGAGTTTTTCATTCCCGCAATAATCCTCCAAAGTGGTAAAAGGCGTTCTAATGATCGAGCCCAAGGGTCTAGAAATATTGTAAATGACCATGCTAGACATCTCCTAGAGTCTTGCGGAATTCTGTCAAGTCTAAGTAGTTTTTTATAATTTTTTTAAATTACCCAGTTAATGGTAATTTTAATTATTTTTTATGTAAAAATGTAAAAACTAGGTCCTTGGGATTTTTTGATAGGGGTATGAGTACTCAAAAGAAATGGAATGAGACCCCCTACACCTTGGACCAAGTTTTAGCTCAATTGGACAAGTTTTGCTACGTCATTATCCATGAAGAGTCCAAGTCAGTCTAGAGTCAGCAATTTAATTGCTTAATTGACAAAGTCAAAATGTCATTTTTTGTAAAAAATGAGTAAAAAGCTTAGAGAAAGAGTGGGAGAAGATGCCTAACCCCTTTCCTAAGTTAGTGAAACACCTTTCCTAACTTTATTTCACCCCCTCACCTAGCCATCACATCAAGTTATCATCCCCCCTAGGGAAGTTGTGCCCCCTTGGTGAGAAAGTCAAGCAAAGTGAAAAATTAATAAAGGAAAATCCCTTTCTCCCTAAGTGCGCCCCCCTTGGTCTAATTTCATGTTGGACCATGTCAAAAAGGTGTTCCCTTAACCCTTCACTCATCGACCAAAACCCTAATACTACCAAAAACCTAGAGTTGCACCCCTCCTTGAGATGTTCACCCTCTCTTGATTGAATGACACTTGGAGATCATCCAAGAGGGGTCACTCTTGGCTCCCAAGTATAAAAGAAGGCCTCCCCTCTCTCATTTCATATCTACTCTCAGCTATTGTTACTATGCCAAAATCTCTCCCACTCCTCTCTCTCTCTCTTCTTGTTCTCATTCTTTCTTCTCAAGCTTGTGGCAAGTATTTGCTCAAGCTTGCTTCTATTGGAATAAAGAAAAGATTTGGAGGGAATTTCATGGTGCATTGGGAGTCTTCTCGATGCTTCTTATGGTTTTGGTTTGAAGTGATATTGCTGCCATATTTTTCTTATGGGTTTTCTTGCTTTGAAATTTAATTTAGGAGATCCCAAGCAAAGTATTTTGCTTGGTTAAACTTATGGTAGCATTGTTGTAGACTTAGTGAGTTGTTTGTATGGTATTGGAAAGTATTTTGCAATTTCCATTTCATGTGCTCACCTCCTTATTGTTTTGTAGCAAGATCTCACTTATTCGCAGGTCACTAAGGGTTTGGAGAAGCAATTTTCAGATTTGGGAAGTTGTTTGTTCAACCAAGATATTCCTCCACTAATTTTTTGTTCTAACTTCTATCATTCCTTGAGGATTTGTGGTGGTTTTTCAGTTCTGAAATAGACCCTAAATCATATTATATATTCAGATTTTTATGGTAAAAAATTATGTTTTCACTATTAGAAATTTTTGTGAGTTGTTTTGTACATTTTCAGCATTTCCAGTAAGCTTTAGCTTGCTGATTTTTGCAGATTCTCGCCAGTACAAGGGGAGGTGCTGCCCATTTTGGGCCACAAAACACTCAAGAAGAGCCTCCAACTTGGGTTAACAAAACCCCTTACTTCTCTTTCCTTGATTGTAAGCAGCGCGAGAGAGTCTCTAGGGCTTGCATTCTTCACTAATTTCTAATTTTATGTTTTGTATAAGTTGTTATAATTTGTGCCTACACCTAGCAAAGAGGCTTGGCTTTGCCACCCATGCTAAATTGTAAGGCTAAGATTTAGAAGTAATTTTTTGTTTTTAGTTTTTATCTTGTTGCCCAACTTGTCCTTAAGACAAGGTTGTGTGGCTAGGTTTACTTGTTTTCCTTTCAAGTCAAGTTATTTGCTCTTTTCATTATTTTGCCTACACCCTGCAAAGAGGCTTGGCTTTGCCACCCATGCAGTGTCGTAAGGCTAGTTTAGCATGGTTAATGATTTTATGCTTCTAGTCTCATTTTCATTTCAAGTTCATAGTTAGAAGCATTTCCTTTATTGGCAATCTTGTTTAGGCCCTTGGAGGCATATCTTATTTCTTGTACATTTTCATTAAGCACTTGTTATTTCATTTACTCAAGCTTTCAACACAAGTAATTTTTTATTGCTAAATCAATCTACTTGTAGCTCTAGGGGAATCAATTTACCTAGTTTAATTAGATCACCCATTACTGATACAACTTTTGCCACCAAAAAGGAGGCTTGTGGAGGTGACTTGGGGTGCTAGATCAGGGATGATCTCACAGCACTAGGTGTCCCCCTTGTTGAACGCCCAAGTTTTCCTGGCTGACCTGTGGAGCTAGGGTAAGGCCTTGTTTGCCTTGCTTATTGAGCACCCAGCAATCCTTTTGGCCAAAGCGGTAGAAGTATTGGAGAAGTCACCTAGTCTAGGATTGCAACTTCACCTAATTAATTTCAACTCTAAAATCTACTCACAACAACTTAAGGCTTAACTTCATAATTCATTGTAAGTTGTTTATGCTCCTTCATTTTCTGCAACTTTTATTTCAAGTTATCTTTCAAGCATGTTAATTGAGCATTGTGGTAATTGAGTAATCTAGCTTAGAAGTTGCACACTAGTGCCCGTGAAGGCTTTTATTTCAAGTTATTTCATCCTTTAAGTCGCGCACTTGTTCCCATTGGTGGCTTTCTTTCCTTGTTTTATCTCCTTTGAAGTTGCACACTTGTGCTTTAGCTGCCTCCTTGAAGTTGCACACTTGTGCTTTAGCTGCCTCCTTGAAGTTGCGCACCTCTCTTTTGGGGCCTTCAAGTTTGGGTTGCATGTTGTGTAATCGTGGTGAATGCATCTTTGAGCTATTTCCTTTTTCTTATCTGTAAAATCCATTAAGAGTTAGTTTATTCATTGCTTCACTATTGTAATAGATCTAACTAGTGCTTATATCATTTCATTTGTAGATAATTGTATCTTTGTAAATTGTTGTGACATCTATCTATTTTTTATTGTTGATAGTCGTTAAAATTCTTTTGTGTCTCATTTAATTTGTAAGGCTATTCTTAGATTTGTATTTAGATCTTTGTGTAATTTAATTGACCCCATTGCCCAACCTTAGGCACTAGTCATAGTTGACTTAGGGAAAGGGTTGCTTCTCATTAAAGGTTTGCATTGCATTGTTGCCTCTCATATAGGCTAGTTTCCCCCTACCTTTAACAAACTAAAATTAACTCCTAGATTTCACCTAATAACTCATATAGTAACTATGGTCTACCCCCCTTGGCTTCCCTAGGAGTGAGCCTAGACGGAAGAAGTTCAAGTCGAGGTGACAATGGGATTGAACTTAGGCATTGTGCCTCAAAGGACACACCAAGTGGATTGAGACTTTTCCACATTTGTAGATGTGTATAAGGACGGCAACAGCGGGTAGTCGTTCACGAGCATGTTACCGACTGTGGCACGAGTCGGCCTGATCTCGCACATGGTCAATATGCCCAGCCTTCGGGGCTGGAAGATACCCAACTTTCAAGTTGGAGGGCCAACCTGTGTGGTTGGAGGATTCCTAGCCTTGGGCTAGATGGCTAGTGTGTGCGCACTAGATCACCTAACCCTTGTGGTTAGATGCCCAGTCACTGTAGGCTGGATGCCTGGTGTACCAACCAAAAGGGCTAGCTTTAGGGCTAGTTGCCTAGTTCTGTGTGAGTTGGATAGTTGCCTAGTTCTGTGTGAGCTAGATGCCTAGTTTTATGTGAGCTAGATAAAGTTATGTAATGACATAAGGTCCGAAAGGACGATGAGGTTGTGCTCACTAGAGAGATGCTACATATGATGATGAGACCCCGGATACATGTTGTTGTTAAAGAACTTCTAGTGATGTATAGATTCATGGAAAACAACAAGTAAATGGTCAAGTGTACAGACATGTAGAAGCAGTCTTGAAGATCATGCCAAAAGAATACCTTCCTTGCTAAGAGGGAGAGTTGAAGTTTTGAGTAGCTTCGGAAGATATTCTTATTGTATTTGATAAAGTCAAAACCCTAAAAGAATAATGCTAAATCATATTTGTAAAGTCGGCCCCATTGATCCATTACAAAAGAAAAATACAAATTAGAAAGTGACAATTGTACAAGTCGGCCCTAACCAAGTTAAAAGAGGATGGTTCATTCGCTATATAAAGGAGGCTAGGCTCCTCATTTAGGAGATACAACACAAGTTCTCTCAAGAACAAGTTCATTAGCCTTAGAAGAAGATGTTGCAGTAGAAGAAGGGTGTATTTGGGGAGACATTTGATTATCTATTGTAGGATCTATCTGAGGGAAGCGGTGCGCTACCCTACTGCAGCTAGGGTTTCTGGTTTACCTTGTGTAGATCTTATATTCTGGCATATCTCTCTTGAAGAGAGCATTGTATTGACATTGTACTTGGTTGATGAATCTATGTTGAAGAAGTTCTATTGGGTTTTCTTCCCCAAGAGGGTTTCCCAGAATAAATCTGTGTATACTGTGAATGTCTTTCTTTCAGTGATTCTCGTGCAGTTAATATGCTAATGAATTAAAGATTAAGGAATCATGAATACTCTTAACTGCTTAATCAAAATCTCAACAATTTTGACCAATTATCTTTAGCCCCTTTACTCTCAATTGGCCAATATTTGCATATTCCAAACTCTATAGGCACTGCAAATCTAGTAGCATTCATGTCAAACCAATCACTGCCTCAAATATTTTAAAATGAAGCACTCTGGTTCAAAGACATACCTCACACCATTAACCCACTAGTTATATGAATGGCATCTCTAATTCCAACCAGACTATACAAGACCATTAACAATGCAAACCAATGTTGCAAATATAGTATCGCCAAATACATCTCTACAACCCAAAAATAACTTTATCGGAAATATGGGGGGTGTTATCCCCATTTTGTGGGATAACTAAGGAGATTATGTCTCGAGGCCCTCAGGTTGCAGATATGGAGTACCGAGAGACTACATGACCAGCAGTATCCTTTTGCACAGATGGAGACCCTTCTCACCACCACAGAGGTCGTAGATTTTCAGATGGCATCCACCACACCAACTGGCTTCTGAGCGGCACTGGGCCTTGCTCCATGAGGTACAAGTCAGGTATTATGGTAAGTGTCATTTCAATATTAAAGGCATTTGAGTATGTTGTATCTTAGACTGCTTTAGATTTCATGACATATGCTTGGAAATTATGCCTTTTGCCCTGTTTCACCTTGGTGGTTGAGATTGTGCCCTAGTAAATGATCTTTCTTAGGAATGAGTTTGCTACTAGGAACTCCCTTGAAGAGCCATCGCACCGCTCCCGACCATACTTACCATTTTTCATCACTTAAACACCCCATTTCCTTATCTCTTGGGATTTTAGGGTGTATTGACCCAAGAAGGGGTTGTCCCTCATTCTATGGGAAGAAGGGGTTGACAGCCTAGAGGGATTGTTGTTGGGTAAAAGATAAAAGCTTATATATAAACCTTCCAGATGCTTCGCCCAAGGATCCCCCAAGAAAGCAATGAAACGCTTATTTGTAAGAAAAGGGGGACCCACAAGAACAATGATTATGAATGCTTAAAGGGTTAGTTGGAGGATAGGAGGTCTCATCACAGGTCGGCCTATCATGATCATGGATATCTAGTGGTATGACATTACCATCATCTGGTCACCAAGCCAGGGTAATGGCTCTCAATTGCATGGCTGAGAGAAAGGGGGTCTCATCACGAGCCAACCTTCTCATTTCCACTAGGTATTTGTGAGTGACATTGTTGTTACCTAGACACCAAGCCAGGACAATGGCCTTCAACTTGTCCTTAAATTATGAAAGAAACAAATAATGGCAAAACGATGGGCTTGGAAAAATTACATTGCAAACGAAGGTGCCACACACCCTCTACAAAGTCACCCATGAATGAGACACTTCAACCCCTTATATGTCATGAACCCCATGCCCATTGAGTCTTGATCCTTAACCACTTCATCAACTTTACATGGATTAGAGAGGAATATCTTGGAAACACTCCTTGACCTAGGGCAAGATCTATCCAATAAGACACCTCGTCAACCCTCCCATATCCAAGCTTGGCAAGTCGCATAATTTCTTTGAGCACTTAATTGTTTGATAGGGTAATCTTTGATGCACATGCTTAGGTGGCTCATTTATTGACTTGATTTACTTATCATGACATTTGACTTGAGATCCTTGTAGGGCGTGCTTATTTATCTTTGCAGGACCTAGTTGGTGGACAGTTTTGGAAGAACAAGCCTATCTTGGGCTTCCATGGGGCTTGAAGCCCACAAGTGGATGCCAAGGGCCCGCATGCCGGATGATAGAGACATAACTTCAGAGGCCTAGAAGACATTGTGGACAACATAACCTAGCCCTCACATGCCAAATGTTTTGCCTAGTAGAGCCAAAATGTCACCTTTGGAGGCATGATCTCACCTAGGGGGGTTAGGGTTTGGTGGTGAGGTTATCATTCATTGCACAAGGACGTTTTGAGGAGAATGAGGCTTTGACCATGAAGAAAATGACTTGGACGATTGACATGTGGCATTGGGAAGCCTAACTACACTCCTCCAACACCAATGGCTTGCTCCTAGTGTCAAGACGTCCCCTTAAGGGGTGACGTCACCTTAAGTTAGGGTTTCTTTTTGTGTAAAAGTAAATTTTAAGTTAATAGTTTAATGTTATTCTGTAAAAGGGGCAAGATTAGGGTTGTTGACCCCTAGTCTTGTAGTTTACCATAAAATTATGTGGACAAACTATTTTGGAGATATTTTGTATAAATAGAGATCATAAGATCTTATTTTATAACATAACTCTCCCATTGTGAGAAGTATTGAACTGAAATTTTCGCTATCTTTGGCTAGTTCTCTCTCTTGTGCTCTTGTTTATGACTATATCTTTGATTATTGGTTGATGGAAGTGATGCGCTAGCCTTGGAAGGCTTCTTTCTAGCTATTGTGGTGGTTTGTCTTAGCTTTTTCCTTGAATTGGTAAGGCCTTTTACATTGTGCTATCATTTGTTATTCAAGTCAAGGTTATTTGCTAGAGCTAGGTGGGAAGTATAAGGGCATACACCCTCTTAGCCTAAACCCTAGCTATAGATACTTGCCTTGGGGAGTAAGAGGATTTACACCCCCAAGGAGTTAGTACCTCTAGCTCCTTCTTACTTGACTCCATTAACCTAATTATTGAAGGCACTTGTCATTTACTTGTTGCATTGGAGAAATAAATTGTTGCCTTGGTAAACATGATTTTTTCAAGTTTTAAAATTGTCTCTTTGGGAAAGTGTTCCTTGAGCCTTTGGCTCCCTTGCCTCATTGAGGCGTCCCCTTTCACCCACAAACTCTTGTTGTTGTTACAAAACTAACCTACAGCCAATAGGGCTGCAGAAAACTAATCTTTTAACGCTTAATAACTCCTAAACTAACCCTAGGATTTAGCCCTAACTTTTCCCTAACTCTCTACTAAGCCTAGCGCACCTATTGGGCTAGTTAGAGGTGGTTTATTGTGGCTGATCTTTTTGTTGTTAAGCTTGGTTTGCTACAGCCATAAGGCTGATAATATCACTGCAGCAACCTTTTGTTTCAGCCTCCCTTCCACTAGCTTGCCTCTTGTTTATTTTATCATATACTTAATCATTGGTGAGTTGAGCTAGCTTCCACTAGCTTGCCTCTTGTTTATTTTATCATATGTTTAGCACTTATATTGCAGCCTTTGCTATCTTTATTGAGCTGATATATATCATTTACTTTTGCTGCAATTAGGGACAGCAAGCTTAACTTGCTTGTCCAACTAACATATTACATTATATGCTTTGTTTTTCTTGTGTTTCGGGCAGGTACTTCACTCTCGGCGGGTCACTCAACTCACTTGGCAACCCTTAACTTTCCCAAGACTCTTATCCAAGTTTTTCCTTCCATATAGAATTGACCTCTAGGGACATCCACTCATACTTATCACTTTCCGTCTCAATCCCCTCTAAGGTCACCAGCATTCCCACCTTGAGGTGACTACCTCAACTCTAAAGTGACGGGAACACTTGCCTAAGGTGACAGTGGGTAGGTGCTCTCCTAGTTGTCGCCAATTGGTGGTTGGGTTGGGCTTTGCCCAACCTACAACTTGTGCGATAACAGGGGGAAATATCAATAACTTCAAAAAATACTAAAATATTATTTTTTTAATTTAAAAAAAATGCTAAAGCAACCTCCTCCATCTACCCCTTTGATGGGCAAAGTTAACAGTGAGTTAAATGCTTTACTCTCAATCCCTTGCTTTTCCTCTCTAAAACAAGGAAAACAAATCCAAAAAATCCCCTACCCCAACCAATATTTTCCATCATCTCACAATATTTTTGACAATATATCAAGATATTTTCATACCCCTCAAAATATCATGATTTCTTTGACCAATAATGTCAGGGAGGTGAAGAACTCACGATATATCATCAATATTGGCAACAATGACACAAACCTCATTCAATAGATAATCCAATATAGGTTATAGGTCAAAAACATCTCGTGTCATCACTTAAGCGGAGACTCGGGAGGATTTCTGACCTACTTAACCACCTCTTATGATCTAAAAACCCAATAGAGATGTTCATCAAGAAATTGAGGTGATGTCTTCCTAAGCAGGGAGGAAATTATAAGAACTTTGGAGTCAGTTGTACTCATCGTCTTATCTAAATAGTAATGTGTTTGCAACTGATTTGGTCTTTAATAGAATTTTGTAACCCCCCTATATCAAAGTGTTCTACTAGATCATGGTGAGTCACTGAGTTATGTAAGGTGCCAATTTTATGAAAAGGTTCCTTCTTTTTTCAAGGGTCCCCGACTTATCTTGTAATGGAGAGGGTGAGTCTTTTATGTTAATATAATTTATGTGTTTCTGAGCAAGTCTCCTATTTCCAGAATTGAAATGCTTCAAATTCCCACCTTGTTCTCTCGCCTCAACTTATATCAATCTCTACTTGAAACTTTAGTTCTTGGCTTTGTGAATCTTTTCTTATACCTAGCTGTAGATTTTTTAGGAACTATGAGGGTGCCCAACAGGCCTGTCAGATGACCTCTTGTTGGGCTCTAAGTTATGTCAACAAGGCTGTCATTTGCTGCTGCTTTAGGACAGCAAACAGTCAAGTAATTTTCTGCCCCCAAACTGATGGTTAAGTGCTCTTTTGAGGTGCCCTTGCAAGTGTTTTCGTAACCAGTGGTTAACACATGCAATATACTCAATTCAAATAACACTCCTCTAGATCTTTACAACTCTTAAATGCTGATCTAACAACTAAGAATGCATGAAATAACACCCCTCCCCCCCCCCCCNCCCGGGGAAAAACCAGTTTAGAATGAAAGTATATATAAGTGATGTCTAAAGCATGAGATACAACAAGTATGCAAATACAATGGAACCTGATACAATAGCAACACCTCTCAAGGTGCTTTGAGTTCCAAGAAGAGATATGCACCCAAGCTTAGAGCGCCCTCTTCCTTGTTGCCTGTCTCACTAAAACAATGCGCCCTTGACCCTCTGAGCTCTAATGAAGAATCCCTTGCACACAAAGAAGCTCTTATGTGCTACCTCTCCACTGAAACTGACGGATCTGTGATCGTCCAACTGTAGCTAGTGTCTGCTATGTATGCACCCTCCTTCTATAGTGCGCCCTCCTCCAAGCAAGAACAACCACCACAAATAAATGAGGGTCTAAGCCTCCATGAGCCCTCCATGGAAGGAGGCTCCCAAGCTTCCCTCTTCCAATGCCTCCATCCTCATCCTCTTGCTCCTCTCCCAACTCTCTTGGTGAACAAAACAAGGAATGAGCCTCTCCTTGCCCCTTAAGCCCCTCTTGAACCTCCATAAGAAAACCTAAAGTGTGGATGGCTAGGATCACCCCAAGCCATCTCTAATCCATGGTTGAGATCTCTCCAAAAGAATCTCAACTCAAAACCCACTTTGGGTTAAGTTCCCTAAGTTCACTTTATATCCCCTGATTCACCCACTTAGTGAATAATTAGTCACTTTGGGCTAAAAGTGACAAATTTCACTTTTGACTTAAATCTCTTAAGTCAAAGTGAAATTAGACATAAAGTACGAGGCACAATGGTACAAACATCTCCCTATTGTGGTTAGAGGCCCAAAACCACAAGGGGACCACTTTCCAAGGTACCCAAATCTCAACACTAGCTTCAATTTTAAGGAGGCTTTCAAGAGTCCATATGATTTAAATCTGCTCAATCAGGTTGAAGGAATTCCACATCTTCGATGTAAAATACAAGCTTTTCCACTAACCACTAAATGATATGGGAGGTAAACTCTCTTCTTGAAAATCTGTAGTATTTTAAAAAGCCTTATTTGAATTCTGTCATGGAATGGATGCATTTATAAATGAACTAGAGCACTGACATTTACCAAGTGTTCCAAAAAGACTTATATTATATGTGTGAAACATCAGGGTAGCTACCATTTAATATAAAGTTAAACCCTGAAGCAAAAGTAAATACAAAAGAAACCTTACCAAGTTTAGCAGCCAAGCAACTTCGTCAAGCATGGAGATAACAATTGCATTAGCTCCAGCTTCTATCAGATTGCTTCTCAGGGAACTGAGTTTTGAAGATACATCTGAACCAGCATACTTCATATCATGTACTCTAACTGGGGCAGTTGGAGATTTAGGCCTTTCATCTTTCCAAATTTCATCCACCAAGTTCCCATCATATATATATACCAGTTTGTGATCCTTTCTAGACAAGGTCTGTTTCAATTCTTCAGCTGCATCGGAAGAAAAAAGGAACTGTTCACATCACAACATCCACACCAACAAGGAGAGGTAGGAGAATGTTAGCAGAATAAAATTAACAGAAATCCACATAACCGTTACAAGGACTTTAGCAAGATTCAACTAGAAAACAAATAATCCATTACTAATAACAATCTAAATTGTGTAAAATGCATCATGATAGATGAAAGAATATAAGAAAGATGACTGTAAAATAATATAAAAAGTTGAAACTCTTTCCAGATCTTAGAAGAGATGGCACTGCCACTTCAACTTGACATAAATGACTCTAGCACAATTTTTGTAATATTTTGCAGCCTATACAAAAAGAGAAAAAAAAAATCATATCCCCACATTCAAGAACTCGAAACATGAAGAAATCATTCCCTTACAAATTATTATTAGTATTTAAAAGTTTACCTCTACCAATCAGTAACATCATAGTTCAAATTGGCTTCCCTTCCTGTGAAGAATATCATAGCTTATAAAACCTAGGAGTCCTAATTAATAATAAATAATTATAAATATTTATTATATAAATAGGGGATAGCTATGTATTGTATTGGAGTGTGATTTGATGCAATCTAAATCACTGCATTCACTGAATTTAATCCATGAAGTTTGAAATTTGGTGAATTTCATGAGCACCCGAATAACTTTGTTAAAGTTCAGCAATTAAATTCGTTTAAATTCAAAATTCAATTAAATTTCATGATTAAATTCACTTAAGTTTGAAATTCAGCAATTAAATTCATTTGAATTAAGATTAGATCTGTTTAAAATCATATTAAATTCATTTAAATTCGGATTAAATTTGAATTTTATCACATCCTCTCGCACTAGCAATTTTTTTCTGAACTTCACGGTCATCAAACACAAAAACAAACTAGGTGACTTGGGACAAAATAAGATAAATCACCTGTTATTCACACATCAGCGAGTTGTGCTACCTAATTGACCTAACTACCATCACATAATCTAATAAAACTTTATTAACCTACAGTTGGAAACTCAACATATATTTGACCTTTATTACATCTTACGCCCCCCCCAGCCTAGGGATAACTAAGAAGATAATGTCTCAAGGCCCACAGGTAGCAGACATGGAGTGTCAAGAGCCAGATTGACTAGCAGAGCCCTGCAGGGCCCCTCCTATCTTGACTTGCACCATCGTTCATCACCAACAGCAAAGCAACATCCACAACACCAACCTGGCCCTAGACGACAGCAAGTCTTGCTTCATGAAGCAATAACTTTGGTTTCATGGTAAGTGTCACTTTAATAATTGAAGCATTTGAATATGTTGCAAAGAATCCTTTCTTGATTACAGAACGTTTCCTTAGAAATTATACCCTTTGCCTTATTTAACCTTGGTGGGTGTCATCACGCCCTAGTAAGTTGGTCACCCTCGGGAATGGGGTGCTACTGGGGGGTTCCTTGAAGATTCATCATACCATTCCCTATCATACTTATCACTTTCCATACTTCTTCCATTTCGTCTCCTCTTTTGGGTTTTAGGGCTTATTGACCCAAAAAGGACATGTACCTCATTTCATGGGAAGAAGGGGCCATTAGACTCGGAAGTGCCCTAGCAAAAACATCATGCATTAAAACCTCACCCTGGGATCCCGAGAACAATGAAACGCTTCTCAAAAAAAAATGAGGTACCCATAAAATAAATAACTAACTAATCAATCATGCAAACCAAGGTAGAGCGTATGTGCGCTATGCATTTCCTTTTAGTGCCCCTTATTGTCTTCAACTTGGAAAAGCATGCAAACCAAGGTAGAGCATATGTGGGCTTTGTGTTTTCTTTTGGTGCCCCTTATTGTCTTCAACTTGGAAACACATGCAAAATAAATGGTTAATAAAGGGCTTGGAAAAATATTCTTTAAAAACAAAAGGAGGAAAAGGATGTGGCTAGCCCTCAACAAAGGCACCCATAAATGAGATAATATGAGCCCTTGTATGTCATGAAACCCCATACCCAGAAATCTTACCCCACTCCACATCATACTCACACATGACTTAGTGACTTGGGGATTGACTAACCCAATAGGATTCCTTGACACCCCTCCCACACCTGAATTTGACAAATTGTATAAGGTCTTTGAGCATTTGTTTAGTTTGAAAAGGGGGGTTTGATGCACATGTTTGGGTGGTTCCATTATTAGATGTGGCTTACTTGGCATGATTCTTGTGACTTATGGACCCTTGGAGGGCGCATTTGTTTGTCTTTGCGGGACCTTGCCCAGTAGACCAGTATTCATGAGGAAATGATTGTGTTCGGACCTTCATGAGGGCTATGGAGCCCAAGGATGGGTGCTAGACTTCACATCTGGGGCAACCTCGTGATAATCATTTGTACCTTAAGGGAGGAGGTCATTGCACTTGGGGACACTCTGGCATGGCTAAAAGACGAGCTCCCACCTCTTTCCACCTGGACATTAGCCTCTGGAGGCTTGGACGTCAACCACCTAGCTCATGACGTCATGGAGGAGACTAGGGTTTGATGGAGGAGGGTTAGGAGTGTTGAATTTTCGTTAACTACGTTAACATTAGATTTACCATAGCGATTTAAACTTCTTTTGCATGCTCGTTTCTCCATAGGCGATGTTGCACCATCACCACCCAACCATAGGCACCTACTTGTGCCACCCCCGAGCATAACATATACATCTTGGGAAACCCTTCTACACAAGGGGAGAAAACCTTCTTATAGAGAATATCCTTGCCAAGACAAAATAACCAAGAACAAGATCTATCCACTAGAGCAAACCAACAAGAAAGAATCCAACAACATAGATGCAATACACCCTATCCAGAGCGCTAGGGTGTCTAGCCTCCACTAGCACACCACCAAGAGATAACCAACTATGCAGCTACAGCTCACCCTAGCCAGAGTGCTAGAATGGTTCTACCAATACATCACCAAGACAAACCAACAACGCAGGTGCATCTCACTCTAGCCAGAGCGCTAGAGTGGTTGTCATCCATCAAAACATCACCAAGACCAGAAGAGATAGACCCTCCATATGCACCCTTCTTCCTTCTGCAGCTGCAGCTCTCTCCGTCAAACTTGCATTGTAGATGAGTGAGTGAGTATGCCAAATGAGGAAGGTGTCACTCTTATTTATACCAATCTATCCAGTGAATTTTCTGGCAGGGCCGACCTGACTTTCTGGAAAATATATTTTTTGTTTATCTTTTTCTGGAGCCGACTTTACTTCTGGAGCAATATAATTCTTTATTGTTATTTTATGTGAGGCTAACTTCTCTTCTGGGATCTTCTTTGACTTCCAATGGTTTTCCTTTAACGTCTTGGCAACTTCATCTATAAGAAAGGTTATCCCAGAGGTGAATACCTCCCGCAGCTACCAGAAACATCAACACTCTCTCTTAGCCAATGAGGTATTCTCCATGATGTTTTTCCTCCGATCCTCATAGCCTCGCAGGCTATGCCATGGTCATGCAAACCATGCTACCGGTAGCTTCATCATGTCACACATGGCTACACCCAATGTGGACCTTTTCTAGGGCCTCATCACCACTAGAATACACTAGGACCTACTCGCCCGTAGTGTGTTGTCAAGGACCTACTCGCCCATGACGTGTCCACTTGGTCTACTCCCAAGGGACGTTGGGCACCAACCCAGTACAACTTATCAATCCATCGATATGTGTCATACTCAACTCAGTCCATCAAGGAGTATCGTCACAGAAGAATGTCTCACGAAGTTGCAACCATCAATACTCCCTCTCAACGAGGAAGGCATTCTCCAAGCATATCTTGTATTGTTCTTCGTATTCTTCTTCCATAGAAAAGTTTATCCATGAGCCTCATTAGCTATATTGATGATCAATCTCCACAACCATGTGTCTAGCACCTCGGGTCGTTCTTGTCCCATGACAAGAATTATGACCACATCAGAGACACGTTCACCTCATAGTTGATCCTGGAATGTCCACATTCCCACACGATCACTCCATGAATGGATTTAGCTCGATGTTATCAGACACGTGGAATTGCACCTCAAGTCTTCAGTCGGTCGAAGACTACGTCGGAGCACATCTACTCCGACGTAGATGTTCCATATCTCCCATGGTATGAAAACCAGTACTGGGAGAAGTGTTGGCCCCATGCTTATCGAGGCCACTCACCTCACCGTGAGTGTTATGCCCGATGCAATTCACACACATTGGAGGAGTCCTCATTCCATCGAGAACTACGTAGCTTCAGTACATCAAAGACTACGTCGGGCTTTGAGTCTTCATTCCATCGAAGACTATACCAGGGTCCCAAACCTTCAGTCCATTGAAGACTACCCTGGGATCATTCCCACATGGTCAAGTCCGTCTGACCAATCTTGGAATGTCTACCCGATATCCTCCTGGAGATCTAGCAACAACTCGAATCTTCAGTCCGTCGAAGATTACATCTGGGCCTTTTCCCACATGATCAAGTCCGTCTGATCAATCTTGGAATATCTGCACGATGTTGCAATCATCAACACTCCCACAGGGAAACATTTGCATTCCTGTCGAGCTTGTCCCAGACAGAGGCTTACTACAAATGTCATCTACCTACTCATTTGTGGATATGTGTTGGAGCCTCGCTGCTCGAAAAAGATCCCTTGGCATTCATGCTAAGAGCACAACCTCTGCATATGCCATCATGCTCAATATGAAGCTTTGGAAGACTCGTCACCATCTTCCCCAGAGCGGGAAGAGCTCTGTAATGCAAATGAGCAAGTCTCCTACGCCATGACTCACTCAGACTGATAGAATCATGCACCAGGAACTGGTCAAACTGTCAATCTGTACAAACTCCTTCTCTGGTCCGACTGCTTCATGTCTCAAACTAGAGACCATCTAATGAGTTGCCTTCTGCAACCGTCACTATAACTCCCTCTCAGAGCTATCACTAGTGACATGCCTCCGAGGTAACCTACCCAGAACAAGAAAACAAGACCAAGAACATTTCCATGGAAACCTCCATGGAATTTAACAATATAACCTGCCCAGAACAAGAACATTTCCATGGCAACCTCCATGGAATTTAACAATATAACCTAGCCAGAACAGACAACAAAACAAGAATATCTCCTATAGGGGAGATAAACAAATGCAACTCTAGTATTAAGTGGTTAGTATAATGATCATAACTCCAATAGATCAAAAACATAAGATTGCAATAGTGCCATAACAGCTAGAGGAATATCAAAACAATCAAACCTGGAGGGTGCGCTATTCCTTTGAATGCATTGGCTATGAGATCCCTCTGGATCTATGATTTGTTGCTTGGACAAAGGTCCCTTCTCCTGCAAAACACCCTCAAGATAATGATACAATTTAACATATACAAGTACATACTACATACCTCATAAAGTGTAGCACCATCCGGCAGCAGCGGTAAGCAGTGGCAAACCCTAAAACTTCAAGGTGCTCCAACTAGCTTGACAAAATAAAACTGTGCAGTGGCAAGGTACTGCGGCAAGGTGCAGCAGCGAACTGCAGCAGCAAGGTAAATCTCACGATCTTCCTTCCAGCGATTAGACTGTTCTGAAGGAAACCAAGCTCTGAAACCATGTTGAATTTTCGTTAATTACGTTAACATTAGATTTACCATAGCAATTTAAACTTCTTTTGCATGCTCGTTTCTCCATAGGCGATCTTGCACCATCGCCACCCAACCATAGGCACCTACTTGTGCCACTCCTAAGCATAATATATACATCCTGGGAAACCCTTCTACACAAGGGAAGAAAACCTTCTTATAGAGAATATCCTTACCAAGACAAAATAACCAAGAACAAGCTCTATCCACTAGAACAAACCAACAGGAAAGAATCCAGCAACATAGATGCAGTACACCCTAGCCAGAGCGCTAGGGTGTCTAGCCTCCACTAGCATACCACCAAGAGATAACCAACTATGCAGTTGCAGCTCACTCTAGCCAGAGAGTAGTTCTACCAATACATCACCAAGACAAACCAACAACACAACTAGAGCTCACTCTAGCCAGAGCGCTAGAGTGGTTGGCCTCCATCAACACATCACCAAGACCAAAAGAGATAGACCCTCCATATGCACCCTTCTTCCTTCTGCAGTTGTAGCTCTCTCCACCAAACTTGCGTTGTAGATGAGTGAGTGAGTGTGCCAAATGAGGAAGGTGTCACTCTTATTTATACTAATCTATCCAGTGACTTTTCTGGCAAGGCCGACATGACTTTCTGGAAAATATATTTTATGTTTATCTTTTTCTGGAGCCAACTTTACTTCTGGAGCAATATAATTCTTTATTATTATTTTTTGTGAGGCCGACTTCTCTTCTGGGATCTTCTTTGACTTCCAATGGTTTTCCTTTAACGTCTTGGCAACTTCATCTATAAGAAAGGTTATCCCGAAGGTGAATACCTCTCGCAGCTACCAGAAACATCAACAAGGAGGTGATGTTTTGGCACATGTTGCATGATGGATGGCCTTTGGAGGCACGTGTTGCACACTTCTACCTCAACGTCACCTTTATGGAGCATAACGTCACCTTAGAAGGGATGATATCACCCTTGTTTTAGGGTTGTTTTATGTAAAATTGATTTTAGGTAATTGACGGGGCAAATTTTATGAGGTTGTCCCTCTTTGTATTTTAAAGTTGACTTTTAAAGTGGACAAATATAGTTGCAAGGCTTCATATAAATAGAGGCCTTGCCACTTTCATTTTCATCACAACTCTTCCTCACACAAGAGGATTGGATATGAAATTTTCGCTATCTTTGGGCATATTAGTCTCTTTCACTAGTGCACACCTCTTGGAGGACATTTTGTGGATGCTTCTTGGCTCATAACTTGGTGAGATTTCTGCAACTAGGGTTTGTGCTTGGTTCATGCTTGGTGAAGTAAGTAAAATCTGCAATTTCTTTCATGTGTTGTATGTTAATGGTATATTTTACTTGTTCATATTGAAGCTATATTTCTTGTGTAAGCCCTAGCAGAGGAACATAAGGTGTTTCTTCCTCTCTCTAGAATATTTCATCCATTAATTTGCTAAGAAACCTCATCTAGGGTAAACTCCTAAAGCCCTAAAGTGCTAGCACTTTAGGAGTTTATTTCTAGAAGCTTGTCATAATTTTTTTGAAGAATCTAAGAAGGGAAGTAAGAATTGCTAGAGCCCAAGGGTGTTTGCACTCTAGTAATTTCTTCTTGAAATATAAGGCCCTAAGGTGCTAGCACCTTAGATTTCAAGCCCTCATCCTTGGACATTATTATCATTATTTTTCCAAGTGCTTATTGTTGTTGTAATTGACTCCATAGCCCAAAAGGCACTATGATCATTGCTCTCTTGTGAAAGAATTGATCAAAATACCTACAACAAGCCAAAGGTTGAAAATAACTCCGTATGACAGGCAGGTGACCATCATGAAAGGAACCCCCAACCATATATGTAGCATAATGACAAGATGAAAGCAGAGGAGGTTGGAAATTCTTGTCACTAAAATCCTGCTCTAGGGAGGTGACCTTTGGTTGGGGGGAAAAAAATTTCTCTAGGCCCGGTTTCATCCCTTGCCTTGCACGCTCTTTTCCCATAGACAACCGTAGAACTTTCCATAGGTTCCTTCTCATCCCTTCTTCTCGACCTTCTGGTGATAGCTTTGTAGTTGAGGATGAAGATATACCTTCGTCTGATTTGCCAAAGGTTGAAAACAACTCCGTATGACAGGCATGTGACCATCATGAAAGGAACCCCAACCATATCTGTAGCATAATGACAAGATGAAAGCAGAGGAGGTTGGAAATTCTTGTCACTAAAATCCTGCTCTAGGGAGGTGACCTTTGGTTGGGGGCAAATTTTTTTCTCTAGGCCCAGTTTCATCCCTTGCCTTGCACCCTCTTTTCCCATAGATAACCGTAGAACTTTCCATAGGTTCCTTCTCATCCCTTCTTCTCGACCTTCTGGTGATAGCTTTGTAATTGAGGATGAAGATCTACTTTCGTCTGATTTTCTTGGCCTTGTCTTAGGATACATGGGGCAAGGTTCCGATGATAACTCTTTGCATCATCTTGTCCCTCCCTCCCACCTCCATGAGTTAGACGTTATGGTTAGTTATAATACAATGCATGATCTAGCTCATGACCTTTTTGTGCTTAACTTATCTTTATTTTGGTTTATGATGAAGCACAGAGGTAGATGTTATGATACTTTGCTAGGATGGTTTTACTGTTTATATGATTATACCTAGCATTTCTTATTAACATTGATTAGTGTAGGTAGGCATGTGCATCCTGCATTCCATTGTACATATGTTGCATCCTGCATGTCATGGTAGTATAGTTTGCATTTAGTCTAGCTTCATTTGCATACATGTTATCTTCTTGTACCTTGCATCATTGCTATGTCATATTTGCATAATCATGTTGATACGTTAGAATGAAAGATTTTGGAAAATTTTCTTTTCAAGCATTTATTTTCAGTTTTGATAGTTAGCAAGTTTTCATAAGAATAAGGGGTGATAGCACCACCCTCGATGCTCTAACTATTTTGCTTGAGTGTGTAGGCAAAGGTCATACCAGAGATGTTGAGGTTCTCATTCACTCTATGGTGAGCACATGTCCCCAATTAGGAGCCTGATGTTACCACACCCCAGCCTAGGGGAAACTAAGGAGATCATGTCTCAAGGCTCACATGTAGCAGACATGGAGTGTCAAGAGCCAGATTGACTAGCAGAGCCCCGCAGGGCCCCTACTATCTTGACTTGCACCATCGGTCATCACCAACAGCAGAGTAGCATCCATCAGACCAGCCTAGCCCCAGAGGACAGCAGGTCTTGCTTCATGAGGTAATAAGTCTGGTTTCATGGTAAGTGTCACTTTAATAATTGAAGCATTTGAATATGTTGCAAAGAATCCTTTCTTGATTACAAAACATTTGCTTGGAAATTATACCCTTTGCCTTATTTAACCTTAGTGGGTGTCATCACATCCTAGTAAGTTGGTCACCCTCATGGGGTGTTATTGGGGGATTCCTTGAAGAGTCATCATACCATTCCCGATCATACTTATCACTTTCCATACTTCTTCCATTTCGTCTCCTCGTCTTTTGGGTTTTTGGGCTTATTGACCCAAGAAGGGCATGTACCTTATTTCATGGGAAGAAGGGGCCATTAGGCTCGGAGGTGCCTTAGCAAAAAAATCATGCATTAAAAGCTCGCCCTAGGATCCCGAGAACAATGAAACGCTTCTCAAAAAAAATGAGGGACCCATAAAATAAATAACTAACTAATCAATCATGCAAACCAAGGTAGAGCGTATGTGGGCTATGCATTTCCTTTTAGTGCCCCTTATTGTCTTCAACTTGGAAAAGCATGCAAACCAAGGTAGAGCATATGTGGGCTATGTATTTCCTTTTAGTGCCCCTTATTGTCTTCAACTTAAAAACACATGCAAAATAAATGGCTAATAAAGAGCTTGGATAAATATGTTGTAAAAACAAAAGGAGGAAAAGGATGTGGCTAACCCTCAACAAAGGTACCCATAAATGAGACAATATAAGCCCTTGTATGTCATGAGACCCCATACCCAGAAGTCTTACCCCACTCCACCTCATACTCACACATGACTTAGATAGGTTTCCCTTGGGAAACACCTTTGACTTGGGGATTGACTGACCTAATAGGACGCCTTGACACCCCTCCCACTCCTAAATTTGACAAATTGTATAAGGTCTTTGAGCATTTGTTTTGTTTGAAAAAGGGGGTTTGATGCACATGTTTGAGTGGTTCCATTATTAGATGTGGCTTACTTGGCATGATCCTTGTGACTTATGCACCCTTGGAGGGCGCATTTGTTTGTCTTTGCAGGACCTTGCCTGGTGGACAGGGATTCATGAGGAGATGACTGTGTTCGGACCTTCATGAGGGCTTTGGAGCCCAAGGATGGGTGCTAGACCCCATGTCTGGGGCAACCTCGTGATGATCATCTATACCTTGAAGGAGGTCGTTGCACTTGGGGGCACTCTGGCATGGCTAAGAGACGAGCTCCCACCTCTTTCCACCTGGACATTAGCTTTTTGAGGCTTGGACGTCAACCACCTAGTTCATGACATCATGGAGGAGACTAGGGTTTGATGGAGGAGGGTTAGGAGGTGATGTTTTGGCACATGTTGTAGGATGGATAGCCTTTGGAGGCCTAGCGTTGCACAGTTCTACCTCAATGTCACCTTTATGGAGCATAACGTCACCTTAGAAGGGATGACATCACCCTTGTTTTAGGGTTATTTTATGTAATATGGATACAAAATTGGCGTAATATGGAATAACCTATCACTGTCACCTTAATAGGAGATCCCTGCAAGTAAAAGCCATGTAAACCATAGTGCATGATGTTGTAATGGACTCCCAGACTTGGTCCAACCATGATCAGTCTCCTTAGTCCATGTTTCAATGTCTTTCATCACGGATGGGATTGGAGGCCTTGGAATGGATCTATTGCAGACACATGAGTTGTGTGAAGCCATGAGTCTTATGTAGGGGTGATTGCAGTTTGTGGGGCCTGTTATCGCACAATTTGTACTTGCCCAAAAGCCCAAGGCAAGTGGATACAGAATTGGCATAACATGGAATAACCTATCACTGTCACCTTAATAGGAGATCCCTTTCTATTTAGGAATATGTCAAGACTACCCCAAGGGAAACGTCCTCAGTGACCTGGGGGGGTTGAGAAGGCTAAGGCAAGTAATCACAAGGAAATCCTTCCCCTCTCACAGATCACTCAAATCAAAGGTTTCTTTATGTCTTGTAAAGATGAAGCAAATAGATAATAATATCTACCTGCCCAGAACAAGACAACAAGGCAAAAAATGGGCACTTTCCAAGTACCAAAATGATTGTTAGTGCTTCATAAGACAATGAACCTTCAAAAAGTAAGTTAGCTGATATGAATTTGCAGCAATGCAACAGTTTATAACAGCAATTAATATTTTATAACAGCCACAAGAATTATGCCTTGAAATTGCTTGAAAAAGACAAGAAAAAATAACTTTGACTAGGCAAATTGATAATAAATTGTCACAAGCAAAGTTGGTAATGTTTAGCTAGCTTTTAACATCACTTTTGCAGAGAATTTACTGCAGTTAGATGATTGTAGCAATCTTTTGTAACAGCAGCAAATTCTAATGGTCAAAAGTGCAAGAAAACACCATACAAACTTAGCACTTACCTAGCAGATTGACTAGTAATTATCACAATTGAGTTTTGAATGAGTTAAGTGTAAGTTATGTAGGCAAATGTATCCAATCAATGTATGTTTATATGGCTGTAGCAATGTTTTGCAACAGCAGCAAGTTAGCTAAGGAATTAGTCTAGTTTAGGGTTAGCAAATGTTAGTGAAAGCTTCAAGGATAAAAGTGTGACTGTTTGTTTGATCAATCAACACTTGCAAGTGGTAAACTAGTGCCTTTCTAGGGTAAATGGAGCCACTAATGGAAGCAGCAAATCTTAGAGGAAAAAATAGCAAAGATAATGATATGTCAAAGGGATGGACAGGATGAGAAAGGTGTTGGTATCCCAAGGCCTCAAAAATCCATCTCCAAGAGATAATTGTTAGAAAGTAACAAAGGTTAGGCCCTAGCGATTTCTCCTTTCCTTGAACAAATTGTAATAAAATATGCAATTGGGCATGGAAGTAGAGTTACTAGAGTGCTACAATGGTAGGGCTCTAGTACCTACTTCAAGATAGGTGTCTTTCAAGAATTTTTAACAAGTGGAAGACTATAGAGAAAAAGATAGTAACATATGTCTTTCTCCTAGGGTTTTAGGCAAGCAATTTCATAATCTTAGACATGAAACAAGTAAAATTAACCATAAGCATTCATTCACAATAAAGAAATGCAGATTTTCCACTTACTTCACCAAGAATAATCAAGCAAAAACCCTATTTGAAGATCCTCCACATGAAAAATTGCCCAAGTGCACCAAGAAATGCCTCCTCCAAGAAGTGCGCACCACTAAATTTCAGCCAATAAACCTTAAAGAAGGCCGAATTTCAGACCACCACTTGTGTGACGAGTGAATGATGAAAAAATATGACAGTTTTATCTCTTATTTATACAATATCAATGACCTTTAATTATCTTTTAGGTCATAAAGGCCGACATGGCCAAATTACATCAAAAATCTAGTTTTGTACATAAATTCAATAATTAAACCCCTAATTTCACTTTAGAGATGACGTCATGCCCTTCTAGGGTGACGTTAGACCCCCAGTATGGAACGCTAGGCCTCAAATGCAAAACTCTAGGCCTCTAGAGACCTCAAATGTTTCCACATGTGCCAGCTAGCACCAAACCGTCCTCATAAATGCCAAACCCTAACTAGATGACATCAAGGGTCAACATGATGACGTCAGGGGCCTTCAAGGGCCAATGTCATGGTGGAAGGGCAAGACCCCCCTAGGTCTAGACCTGTCAGAGTGTCTCAGGGGAAACATCCTTTTTCCTTCATGATGCCATCCTCTAGTGTCTCTCTGCCCCTGGTTGCGGTCTCAGCATCCATCTGTTGGGCTTTCAGCCCCATGGAGGTCTGAGCTAATCATCTCCCCATATGTACCTGTCCATCGGGCGTGATCCTGCAACAACAACAAGTACACCCTCAATGGGCTCATAAGTCACAGGGATCATAGCAATGTCAATCACATCCAATAATCAAATTACCCAAACATGTGCATCAAACCCCCCTTTTTACCCAGACAAATGCTCAAAGACGTTATGCAGTTTATCAAGTCAGGTTTGGAGAGGGTTTCAGGATGTCCTATTGGACTAATCCTCCTCAAGTTTGCAGTGTTTCCCAGGTGAAGACCAATCTAGGTCATGTAAGTGTGTGAAATGGTGTAGGGGAAATGTTTGGGTAGAGGGTGCAGTGATAACAGGGAAATGTAGGTCTTGCCTGTGGGTGCCTCTGTAGAAGGCGAGTTGCACCTTGTCATGGATGCCATTGTTTCCTATCCCATTCAATGCCTTTTATTCTTTGTCTTATTGCTTTTTCTTTTCAAGGGAAAAGCTGGGGAACACTGTCCTGGCGTGGTGACCAGTGGTGACAGCGTTACCCACAAGCACTTCACAAAAATGAGAAGGTTGGCTCGTGATGAGACCCCCTTTCTCTTGGCTATGCCACCAAGAGCCACTACCCTGGTTTGGTGACCAGATCGATGGTAGTGTCATACCGCTACTTGCCCATGGACCTAATAGGTCGGCTCATGATGAGACCTCCCATCCACCAACTAGACCTTGAGTTTTATTTTATCTTACGAGTCTCGTTTTCTTACTGAGAAGCCTTTTATTTCTTTCTCGAGAATCCCTAGGCAAAGCATCTCAAAGGTTTTATTTTGGCTTTTAACTCTTGCCAACTACTTATACCCTCTGGGCCTTTAGCCCCTTCTTCCCACAAGGCAAGGTACAGCGCTTACTAGTGTGGCAAACCCAATGCCCGAACCAAGGTAGAGGAAGATGAGAGGGATAATGATGAAAAATGGTAAGTATGGAAGGAATGGACGATGACCTTTCATAGACCCACCCAGTGGCAACTCATCCTAAAGGGAACCAACTTACTAGGGCATTCTGTCAACCCCCCCCCCAGGTATGAACAAGTTAAAGAGCATAAATTCCAAGCAAACGTTATGAAATAAAGGAGAGTTCAATGCGACATATTCAAATGCTTCGAAAATCAAAGTGACACGTACCATGATACCCGGACTCATTACCTCATGGAGCAAGACTCACTGCTACTCCAGGACCAGGCTGGTGGGATGGATGTTGTTGTTGCTGATAGATGGGATGCACTGAAGAAAAGATGGGCCCTCCGGGGCCAAGCTCAAGTCGTATGGCTCTCGGTACTCCATATCTAGGACCTGTGGGCCTCTAGACATAATCTCCTTAGTTATCCCTAGGATAGGAGATAACAGGGCCTAGTCCGATCCATGTCATGCACACTTATGTCTTCCCACATGGTTATTTTGTATTGAGTTTGTATGCATCTCTTGGCCATGTTGCATTTATCATTTTTGTTCTCAACATGGAAATCACACAAAGTTATCATCATTGCAAGTCTTTTGAGGCAGTTCATGGATCCCAATGCAGTGAGTCCAGCAGGGAAAAATACAACATGGACAGAAAATGATCGTAAAATTTTTACAAGCAAAACCCATATTGCAAATTTTGGATTGATGAAGTATTAAAGGAGATAGAGTCTCCCAAAGTAAAATCGCCCCATTCTTCTAAGAGGGATGTTGAGCACATTTTCCAAGTCAAAGGGTCAAAGAAAGGGAATGATGTGGTCTACTAGCCGTTGGAATATTTTTAGCAAGTCAAAGATGCACTTTCTCCAAGCAAAAATCATTATTCAAGCCATTAAATGCCAAACCATCCCTTCTTGATCAAATCGTACCCTTCTTCTCATGTATCAAATGGTCAAACTAGCCGTTGGAGAAAAGATGGACCGAATGTGAACAAAATATAGTTGTTATGCTCATTCTTCAAGGGAAAAATGTCCCCAAGTTTATTTCCTCCACCAAATCGCACTTTCTCCTAAGCTACACGATTCTCTTCGTGGAGCGAACCTCTTTTGGGGACATCTCCAATGGTCAACAATTCTAAAATGGATTTTATCCCATTTTTCTCATGGATCTATGTAATTAAAAATTATTATTCAATGGGTTTAGCCTCCAACCAATTGTGGATGAGAAAACCAAGAAAATATTGTTTTATGAGGGAGGTAGAAACTAGTAGTTTTAAAAATTCTTATATAAGGCTAGCCCCTCCTCTCATTTGTTGTGGTTGGAAACTTTGTGAGATCATAATGCCATAATTTTGAACTCAATTCTCTTGTGTCACTGTGGATTGTCTACTGTAATGTTTGTTTTTCTTGGCCAAGGATATTTTATTTTGTGCTTTGGCAAGGGTTACTCAGGATAATTGCAAGAGGTGATCAATCAATCCATTGAGGGGCTACATAGTCACATGGAGGAAAGGAACTAGACTCTTCGTCTCTTTCGTTTGCTTGTGGGTGCCTAGTGAAACAAACCCAAGTTGTTGGACCAACTTCCTTGGAAGTAGCTTCAACCAAACCTATTGTTTGTCACTTGGGCCCAAGTCGATTGATTGTCTTGGAGACCATCTGTCAAGGAGCTTTCCTAGCAAATCCAAGGAGCATCCCATCAACTAGAAATCTATCCAAAGGTCAATCTTGAACTCGCAGGGTCACAATCTCTCAAACCAAGAGCCATCTAAA
This sequence comes from Picea glauca, assembly GCA_000966675.3. NCBI lineage: Eukaryota > Viridiplantae > Streptophyta > Pinopsida > Pinales > Pinaceae > Picea > Picea glauca. The sequence continues at coordinate 469,224 of JZKD02S1810250.1, read as the reverse complement.
CGATAAAAGAGGTAAATTTTTCTCTCAATTTCTTCAACCGATTATTTCTAAATTTAAATCATTTATCTTATTATAAAAAAAACAAAAAAAATCATACCCTAGCTTAGTTCTTCAATTTTATATCTTGCAAGCTAGTAGATCTTGGGGATTTTGCCATTTGGGAATTTCCCTACCCCAAGATAAATTTTGTTGAATTATTAATGCTTAGCTCAAGCACATGTAGATTCTTTCAATTTAGCATGAACTTGAACCATAAACAATGCAGCAATACAATATACAATAGCTACAGTAACCAAGATCATAAGAAGAATAACCATGCACAAGACACAAGACACACGAAGTTATCCTGGGAAAACCCTTCTCAAACAAGGGAAAAACCCAGCAATCATTTGCTATAGAGTCAAGAGAAGATCACCCTCACACCATAAACCCTAGCGCACACAAGAGGGTGCTCTATGACCAAGAAAGGCTAGCGCATAAGAAGTGTGCACCAAATTTCAGCTCTACCAAGCTAAGCATTGAGTGAATGAGATATGATCCTCAATGGGGATGTATCTCTCTAATATATACATGACCTAACTCATCAAATAGATGTGTCTATTGGCACAATAGGGCCGACTTGTACAACTCAATAATATAATTAATCTTTTACACAATATTAATTATCTTTACACAGTAGGGACAACTTGTACCCTTTACAATACAAATCAGGGTTTCACAATAATCTTATTCTTAGACAATATAGCAAGGGATCTCACAAACATCCTCTAGTGCTATGCCACTAGGGACAAGTCCACATGTGCTCAACCACAGGGGACGTCACTCTCAAATAGATCAACTCAACTAAATCCATAGGAGTACGAACTGGAGAGCCATCTCAACTAAGTCCATAGGAGTACAACAGGAGACCATCTCACGTCATCTCAACTCAGTCCAGAGGAGCACGATAGGAGACCAACACAAGTCATCTCAACTCAATACAGAGGAGTACGACTCACCTATCACATAGGCATTCTCCACCAGACCAAGTCTCTCACGAAGTCGAACTTCCTCCTACCAAGTGGTTTGGTGAAGACATTTGCAACTTGCTCGTGTGTAGAAAGGTATTGCACATGTACTGCTTTCCTCTGCACCATATCTCTGATGTAATGGTATTTGATCTCAATGTATTTCGACTTATCGTGAAACACAGGATTCTCTGAGAGCTTCACACAGCTCTGGTTATCGCAATGAATAACGGTGGAATCCATCTCATGTCCAAATAACTCTGCAAGGAGCTTGCAAAGCCACACTGCTTCGCGGACTGCCACACATAATGCAATGTACTCTGCTTCTGCGGTACTCAAAGCCACAGAAGTTTGTTTCCTACTGCACCAGGAAACTATGGCAGATCCCAAAGTAAAACAACAACAAGAGGTGCTCTTCTGGTCCACTGCGCTCCCTACCCAATCTGCATCGGCAGGTCCCTGCAATCTCATGTCTACACCAGAGGCATATCTCAATCCATAACCAACTATGCCTTGTAAATATCTCAACACATGTTTCGCTGCTATCCAGTGTGACTGTCTTGGCTGATTCATAAACTCGCTGAGTACACTCACTGCATAGCATATATCAGGTCTGGTGTTAACCAGATACACCAATGATCCAATCAGATGTTTGTAAAGATGTGGATCAATCTCACCTGAATCGGAAGAAGTCTTGCTTAGTTTCTTCAGATTCGTCACCATCGGTGTAGCCATGGGCTTGGAGTCTGTCATCCCAAATTTCTTCAATATCTCAACTGTGTATTTTACCTGACTCGGGAAAATCTCATCAGTCCTCTGCCCAAGAAGTAGTGCATCATACCAAGGTCCCTCATCTCGAATTCAGAAGCCAATGCACGCTTGCATTCAACAATAAGACTTTCTGAACTGGTGAGGAATAAGTCATCAACATATAAGACCAAAATCAGGCACTCATCACCAACAATGTTGTAGTATAGATTGGGATCAACAACACTCTTGTTGAAGCCCAAACTCATCAAGTATCCATCAATCTTCTCATACCAAGCACGAGGTGCCTATTTTAGTCCATACAGGGCTTTCTTCAACTTGCACACATGAGACTCCTTCTCATGTGTCACGAATCCATCTGACTGCTCGATGTAAACTTCTTCCTCAATCTCTCCATTGAGAAAGGTTATCTTCACATCCATTTGATGTAGTCTCCAACCCATGGATGCGACAAGGGCAATAATCGTACGGATGGAAGTGTATCGGGCAATAGGAGCAAATGTCTCTTCATAATCTATTCCCTCCACCTGAGAGAATCCTCTAGCCACAAATCTCGCTTTGTACTTCTCGACACTTCCATCAGCTGCATGTTTGATCTTATAGATCCACTTGGAAGTCACTACAGACTTCCCTTTCAGTCTCGGAACAATATCCGACACATCATTCTTCATGATGGACTGATACTCTTCCGTCATGGCATCTTGCCAAACCTGTTGACCTGCTACTTCTCCATGACAAGAAGGTTCAGTATCAATGATGTGGCTCATAGCTGAAACATAGCTTGAAAATCTATGTGGCCTCTTACTCTCTCGGAATGTACCACGAGGAGCTGCATGTCCCTCTGCCTCCTGCAGAGTCTGTCGAGCCCATGCAAATCTTTTCTGGCCTACTACAATATTTCTGGGAACATCAACTGGAGCTACGGGATCAACTGGATCAATTGGATCAGTAATTGTCTCCCTTTGAACTGTTGAAGGGGGAGAAGGTATTGTCTCTTCTTTCTTCTCGCTGTCAATCTCCATCTGAGATTCTCTGGATCTTCGGAAGGCTATCTCTTCCTCAAAGGTGACATCTCTGCTAACTTCAATTTGTCTCTGACCAAGGATGTAGATCCGGTATGCCTTCAAAGATTCACTGCACCCTACAAATGTACCCTTTCTGCCTCCTGGAGAGTCTCATAAAGAAAGCTTTTGTCCACAAGTTCTGCTAGCTCTACTTTCTTCTCAAATAGTTTGACTCCCTTTGAGTCAAGTGACTCCCTCTGAAGTCTGAAGGATAAACATTTGTCCTGGAGGAAATTGTGACATCATCCTTTTCCTGTGTTGCTATCCTAGAGACATCCCATGCCTTCTTAGGTCCTCTACTGCCTCTACAGTACTTTACTAAGCAAGGAGAAATATGGACTCATGTACCAGGGATCATGGCCCTTCAATAATGAAATAAGAAATCTAGCCTCCCGTACTAGGATAATAACCAAGATGGCCTCCCGTAGGAATAACAACCAAAATGGCCTCTTGTACTAGGATAATAACCAACCAAGAAAATTTGGACTCTCGTACTAGCGATAATGGTCCAAGTCATGAGGGCTCCCATACCAGGGATAATACCCTTCATTATAAAATGCAAGCTACTACAGAGTAATGATGAAATCAAATAAGGAATGTAGTACAAAACTTACCTTAGTCTACAATCACGCTCAATATTGCTTTTGGTCTTCCTGAGAAAGCTGAGATAAAGAAGAACTCCTCGTCGTTCTTGCTTGCATTCCTTGATTTCTTTTAAGGTGGCTTTTGATCAACATGTTGCTTTCCTTTCTTCCACAAAGGACAATGATTCGCATAGTGACAAGGGCTTGATCATAATGGGAACCTTGCACATCACTAGCTTTGACATCATCTGTCTTTCATGTAGCCTTCTCTTCATCGGTTGTTGTTGCTGGTAGAGTTCCTTCTATCAACCTCAATAGGTCACTCTCTTCTAGAATGATGTGTAATCTTGACTTCCAGGAGCTGAGGTTGCTTGATCCATCAAGCCTATCTTCCACCAAAGTTTTGTTCCTCGTGGCTTGCAGATTCTTCACAAACCCTAACGGCTAGGCTAGAAACCCTAACGTTTTTCAAGAGGAAGTCTCTAGGAGGTTTGTTGGACTTATGACTGCCAACAAGAAACCCTAGAGAGTCAAAAGAACCCCAGCTAGCTGCAAAAAATACCCCAACGTCCTACAGAAACCCTAGAAGCCGAAATTTGCAGAAACCCTAGGGCCGAAAATCCAAACTTCTTCAATTTTCAATCTGAAAGTTACAGGTGATGCGTTGGACTAGGCCATACCTGTCTGTGAAGGAATTAGGTCCAACGCTCAAGGGAAAGTGCTAAAACTAGCTTGACAAGGAAAAAGGAAAGGGGTCGTTTTTGCAGTTGCAGCAAGAAGCTGACGGCTAGCTTGAAGGTTGTTAGAGTAGCTTGTGCAATGGCTCTTCAGGAACACTGCTCTGAAACCATGTTGATTTTTTAATGTTTAGCTCAAGCACATGTAGTTTCTTTCAATTTAGCATGAACTTGAACCATAAACAATGCAGCAATACAATATACAATAGCTACAGTAACCAAGATCACAAGAAGAATAACCATGCACAAGACACAAGAAGTTATCCTGGGAAAACCCTTCTCAAACAAGGGAAAAACCCAACAATCCTTTGCTATAGAGTCAAGAGAAGATCACCCTCACACCATAAACCCTAGCACACACAAGAGGGTGCTCTATGACCGAGAAAGGCTAGCGCACACAAGAGGGTGCTCTATGACCGAGAAAGGCTAGCGCATAAGAAGTGCGCACCAAATTTCAGCTCACCAAGCTAAGCGTTGAGTGAATGAGATATGATCCTCGATGGGGATGTATCTCTCTAATATATACATGACCTAACTCATCAAATAGATGTGTCTATTGGCACAATAGGGCCGACTTGTGCAACTCAATAATATAATTAATCTTTTACACAATATTAATTATCTTTACACATTAGGGCCGACTTGTACCCTTTACAATACAAATTAGGGTTTCACAATAATCTTACTCTTAGACAATATAGCAAGGGATCTCACAAACATCCTCTAGTGCTCTGCCACTAGGGACAAGTCCACATGTGCTCAACCACAGGGGACGTCACTCTTAAACAAATCAACTCAACTAAATCCATAGGAGTACAAACTGGAGAGTCATCTCAACTAAGTCCATAGGAGTATGACAGGAGACCATCTCACGTCATCTCAACTCAGTCCAGAGGAGCACGTCAGGAGACCAACACAAGTCATCTCAACTCAATACAGAGGAGTACGACTCACCTATCACATAGGCGTTCTCACAGATCATCTCAACTCAGTCCAGAGGAGTACGATCTGGAGAATGTCTCATGACGCTGCAATCATCAACAAACTTACCATTGAGTTATTGGGATTTATTGAACATATATCGTAAGGGTTTTCTTGAGAATAGTGTGCAGATCTGCTCTATTACAGCAAAGAATATATATTCAGATCTACACCCATTTTCGTCATATAAAGGGATGTCCAAATAAGTATTTTATTACTCAAACCCTCTTTTTTTTTTGAGATTTGATTTACAAATTATATCTTTTGTTTTCTAGCTATATATAAGAAAAATAAATCCCCAACAAGTATTTCTTTTGGCAGTAGTACGTTTTGGGTTTTGACCCTAGAGGGATTTGAACCCCAAATCTGCAGAGATAATTTCTTGCCAGCTGGAAACTATTTTTACTGGAGACCTAAAGACTCTAGGGCATAGTATTCACTCATACCTTGCTGCCCTATCATCTCCACCCACAGATCTATTGATCTAGTGTGTTTATACACTTGTGGGGGGCCTCAAAAGGCCATTTTCCTTGTTGTTTTTTACGTTTTTCCTCTGTTTTTGCAGGTCTAATATAGCAGAACAACGAGAAACATCTCATTTCCAGCCACTTTATCCAAGGTATAGATAGTGCAAATCCTTCACAAAGTGGTAAGAGTATTTAACCCCTACTTGTGCATTATTTTTATCAATATTTCGGTAGATTGGGGTAAGTTAGCTTGTTGTTCCGTTATTTTATTTTCTGCATTATTTATTAGTTCAGCAAGTCAATTGCAAGGGCTGTAAGAAATACAGAGCATCAATTGCAGCAGACCGAATTGCAGAAAAGATTTAAGGAAGGCACCGACCACATTTCAAGGAGTTAAAACGTTTTTTGGAAAGAGTACAATGAGAGCCGACCTTTGCACTTGGAGGGTCATTGGAGGCAAGGTATTGCGTTTAGGGCATTGAACCCATGCTTGGAGAAAGCTTAGAGGATTTTGATGCCATTGATTGTGGAAGAGTTCAGCGTTGAAGGGCCTTTGGAGGCTGGATGCCACACCAAAGCCCCCCTATTCCCTTCAGTTAGGGAGATTGGTCATCTTTCAGGGCTCATGCCCCTTAGATTTTGTACATGTGGCATGAATGCCCCCCAAATTGTATTATTGAATAAGGGATTTTAGCTTAGAAAATAATATTTTAGTGTACAAGGGAGATGAGCACCGCCTCTATAAATAGAGGTGCACTTCCTCTCATTTGGACGCAAGGACTTGCAGGAGAAATCCCTTAGGAGGTCTGAAATTTGTTGGAGTATCTTTGTCTTGGACTTGTGCTATGGATGGAAGCTTAAGGAAGCTTTGTTGAAATCAATTGTGGATGATTTTTTCAAGTTTGATGGACGATTTTCATGCTTAGGGTTTGTGGATGAACAAAGATTTACCTAGTAAGTGCTCTTTTTAAATCTTTGTGGATTTCTTCATTGGATATATGAATCGTGGGTGTGCTTATCAAAGTAGTGAAGGTACATTTTCTCCCTTGTATTTTTCTTGAACAAAATCCTATCTTACAAACCCTGGGAAGGATTGCAATTGTGCATCCCCTTCTTTGTCTTCATTCATCTTAAGCTTGTTGAAGCACATAAGGTCAAATTTAGGGACTGTGATTGTACATCCCCCTAAACTTGTGTTTATTGATTAAATTCTAGAGCTTGTGATTGTACTACTCTAGGGTTTGTACTATTACCACCTTGATCCCTTGTTAAAATCCATAGAAAATATAGGACAACATTAGGGATTGTGATTGTACATCTCTCTAACTTGTTTTCCTAAAGGATTAGACCTAGGGATTGTGATTGTACATCCCCCTAGAATCTAAACCTTGAGTTTTCTTTGCCTTCTAATCTCCTTAAAGTTGTTGCATTGACTCCATATGCCCAATAAAAAGACATCGATCTCCAGTCCTCCAACCACTTTTATACCTTAAAGCTTACCAAAACCATTTTGCTTGGACTCACTCTTCACATCATCTTGAGCTTCATTGCCTCAAGTCCTAGCAATCTTAAGCCAAGGAAACCCCCTTTGAGCCGGAGAAGAGCTGGCCTGAAGTGAAAGAGAGTTGGTGAGGTGACAGTGACCTCCCTCTTGGTTACATCGGATTGCACTTGAGCTTTCGGACTTTATCTCTATAAGTGTGATTTTGTGTGATAACAAGGACCACAAAGTGCTTATGCTTCATTGTCAGTGGCTATTCCCAAGCCCCATGCAAACTCCATGACTTTATGTCCAACGGGATTATAGAAAAACCCCCCACACCTGCCTCCCCTTATGCAAAATAGGTTGAGTCCATATATGATGACAAAATTCCTAGACATTCAAAAGAGTCTTTAACAAAACTGAAACTTCACTAGATAAAATACAAGCACACATGAAGGTATTGAAGAATGCATTAATAACCAAGACAAATCCCAAGTAGTACTTTCAATTTTGAAGATAAAACTGAAGTTCAAACCATTACATTTGAAGATGAAACAAGAAAAGCCACATACATCAACAAAGTTTCGGTCGCTACCTCTCATGCCCATGATGATTCACATGAGATCGAAGCAACTTTCTTGAAGATCTTATATTATCCATTGAATCCTAGGATAGAGATCTACGATGCATCATCCTCTACTCATTATTTTTCATATTCTCGTCGCAAGTACAACATTCTTCTCACTCGAGGAATACAAATGACTATCTTCATGATGAACAAAAGTGTTTGCATATCGAGTGAAGAATACAAACTATTATTGATTAGTGGAAGAGATTTTGAAGTCCAACATCAATTATGAATCCTGCTTCGAGGACAAAGCATTTTGAGGAGGGGTGACATGTAATGAACCTGATTTACACAATTGTTATTATTTATTATTATTAGTTAGGTCTATTATCCCCTAGCCTAGGGATAACTAAGGAGATTATGTCTCGAGGCCTGTTATCGCTCAGTTTGTAGTTTAGGTCAAGCAGCTGAAAGGTAAAGGTCAAACTGGCGTAACAGGAGCTTCCCCACCCACTGTCACCTCGATGGGGGGCTCTTTCTATTTAGGGTGGCTAAGCCAAAGGGAGACGTCCCTGGCAATCTGGGGTTTTGAAAGGTAAAGGCTTAAAGGATTAAGGCAAGTTTTCCCTTTCACAAATTACCACCAAGAAGATAGTCAAAATGAAGAAATACCACAGAAGAGGCACCTGTTTGCGAGACAAGGCAACAATAAAACTAATACATGCAGTAGTGGTTAATACTTCCTAGATCAATGACTATCTATATTTCAATGTACATGAACATATATATTAGTAAATATTGACGAAGTCAATGTTTGCAATAATGGCAATGGCAATTTTAAGTCACTTGTCAATAAATACCAAAATGATATAGCATCCAATGAAAATATTTAATCCTTCAATTAATCAAATGCATTAAATATCATTAATAGCTCATATACAAAGGTTGTTGTGTCACTATGCTAGAGATGACGTCAGCTTTCTTCTAGGGTTAGTATAATAGACAAAGAGGTCAACGTTTTGCAAATAGGCCAATGAAATTTATCAATACATCAATGTCTATCATTA
>JZKD02S1810250.1:428099-442130 GCA_000966675.3 Picea glauca | reverse complement strand
TGGAAGAGGAAAGTTTCTGGAAGAGACCTCATCCAAGCCATGTAAGTGGGTGATGTGGTCAAGGGATGTCCAAGCAGGTGGGTGCAGTGAGGGCAGAGGATGCAAAGCTTTACCTATGGGTGCCTTTGTAGAAGGCGAGTTGTACCTGTCCTGGATGCAAATTTTTCCAAGCCCATTCATGCCTTTTATTCTTTTATTCTTTATTGCTTTTTTTTTTCTTCAAGAGCTAATCAGGCGACATTGCCCTGGCGTGGTGACCAGTGGTAACAGCGTTACGCACAAGTACTTTCACATAAATGAGAAGGTTGGCTCGTGATGAGACCCCCTTTCACTTGGCCATGCAACCAAGAGTCACTACCCTGGCGTGGTAACCAGTTGGTGGTAATGTCATAATGCTAGGTACCCATGGACCTAATAAGTTGGCTCGTGATGAGACCCCCTATCCTCTAGTTAGGTCTTGTTTTATTACCTTTCCGGGTCCCTCTTGTTTCTTGCTGAGAAGCCTTTTATTGCTTTCTCGGGGATCCTGGGTGAAGCATCTTCAAACTCAAATAGAGAACAGAGTTTACTAAACCTCTCTTCCCTAGAGATGTGATCTGTCTCAAATAGTTGAAGAAATCACACTCTCAATTAGCGAAGGGGAATCTCAAGGCCATGTGACCAGTGTTGTCCAAAGTAATCTAAGCAAATAACAAGACCATTAACAATCTGCAAGAAATGTTCCACATAAAAGGCTAGCTTTGGACTGAGGTTAGGAGGAAGAGACCCAAGTAACCAGCAACAATCATACAACATAAAGTTAGCCTGAGCTACGCGGGCATAGCTCTCTCAATTACGTCATTTCCTAGATACAATATTAATAGAGCTGTAGAGTCATTATGGTGGTTTAACCACCTAACACTAACCTAAACCTGTATATTGATCATGTGTCATCTCACAACACTAAAGTCACCAACATAATATAATACAAGAGTACATTTAAGAATGTTTAGTGTCAGAGCTTGTTGTTTGTTCCTGTGACATGCAACCTCAAATGAGAGCCCCAACAAATTGCTAAGTTCTCTACATCTTTAAAATCAATAATTGTTACAAAATAAATCATTATCTATTGTTACAAATGCTATATTTTGCAAATGCACGATGTCTATCATCCCCCCCCCACCCTTCTGCTTAGCCAAGAGCTGAAACAGCTGAAAACTAGACCCCCAATCCAAAACTAAGCAGTCTTCTTTTCCTGGCATTCCCTCAGGAAACCCCTTTTTGAAAACAACAAGATGGGTTTTAGTTTTTTTTGTTTGGATTATCCCAAACCATGCTTCCAAGAACAGATATGAAAAACTGCATAATGGGTTAACTCCCATCCACAAAGACATATGAGTAACCAATGGTGATGCTCACCAGTACTCTATAAGAGCAACCTAAGTAAATAATGTATCTTCAAATTTTCTCTCAACTATATTTTAAGAGAATTATTGGCTTCTCATGCCTCTTACACCAATCTTGTTGCAGCATTTGCCTTGTGTCTTTTAGGCCAATCCTTCTACAACTTTAAACTTTTTTTAAAAATCTCCCCTTTACTGTGCATCTTATGCCCGCAACTGGATAAAATACCAACAAGTCAACTAATATTAAGTCATCTCAAATTCTCAAGGCTCCAACAAACATCTTCTACTTGTCCACTACACCTGTGATTTAAAAAGAATCATATCTTGCACACACGGGTTAACACAACCTTTTGTTCACATTTTTTTCTGTGAAAACCAAAACAACATGTAATCTTGTCTTCTATGGGTCAATCAAAATTTATGTCCAGTCTCACATGTTCGTATCGAAATTTGCATTGCTTCAAGTTGAAATGGCCAGTTCCAACTCAAATAGGCATACCTAAGGACACTGAGTTGATCAAGCCCAATGCCATTTTGACAACCAGAACTTTCACAAAAACTTCTCATGACAGAAACTCAAATCAAAAACACTCTTGTAACCAGAAAACACAACTGTTTCTGGGATTTCAACTAAACATTTCATCATTGTAAAATCCACAACTAATTTTCTTCATCCCAGAAAAGCCATGTGCACCTAGTATTTTCCAGTTTTCTTGTTTACATGGAAACACTGATTTTCTGTGTAACCAGGTTGCATGCACTTGTACCAGGTGCATCTATCCTGCACTAGAATGTGAGATGATGCATCCCAACCTCTTGCACTGTGTCCAACGCACAGAATTTGGGGTTTGTACCATGACATGGACATCCTTAATTTGTCATTAATGTTGACCCTATTACCACCCAAACCTTTACTTCTTGAGATGAAAATCCTAGAACTCAAGCAAGACCCTGGGGGCACTAAAGAAGGGCTACCAAATGTCTACAGTAGCTCCTCCACACACTTTTGGCCAGCTCTCCCCCGGCACAAGGGGGGTATCCCTAAGAAACCCTAGGCCAACTAAATGATGATCACAAGGAACAAAAGAGATGACTTAGATATACAAATCTGAATTCTGACTTACAGTTACATTAACCTTCAGATTTGTTAACAGCAAAAAAAAAATTGAGTTTGTAATTTTTAGGTGGTTGGAAAGTGAGATAAGTGCCTAGAGCAATTTTGGGCATATGGAGTCTTTAGGGAAACAACTATGGGCTTCTTTCTTATGAGAAAAGGAGAGCATGCAGCTGGAATTAACAACCTACAGCAGTCCTATCTTTGCTGTTCATTGATGCAGAAATCTGCTTTGTGAAAATCCCTAATTAAAGAGATATTCCAAACATGCATGACGGTATGCTTTCTTGATAGAAATGAAAATCTGTAGCTAACTCAGATTAAGAGCAGAGATACATCTGAATAATTTCCAGCAACAAAATATAAAGGCATCAAAGGGGAATGAACCACAAATTATGATTCGAATTGGATCCTCACCCAAAACATTTTGTAAAATTGTAATAAACTTGCACTTGTTATTTTTATTTGATTTTGTCTTTTTTTTTGGCAAAATGGGAAGTGGAAACGAACCATGTGACAGTTGGCCTTCCAAAGGCAGCACATTAAAATAATGAAGATAAGATAAGATAATTTTATTAATGTCCAACAAATGACCAGGGGAACGAAGGGAAACAAGGAGAACTTGGGAATTTTGCAGAGATGAGAGCTCAAAGAGTGTAGCCTGCTTGAAGATCGGTGGACGAAGGAGTCAAGGAGCCTGCCCACGATAAGCAAAGACATCTCTGAGCCATGGCAATCTGCATTTCTTTTCGTGAGTAACAATGCATGAGTTGTTTGGGCATGCATAGCTCACCCATTGTATGAATTTCCTGAGCAAAATAAATCTCTATTGTTTATACTGTGTGGGTGCAATCTGCTCTACGAGGTATATTGTGGTTTTGGTTTGAGTTTTATTGCTTGAAATTTCTGTTCTGGTTAATAGATGCAAGCCTCATTAGCTCAATCCTCTATGAGCTGTGCTTTGTCTTGTTGACTGATGTTCCACTCATCCACAAATTGTATTCCCTCCTCTGGGTGTTTTATTTTATTGCTGGGCGAATTTACTTCTGCCTGAGCAAATTTATACCCCTCTAAGCGTTTTTCTTAGTGTTGAGCGTCCCAACTGAGAAGTTTGTCTGAGTTAATCATTGCTAGGTCGTTTTTTTTTAGCTGGGCATCTTCTCTTTGACCCCAGGTCACTTTTCTCTAATGCTAAGTGTCTAAACTCGCCCCATGTCGTTTTTCTCTAATGTCGGGTGTCTAAACTTGCCCCAGGTCATTTTTCTCTGATGTCGGATGTCTAAATTCACCCCTAGTTGTTTTTATCTCATGTCGAGTGCTTAAAATCACCCTGGGTATTTTTCTCCATTGTTGAGCTACTAAATTCATCCAAAGAACATTTTCTTCATTGCTAGTCAACTTAATTCGCCCCCTCTATTGGATGATTAAATCCGTCCACTCAAGATTTCCTTCATTGTTGGTCTTGGACACAGTTGGGAACTTAGTTGGAATTGGTCTAGCGACCACAAGCAATGCAAACCAAGCAGTAAACAACCCAAAGAATAGAGAACAAAATATAAATTCTACAAAGAATCCGTGTTGGTGAAACGGACAAGCCATAGGCCCACAATTTACGGATCAAATGGTATCAGAGCAGGTTCACCAGAGACCTTGAAGAAACTGCAATGGGCAAAGCCTTGAAGAGGGAGAAGCTAGAAGAGTTGAGAGAGTCCAACAGGCAAATCCAAGAAGAAAGTCGGTATTGGAGGTAGAGAGCCGATGAGCTAGAGAAAGAGCTTGCCAAGCACCAGGACTCCTTCACCGCCATGAGGGCGGAATTAGACAGGAGCAAATTGCAGCTCTTGTAATTGGGGGAGAAATTCATTGAGTTGAATAATTGGCAGGAGGAGAAGTTCACTGAGGTCATTGCTCACCTATACCAAGACTTGGCAGTGAAGGAAGTGGCCTTGAAGAAGCTAGAAGCAGTTGTCCAAGAGACCAAAAAAGCCCCTTCCATTGCCACTGTCGAAGCTAGTACCATGATGGAGGCAACCTTGTAAACTCGCCTTCTAAGACCCTTTCTCAAGAAACCTTTGGTGACTTTGAGAAGCACACTAGAGGCATCGGTTCCAAGCTCATGAGGAAAATGGGCTATGATGGCCAAGGTCTATGCAAGGAAGGCCAAGGGATTTTGATTCCCATCGTAGCTCAGCAGAGGCCCAAGCATGAAGGCCTAGGATTCAATGGACAAGAAGCCATCGAAAGTGCAGCTCAAACCATCTTCATCGAGGCAAGAGGAACCGGAAAAGAAGCCATGTGCAGCAAGCCACTCAAATCTGCTTGTAGAAGCTTGGAAGAGGAAAACAAAGAGATGATTCCGCCATCCATATTCGCTCCAACCCTTGGGGGACCAAGCTGGCAAGCATTCTCACAAACTAAAAAGGTATGGCTTAGCTTGTTTTTGTTGCGAGAAAATGGGTTATAAGGATAGCGATTGTTGGCACTCTAGAAGGCCAAGCAGCCTATGCAAGAACTATTGCTAGTACTGCAAATTAAATTACATTGGAAGGCCAAATGTTGAAGGCTTCACCTAGAACTCCATCCTAAGAACCAGACAACCAAGAAGAAAGCTTGGAGAGTCAAGGTCAAGGTCAAGGGGAAAGAGGAGTTGTTGGAAGCTGCAGCCCAAGGAGAAGTGGTAGTCCAGAGACCTATTGCAATAGTGAATGTCCTCTACAGCCATGAGATGGGCATCAGGGTTATGCCAAAGGCATCCCCTACTCAACTCTTATCTTCCATCCTACAGCGGAGGCATCCTTTCTTTGAGATTTGTTTGAGTCTGCTTGATGATAGGAGAAGAAGAAGATTGAAGGAATTGAAGCTTTTGGGGACCAAAAGACTACAAATGGGGAGGTGTGATCCGAATTGGATCTGTTATCCCCATTTTGTGGGATAACTAAGGAGATGATGTCTCGAGCCCCTCAAGTTGCAGACATGGAGCACCGAGAGACGGCTTGACCAGCACTGTCCACTTGCACAGACAGAGACCCACCTCACCACCACAACTCCAAGTTGATCATGACAGTATCCACCACATCAACTAGCCTCCGAAAGACATTAGGTCTTGGACCGTCTTGCTCCATGAGGTACAAGTCAGGTATTATGGTGAGTATCATTTCAATATTTGAGGCATTTGAGTTTGTTACATCTATTACTGCTTTTGATTATGTGACATTTGCTTGGACGTTATGCTCTTTGCTTTGTTTTACATTGGTGGTTGACATTGCGCCCTAGTAAGTGGGTCACACTTAGGGATAGGTATGCTACTGGGAGGTCCTTTTGACGAGTCATCGTGCCATTCCCGACCATACTTGCCACTTTTCACACTTCATCCCCTCATCTCCTCACCTTTTGGGTTTTTCAGGTGTACTGACCCAAGAAGGGGTTGTCCCTCACTTCATGGGAAGAAGGGGTTGAAGGCCCAGAGGCTTGTGGTTGGCAAAAGATAAAAGCATGATTATGAACCTTCTAGATGCTCGCTCAAAGAGGTCTTGAGAGCAATGAAAAGCAATGAATGGTCATGTCCTTGTTAGATTTCAATGTGCATTTAGACCGGTGCACACACACCTCAGGTCTGGTCTAGGTTCTCAACAGTATACACAAAAATACAATTTGAACTGTGAACATAAACACTCTGAGATGCCTAACAACTTAGCACATCGAAAAGTAAAGCACCAACAATTAGATCATGCATGGCACACAGAGATTTAATACCCAAAATGATTGTTCTATATCCAATGCAAACTCAAAACAATGGGCTCCCATACCAGGGACAATGGCCCAATTCTTTGTAATGTTCCCCTCCTCTTGACAAGAACATTGGAAGACTTAGTAGTCTAGTCATCCCTCTAGACTATAGTCTCATGGGAAAAAAGGAGGCTAAGAGGCACAACAAGGTCACTAAGGAGCTAAATGTTATATTATTAAAGTGACTTTGGTAAAAGCAGAAAAAGAAAAAGGTCAATTGACTTAGAGGAGAAAATAAAGTAACTCAAGTGAAAATTAGAAGATGGAGGTATAAAAGAAAGAGGAGGGTGTCTCACTCCTCATTCATGTCATTTTCTCTCATTTGTTTCTTGAGCTATGCAGCTTATGTTTTGAGGGTTTTGAGTAAACAAACCCTAGAGATTAGCAAGGAGGTGAAAGATTCCTTTGTTCCTGATCCAAGCTTGGTCAAGGTGGTGAAAGATCCCACCCTCACCAATCTATTCAGTCCTAGGTCAGTTCCAGCAGTGGGTTGAGGAGACAGGGCGCAGATCTGGAGGAATTATGCAGGTAGGGCGCACTGTTGATGAAGGAAGAGTTCGATTTAGCTAGTGGAGGGGAGGTTTCAGTCCAAACTTGTTTTAAAAGGGGTTGTCATCCCTAGAGCGCCCTTTCTCATCTATTTTGGAGGAGTTTCTTCTGCAAAATTATTTATTGTGGCACTTGGGCGAATTTCTGAAGAGGGGCGCACTATTCATTGGATATTCAGTGAGTTGGAGGGATAAATCTATTATTTTAGCTGGGGGATCTCTTTATATGAGCACTACATCTACAGATCTACAGTTTGACAGTCTTCTACAAGGGTTTGGGGGCTTTATTTGAGGAAGCCGAATTTCCTGGGGTTGCTACAGCCAGTTGGTGTGCAACTCAGCCATATTTGGAGGTGCCAAAGCTTAAAGGGAAAGAAATTGATCTTGTCCACTTGCATGCAGCCATTGGGAGTCTAGGAAGACTCATTCCTACTTATTACAGGGTATTTTGGAGGAGCATTCAGTCACAACACTTGTATCTTTCATATCTCTCTCAGATTTGTGTATCTCTTGTATGGAGGTTAGCATATATATTAAATAAAGGTCAGATCTGTTGTTTTGTGGCTACGTTCTTGTGTTACTCTACTTGTATCTTGTTGATATTCTATTATTGTTCCATTTCCATCATTTCTATGCTGTAAAACCTTTAAAATCCACTCCATGCGCAAATCTGAGGAACAATCTGCAAAACATTAAACAAAAACACTACAAACAAGCAAGTATTAGACTTAGAGTTCCTGGCAATTTTGTGTGGGAACATTACATTCTTACACAAAAGAAAAATGCCAAAATACTTACAAGACCATTGCAGAAACCCTCCTTTGTTTTTGTGCCAATTTCTGTTGAACTAAGGCTAAGAGTTAGGGCATCTTTTGCCTCCTCAAACCCTCCACTGCCTCTGCAAATTGGCACCTTTACACAGGCCCTTATAGGACTACCTCAAGACTGTTGTAGGGCCGACTATAACAGCTCCAAATCCTTGATTGTAACGGCCCTAAAAAAATTGCTATAACAGCCCTCTAATCAGCTCTTAAGTCTGTAACAAACAACTATGTTGTTGACGGGCTGTAACAACCCCTAGTGGTTGTCCAAGGCTGTTGTTGGCCACCTATAACAGCTCCTCATCTGCCCAGAAAAAATCAGCGGCTATCCTTTGTTGCAGGCCGAGCCTTCTCAAGGTTGCGACTACTTCTTTCCACCAAGCCGAGCCTCTCCTACAACCTACGGCAGCCTTCTTTTGCTTGGTCGAGCCTCCTAGACCCCAGCTGCAACCCTAGACTAGTAGGTTGAGCCTTCTCTAGGCCTGTGGTTGCCTTCTTCCACTAGGTTGAACCCTCTAACTGCCTTCTACTTGCCCAGAACACTTTTAGACAGCAGATCTGAGGCCCCACTCGGCCTACTCCATAGCTAGTTGAGGTCACCAAGACTCTCCCATCAAGAATGAATGTCACCGCAATCTTATGTTTCATCTCACTCATGATCTCCCTTTATATGACTCAAAAGGGGTGTGTGAGAAGCCCTTAAACAACTCAACATTAAATTAGACTTGTTTATTCTTCTATGTGGGTGTGAAGCCCCTACACAAGCCCACAAAGCCCATCAACAAGCCCATGAAGCCCCAGCTCCATTCCAAGGGCATTTTCTTCGAAATGAAAGTGCAACGTGGTGCCAACGATGATTCCCACATGCCCGACACCAAGGCCTCTTGTGGAATACCTCCTGAGCTACAAAACATCAACACTCCCTCTTAGCAAGAGAGGTATTCCATCCTCCATCATCTGGAAGTATCTTTGTCTCCCATTCTAGAAGTAGCTTTGTCTCTCGCACTGGATCCGCTACCACAGTTGTTCTCCAAACCACCTGATTGATTGCTTCCTCTGTCATCAAAGCAAATCCTGTTATACAACATGATCACTTCTTGGAAGACACCCTGCTCTTAGAAACCTCCCACTTCTAATGCTTCCTGCATGGCCATCTCAACCCATGACACCTTCCTGACAGTCTTGGAAGACTCCTCTCTTCCATCCGAACCTGAAGGTTGACTCCCTCTAAGAGGTTGACTCTCCCTCTAAGCCTATTCACTCCCTCTGAAGTCGGACTCCCTATCTGTTGACTCCCTCTGAAGTCGGGCTCCCTCTGAGTCTGCACAACCTTCGAAGCTATCTGCTCCCTATTCACTATCACTCTGCTACTGCAGTTGGGTCATAGCTCGCATAGGCTGGCCCTCTCTAACTCCAAGAACCACTATTGTGTCTGAGTTAGGTCCTCTGGACATGAATAACACTACATGGTCCTTCTCCTCAATCGTTGAGCCTGACAGCACACACCTCTTGAGTTTTGGCACCCATAGCACATTTGTTACCCTCAACACATCTCCTGACTCCATCCGAAATGACACTATTCCAGATCCCTGCACTACATGCCTAGTCCCCATACCAAGCTCTCCGTACATACCTGAGTCAAACTTTGTGAAGCTCTCAAACAAATTTCGTGCTCCTATCATATGTCGGTGGCTCCAACTATATAAGAACTCCCAAGGCAAGCATCCGGCTTACCCAAGTCACGACTATATAAGAACTCCCAACAAACCTCTGCCCAAGTCCATCATCCAAGTCACAGAACTCTTCGTGTCTACACACACACTGCAATTGAACCTATGTCCTCTCTTTGAAAAAGTTTCAAGTTGTGGTTGGACACTCAATCTAGTCCACTCTAGACCACCGCAACTCATCTCTGCAAGTGTCCTCGTCCTCTTGGGTCAAACACCTCATACACTATTGCACCTTGACTCACTGTCAAATGTGCAACTCTCTGGCCCGATGAAGACTTTATCTCATCAAACTACCATACACACGAAGCTATCTCGTCTGTGCCAAAGCACCCTAGTTGCACCCATCGCAACTCACTATGACAAGCCACCGAAAGTCCATCCACGGAGTTGGCAACCCGCCACATAACATACTGCTACGAACCAAGCTCTCCGCCAATCCACCAAAAATCCCTACCTGCCACACCACCAAGCTGCAATAGTCCACAACTCTTGTTCTGAACGATCTGCTCCATGTCTCAAACCAAAGACCATCTAACATACTACCACCTGCAACAGTCATTGTAGCTCCCTCTCAAAGCTAGCTCCTTAACACTGCTACAGCTCCCTCTCAAAGTTGTCACCTATGTAAATAACTCATATCCAACTGCCATCTCATAATCTAAAGCTTTGATACCATGTTAGATTTCAAAGTGCACTTAGACCAGTGCACACGCACCTCAGGCTTGGTCTAGGTTCTCAACAGTATACACAAAATTACAATTTGAACTGTGAACATAAACACACTGAGATGCCTAACAACTTAGCACAACGGAAAGTAAAACACCAGTAATTAGATCATGCATAGTACACAAGGATTTAATACCCAAAATAATTGTTTTGTATCCAATGCAAACCCAGAGCAATGGGCTCCCGTACCAAGGACAATAGCCCAATTCTTACACAAAAGAAAAATGCCAAAATACTTACAAGACCACTGTAGAAACCCTCCTTGGTTTCTGTGCCAATTTCTGTTGAACTGAGGCTAAGGGTTAGGGCATCCCTTGCCTCCTCAAACCCTCCACTGCCTCTGCAACTTGGCACCTTTACATAGGCCCTTACAGTACTACCTCAAGATTGTTGTAGGGATGGTTGTAACAACTCCAAATCCTTGACTGTAACAGCCCTAAAAATCTACTATAACATCCCTCTAATCAGCTCTTAAGTCTGTAACAAACAACTATGTTGTTGATGGGTTGCAACAGCCCTTAGTGGTTGTCCAAGGTTGTTGTTGCCCACCTATAACAGCTCCTCATCTGCCCAGAAAAAATTAGCAATTGTTCTTTGTTGCAGGCCGAGCCTATCCTAGGAAAAACGGTAGCCTTCTTTTGCTTGGTCGAGCTCCTAGACCCCAACCGCAGCCCTAGACTGGCATGTCGAGCCTTCTCTAGGCCTGCAACTACCTTCTTCCACTAGGTTTGTTGAGTTTTGTACCTTGGGAGGGTTCCCCATGTGCTTGTGACCTCCTTAGCACATGAGGGAAGGACATTACACTTTGTACCTTGTACTTTTGTCTAATTTCACTTTGACTTTGGATAAAGTGAAATTTAGTCATTTTGGCCTAAAATGACTATTAATTCACAAAGGGGTAAATTAGAGACATAAAGTTGACTTAGGAAACTTAACCCAAAGTGGGTTTGTGACTTAGATATGAATGGGGAGATCTCAACCATCAATTTGATGGGAGATGAGATGATCTCAACCCTTCATACTTTAGGTTTCCTAATTGATCTCAAAGAGGGGCGCAAAGGGTGAAGGAGGGCGCATTCTTCATTGTTTGAGTTGTTCATTGAGAGAGGAGTTCTTGCTTGATGGAAATGAGGTCAGTTTTGTGAGGAGACTTGAGTTAGGGCACTTGCTTTCATAGAGGGAGGCTTGCCTCATATCCCTTAGCTTATTTACTGGAGAAGTTTTGTTGTTGAGGAGGGCGCATTGCCAGATTGGGGCGCATCAGCAGTTGAGAGACTTCTAGCCATCAGATTGCAGTGAGATCAGTTGTAGAGGGTAGCCATTCAACATAGCTTCATTGTTGTGGAGGGGTTTCCAAATCTGAGTTCACAGTTGGCAGTTGGAGCAGATTCAGTGGTTCTGGCAGTTTGCATGAGGAGAGCACCATTCTGGGGCGCATCTGTTGATTTTGAGCTTGTATATCAGCTCAGTTGGAGTTGCTATTGTATCAGGTTCTTTCATATATTGTGTTTACTATAACCCTTCTTCTGCTTTTCTCATATATATATATATATATATATACATATTCCAAACTGGTTTTCCCCGAGGGGGGGTTTATCTAGGGTCATGTTGACCAAAAATTCCTGTGTCTACAAATGCATGTATTAGTTTCTTAGATCTGTTCATTTTCAGCAGTAAACGATGTTTAGGTCTGTTATGTTTATTTTGAGATGCATGTACTAATTTATGGTGACAAAAACGATATGCTAGAGCACCCAAAATTGAGAACATAACCGTAACAAATCAGCAAGATACTTTTGGACTGTTGGCTGTTATAAAACAGCAGAAAAATATATTACCTTACAATTGAAACTTAGAGCCTTTCTTTGGTCAAAGGCAGACCAAGAAGGCAAGTTGATAGGACCTGGATTTTTCACATGGTATCAGAGCTTCGGTGGCTGAAATTTTGGACAGTTGGGACAGCATCTTAGTGGCTGTCATACATATCTTTCTGGCAGATTTTTGAGGACAGCCATTGACTCATTCAGTGGTTGTCAGAGAGCAGAATTTTTCAGAGGATTGTTGGGCAGTTTGGACACTAGTCATCAGTCTCTTTTCACACCTACGTAGTAGGAGTGAGGCTGATTTGGCGTTGACCTCTTCACACCTATTTTGTTAGGAGTGAGGTCAAATTACACTTGTCTCTTTTCACACCTGTGTTGACAGGAGTAAGACTGTGTTTTCCTTGGCAGAGTGAGCATCAGTTGAGGATTGCAGTTTGACAAACATGTCAGCATCTCAGATGCGAGTTGACGACAGGCTAGCAGGGGCTAGCAATTGGTCGCCTTGGAAGGCGAGGATGGTCTTCATCTTAGAGAACCTCGAGCTATGGGACATAGTCAAGGCAGTTGTTCCCCCCATTCATGTCATTGCTCCCGTCTTGGTGGCAGAGTTCAGGAAAAGGAACAACAAGGCGAAGAGGACCATTTGTGACGCAGTTCGTGACCATATCATACCCCATTTGACGGGGAAGGCTTGTGCATACGAGATGTGGGCATCTCTAAGCAAGTTGTATGAGAGCTCCAATGAGAACCGGAAGATGGTTCTTCATGACCGACTCAAGGGCATTCGCATGCTCAAGGATGAGTCGGTAATTTCATTCCTTGGTCGCTTCACTCAGATCAAAGACGAGCTTGGAGCCGTCGGCGAGGTTGTTGACCCTAACTCTTTGGTGAGGCAAGCTATGAATAGCTTCACCAAACCGTGGTGTCCATTTGTACGTGGCATAGTTGCCAGGGAGGTCATGCCTACATGGGAGAGGATGTGGGATGACTTCGTCCAAGAGGAGATTCGATTAGCAGCCGAGGCTTATGGACAGCGACAGCAGCAGATTGGTCAGGGTGAGGAGGATCTTGCTCTTTGGACAAAGGGCAAGAAGAAGGTCGGCCGTGGGGATCAGCAAGGTCCCAAGTTTGGGGCCCCACCACAGGAGAGTGGAGGAGGAGAGAGCAGCAATGGTCAGGGCAGTGGTCAGAAAAGAGATATGAGCAAAGTGAAGTGTTTTGTTTGTAAGAAGTTCGAGCACTATGCTGGACAGTGTCCGAACAGGAAGAAGAAGAAGGGTGGTACAGCAGCTATAGCAGAGGAGGCAGACTTTCAAACACAATTTCAGAGAGAGTGTGCCTTTCACATATGTTGTACATCAGTTGAGACATCACCATGTATCTGGTATATTGAGAGCGGGGCATCGAGCCATATGACTGGAGTTTGAGAGCACTTTTCTGATCTTAGAGACCCTGAGGTCAGGATAGAGGTTTCTCTTAGAGATGACAGAGTGGTCAGAGTTGTTGGGATTGGCACAGTTACCTTTCAAAGAAATAGCTTGCCACCTATATCGTTTACTGATGTTCTTTTCGTCCCTGGGATGAAGAAGAACTTGATTTCATTTTCCACCCTCCAGGATAGAGGTCTTGAGGTGACATTCAGAGGCACCAAGGTATTGATTCATCCTCGAGGGTCTTCACTAGACTCAGGACAGGTGATTGGAGTGAGAGATGGGAACCTGTACAGATTACTATTTCAGCCACTACGTGCATTGGCGGCGAGTAGCGACAGCAGCAGACAATTATGTGAGTTATGGCATCGCAGGATGACCCACTTGCATCATGGGGCTCTTGGAGGACTGAGAGAGGTTGTGACCGGAGAGCCACAGATCAACATAGAGCATCAGGATGTTTGCAGGGGGTGTGCACTTGGCAAGTTTGCCAAGGCCTCATTCCCCAGCAGTGACAGCAAGTCAGCTGGGATACTGGATTTAGTACACACGGATGTGTGTGGGCCCATGACTCGAAGGTCCTTGAGTGGTTGTGAGTATTATCTCACATTTATTGATGACTACTCGAGGAAGACTTGGATCTATTTCCTGAAGGCCAAGAGTGAGGT
>JZKD02S1810250.1:363908-378718 GCA_000966675.3 Picea glauca | reverse complement strand
GTAAAAGGAGGTTGCCCCCTCGAAGAGGTTTATTATCTGAAATTATCTCTTTTTCAAGGCGTCGAGTACTTTTTCTGAGGTTTTTCTATGCTATATTGATATTTGGTTCTTAACAATTCAACAGGAAGATGACTTGGCAATAGACTTGGGTGGCTGGCCTATTGAGGAAGAACTCCCCATTGAAGTTCCACAGGAAGATGCAAATCAACCTTCAAGCGACTCTCCACCACTGGTAGCTTTTGTTCCGGCTTCACCCAGAGCATGGTTCCTCTCTCAGGAGCATCTGCAATTAATCTTTTGATATGCGACAGGATGCCGAGGAGCATCTTCACTGCCAAACGAACCTCTCTTGGCACCTAAATGTTCTGTTCGATGCCCTGTCAAGTGAGCCAGCCAAGAACAGGTGCCCAAAATGTTGCCAGCCCTTCATGTTTTCTCTACAACCAACCGAGGATGATGGCAATTCAGATTTGCCTAAAGTTTAAATCCTTTTCTGTTATTTTGCTTTGATGTTTCAAACAACTATGGCTATAGATAGATTGTTAAGACGTGTAGGAAGTTTACCTTGTATCAAACTCAAACATACATTTGACAAAATGCCACCTGGCCTGGCTTCCATTTATATGGTAGGACAGGTGGCAAGTTTTGATGAGTATATTGTTTTGAAAACATTTTAAGGCAATACAAACTTTTATTTACAAAAAAAAATATGTATAATAAATTTGAAATAAAGATGATTTATAAAACGTGCAAGTTTTTTTATTTTCAAATTCTAATATGTATAAAAATATGAAATAAAGATGATTTATAAAACATGTAAGTTTTTAAGTTGATATGAAAATATAATTGTTTATTTTGAAACTAATATTTGAAGAGTTTTGATGTCATAAAATTTATTTAAAATTTCTCATTTTCATTGCTAAAAAGTATCGTAACTATGTTTTTTTTAAAGCAAGAGTCTATATTTTTATTATGCATAAAGTTTTACAAACAACATGGCCTATGGCCTACCATTGAGGAAACTAGGCCACAAGTTGTAGCAAAATATTTCATCATATTGTTTTACCATTTCCCTCACTATTATTATAATTGTTATCTATCTGCCTATACAAAAGAACTACATGAATTTGGATTGTCTAGAGAAACAAAGACAACAAAAATGCTTGTAATAATATACATATTTCAAAACAAAATTACTTTAGTGGGTCGGGAGAAGTGGCACTTTTGACTACCTATCGTTGGTCTTTTTCAGACTATCTTGTCTTCTCTTCCACCCCAATTGGATTTTAGGGCTCTACTTTAGAGTGTTGCTGACATGCACACTCCTTCCTCTCTATTTCCATTTTCCCTTATTTGTTGAGGCATGGAATTTGACTTTGAAAACATATTTACCCAAAGCTTCAAACTTTTTGTTTAACATGCTAATCTTCTTTTCCATTTGATCCACCTTGGTCATATTATGTTGATGTTGAGAACCTCTTTCCTCAATGACTTGAGAAAGAAGTGATTTGACAACCCATATCAATTCAATTGTTTTGTAAAGTTTTGTGTCCCTAGTTCTTGAAAAAACACGGTCTTATATCCACCCTTTCAATTCCTCTTCAATTTGGCCTTTAGTCATATTCTATTTCCTTTGGTGAATGAGATTTTCAAGATTTTCCAGCTCCTCCTTGGTCTCGGGCTTGAAATACGAATAGTAAAACCACCTTGCTCTACATGCCTCTTTTTGTGCCCTAGTCATGTATTTTCTAGGCTTGTATGGACTTGGGTCGCCTAGGTTTAGGATCCTTTTTCCCTTGGTCTCAACATGGCAAGATTATTTGGTATATGATTTCCCTCATTTTCCATACCTAGAGTAGGTTGAGATGTGGGGGAACAAGGATAGAAACCCCTAGGGAAGTTGAGCCCTTTTTCTAGAAACTCGAACAGAGAGAAGGATAATAGAACAAGGAATTTCTAAAAGCATAGACAAAGGAATACTTGGTGGGTAAGGAGAGGTTAAATCATAATCCCTCTTAGAGAAAAGGAAAGCACATACAGTGTGAGGAGCTATTGCCAATAAACCCTCTTCCCCAAGGTGATGATCCAACTCATGTGGGAGCAAAGTTCTCAACAAGAGGACAACTCTGCCTCTAGGGTCAAAATTATCCCCCACAATTCAAAACCTCTAGTAAAGAAAGCAACAAAAAACAAAAAACATTTAAAAGAAAGTAATATAAACCATATGTGGTGGTTGTTTAAAAGCAAGTTTCTCGTGACGTTATCCCATTGACTAGGTGGTATTCAGATTTGTCTCTTTCTCTAGCTCCAATTCCCTCACACTCCTTTCTTTGTTGCTTGCCATCGATACATTCCCTCTTGAAATCATAATAGCTCACTTGTGCAGGGATGATGTCCTCTCATCATTCCTTTGTCTGGTTGGACTCAGTATTAATCCGCACATTGAAACCGCTTTGTACTCTCCAATATTCCTCCTCATTTATCTGCTACATCCCTAGGACGTGTTCCAGAACCTCAACACGCTAGACTATCATGCATGGTTTGGGCTTGGGGCATCGACATGCTCCCTTTATACACTCTATCCAAGTGTGTATCATAATTATGTTGAATATAAAAACAAAAATATTATCATTATTATTGCTGATATTTTTTATTATTTCTATATATTTAAAAATATATTAGAAACAAGCATATGTGTTCATCCAAAGCAAAAATACCAGTCTAGGGACAATGTGTAAGCAGTCACCTATGGTTTTAATGCTCCTGCAAGGTTTTCATCAATTTTAGTGCATGTTGCACAGAATCGAACCCACGACGAGATTATGGGCCTTTAATCGCGTGATAAAACATGTAATCATTAAAGTCTTTGTTAATTTCCAAACCTCCACCACCGACTTGGCAATAAGAGTTCGAATTGAATAGCCAATGAGATGACAAATAAATGTTGATAAATGTTTTTAAATAATTAAGAAAAAAAAATTGATTTCTAATGTAATACTTTGAAAAAAATCAAAATTGTTTGGTCAACACTTAACTAATATTCGATACCTGCGCAACAGGTATAATAAATACATCTACATATAATATAAATTATATAATTAAATTTATTTTCTCTTATCTTCAATTTTCTTATTACATTAGATCTTAATTTAAAATTAATATATCTTCATTTCAATTGTTTTCAATTTTCCTATTACATTAATTCTTAATTTAAAATTCCTCGATTTGGGTGCCATCTGGAGGTCCATCTAGAAGTCTCGACCCTATGAATAACATGGAGCTTCCCACCTTGAATACTTAGGGGACAAGAGGCATCCACCCACCTCCACCTAATGCAGAGCATTAATGCAGATTTAAAGTTGGATCGTGGGTTTGTGTTAGCGACTATGCGAAAGACCCTCTTCAGTTATTGTAGTTGGGTCAACAGTACCTCAACCATGGTATTGTTGAGCCAACTGCAATAACTGAAGAGGGATAATAGAAGAGGGGCATAAAAATATTGGCATTGGGTTTAGGTTGAAGAATGAAAAATATTGGCATAGAAATGAGAGTTGAGGAGTATAAACAAGGGGAAGAGGGGTTATCTTTTTTCTACCCTACTAAACTTAAAATATTTTTAAGGCCGCCATACACTTGAAATGGTTTTTCAAAAATGTGGTGGCTAGATTTATGGGCTAGTAATTTAGAAGATGCCACTAAGCAGATTTCAACCACAGAGTAGACCTCCAACACAATAATCAAGTGAAAATCAACCATCCTAAGTGATACAAAGAAGAGTATTAGGCTTTTGAATCACTAAGTGATACAAAGAAGAGCATTAGGCTTCCAAATCACTAGGTAGATAGATAATTGTACGTGTTTTGAATTCTATAGATAATTTCCAATGCATGAGAAATCACCGGGATTTAAAGAAATCAATTGGTTTTCATGCTAGACGGCCCAAATCTCATTGTGTTTTATCAAATATGGTTTCCAACTTTTTCTAATCATCATCTAGTTTGTCAACTCCTTGAAGGTGAAACTTTAAATCACTGGAGATGGACATTTTGATTGATCCACGTGCTTTATCATTTTTACTATCTCATTTCTCTTTCTTTGAGGCATTAGTCGGGGCAGTTTCTTTTCCCAAGGTAATCCAATAAAGTATTTTACTTGATAGTACATCCTCCATATGTGAATTCTATGAGAAGTAGTTTGAATTAGTAAGTAAAAGATCACTTGGACTAGCCATATTAAAATATGTAGGTAGGATGGATTCAAAAGCAGAAATTGACTATCTAGATGGAAAGCTCTCGAAAAGATAAACAATTTAAAAAAAATGACACTGAAAACTAACTCTAAATGTCAAAGTTATGACATTTTAAAGAAAGCCATAAAAGGTTACCAAATTACCACATGGTAGATAGAAGTTGACCTATGTGGTGATGAGTGAACGATGACGTTGGTGAAAAACATAGTTCCCTTCCTTCTCTAACTTTACCTATGAGCTCACTTCTATAAATAAGTTAATTTTACATCAAGTGGCCCACTTTTATAAAATAAGTAAGAATCACTTTTACAATGAAGTTAATTTATAAACTAAAGTTGAGTGGAAAAAGTAACTGAAAAAATTAAAATTACTTTATAGTGATTCATGTTTATAATTTAAGTGGAATGCAGTTTAGAACAAAGTTATGTGATAACTTAAAGTTTCATGAACTTTTCAAAAAACAACTTAATGAAAACATCTTTATTTTAATAAAATAACTTTCAACCAAGTGAACTAATGCAAAATATGTAACAAATGTTATGAAGAAGGAGGGGGACATTTTTTTTTTCAATTCTTTGTCTCGATGTGTGTGCCTACCTCCAAAACCCTTGTTTTTGCTTACGAAAAACTTGAACACAACCACACACAAAAACAAACAAAATTTTGGAAAAAAACAAATTACTTAACAAGATCAGGGTTAGATCTCCATTAACCTATCCAAAAAATGCAAGTTTTCTCTATGTTTCTGAATTGTTGATATCACATAAAGTGTAGAGAAAAGAACATATGTAGAAAATAAAACATTTTCTGCGATGTTTCTGGTTTGCCAAGATTGCACAAGATGCGCGACTAAGAGCATACGCAAACCAGAAAGGTAGTAAATCAGAAATATAAACAGAAAAAAATAAAAATGAAATATTAACTTTATAAAGTGAAAAGTGAAAAGTGTTCCCAATTAAAAGCAACATTGTAAATGTAATGGAAGAACTCTGTCAGCTTAGAAATGCACATAAATAATGGAATTTGGAAATCCTTAGATGCATGCAATGACACAGGTTTAGGATCTTGATCAACAATGGGAGAGAGTCTTCATACGAACTCATATACCATGTTCAATAAACAAGGTATTTCCACACAGGTAAAAAACCTTAAGTAAACACTCACACAAACATATCAAAGATCAATACACTAGTGTATTTTGTGGTTAAAACTCTCAAAGAGAGAAACAATCCACAGACCTAGCCAATGTCACCACTTGAGACAATATATTAATGCAAAAGAAAAACAAATTACATATGAGTTTCTCACGATCAATCATCAACAAATGACCCTTTGAGCTCTTTAAATGGATATCATGGACCAATCAGGTGTGAACTTTCTGTGAACATTATTCAATTCATATTGTATTATGAAAGAACAATCAATAAAATTAGCAGGCTCGTACTTGTTGGATTTATAGTAATTGACTTGATTCTCTAGAAAGGAGATTTTGCTTTCATTTCCCCTCATCTTCTTTTCTACGTATACAAATTTATGCACATTTTTTTGGGCAATTGCTAATCCAACAAAGGCCGAGGAAGCTAAACTTAGCTTTCTAGTATCCATCACTAGAGTTTTAATGTTCACTATTACTTCAGAATCTAGGTTAATTTTTCTTCTTTTATGTTTTTGTTTTATTACTTGCTTCCTTTGTTTGTCAAAAGAAAACAAATCTAAATCATCAACTTCATCTGCAAGAGTTGGAATAGGTGCATCACCTCCTGAAACCATGCCTGGGCCAAAAGTAATAGCAAAGGTTTGAGTGGTGAAAACTTCTTCCATTGTGCTAAGTATGGTTGCCTTGTTTTGTCTTCATTGGTCTAATGTGTTAGCTCATTCCCTTCTTGTATGGCTCCTTCTACCATAGTGATATTCAAATTTTTCCTCTTCATTTTTTTTTTCTCTTTAGCTTTTTCCTTTTCTTCTTTCCTTGCCATTTTCTTAGACTCTACATCATCTTTGGCTTTCATTTCCTCTTATGTCTTCTTTGTTGCCAATTTATCTATGACTATAGCATTTGCTTCCTTTTTCTTTGTCAGTTCTTCTTTTTTGGCATATTTTATCTGTGCCTATTCTCTTCTTTTGGCCTCAACTTCTGCCTTGACCTTCTCTAATGCCTCCAATCTTCTCTTTTCTTGTTGTTTTCCTTTTTCTTAAAGGGATTCTCTCTCAGTAGTAGTTGTTGCATCCTTCTTCTTTTTTCTTTCTTTATTTCTCCTCAACAATAAATTGCAAATTATTTAATACTTCTACATATGTCAATGTTCTCATGTTGGGTTTGTCAGTCTCATTCTCTTGATGCTGGTAAGGCAAAGAGATCCTCATGTAGGAGGCCCAATTTGGACATCGAGGCTAATTGAGAAATTAGGACCTCGTAAAGATTTTAACTTATTCAAAAGTTCAAAAGGGGAAAAAGGTTTGAAAGGAAGGAAGAGACATTGAACACAAGTTAAAGGGAAAATCTCAAACAAAATAGAAATTTGAACGATAGGAAGAGTAACGGGGGTTTCGATTTGGAGATCGAGATTGATTCCCAAATCGGGACTTGCATACACCAAAGTTGGTGAAAGAAGGACATAATTTGGAAATCGAGCCAAACTCCCAGATCAAGGATGTGATGAAGTGAAACAAGTGAAGAAGAGGCCTGATTTCAGGATCGAGCCCAGTCTAGACATCAAGAACTAAAATAATTTGAACCAAGAACGAAAGAAACCAAAACTCTCAAATGAATAAAGCTCAAGAAAAGAATTATATCAAAACCAAACATGTGAAACATGGAAACCAATCTAACTTTACCATTTGGAAGGAAGAATCAATGCAATAAGGCAAAAAATAACCAAGGTCAATGTGTAACCCAAAGGAAAGAAGCATATCTTGACCAATGACAAAAAAATGGGGCCCCAAGTTTCGCTCAAAACTTGGGGGGTTATTGAGGGCTCAACATGAGGTGAAGTTTCACCTTGATCTACTTATTTTTTTCAAAATTAAGATGATCGTAGTCATCTTAAAATGTGCCCAAACACCCAAGGGCAACGTTCCCTAGTCAAAGTTCTCATTAATCGAGTGTGATCATACCTTCCAACAAAATTCCAAGCAAGCTTATGAATAATTTCAACTGAAAAGGGTTAAGTTTGTCTACTAATTAACTTACTCCACCCCAATTCAAACACATCTCGCACTTATAAGAGACATGTTGTCCAAGGATCAAACTATGTCAAAGGGAGTAGTGAGGCTTATATAGGGATTCAAGAGTGTCAGAGGAATTATACCACTATATTAGATGCATATAATTACTCAAATGCAAAAAAAAAAAATGCATGCCATCTAGATCCAATTGTACCATGCAATCCTCTAACATTGTTGTGCTCTTGAAGTGATAACTTTTGACCATGTACTCAATCCAATTACATGATAATTATATTGTAACCAAACTAGGGCTTGGATTCCTTGAGAGCAAGGAATTTCAAATGTTTGTAACACACTGCAAGATGTGAAAATCCATCACCCATTATCATTATTGATGCCAACTTTAGTTGAGATAACTCACTATGGTTAGAAATAAGAAAGTCAAGTCCCTACTCATTGACAAAATGACATTGATTAACATTTAGATACCCCAATTCCCTGATATTGGACTTGATATTCATATTATTAATAGTGGCACATTTAACCAAGCTCAAATGCTTCAGTGATTTGGCACCATTTTATGTTGCATCCAAGCAACAATTTAGATGGATCTTCTCGAATTGTTGAAATACAAAAAAATTTCAATTCCACATCCTTGACCTTCAATGTTAGAGAGAACTCCTTCAATTGGATTCTGCACAAATTGATTGTTGGTAAACCTTGTCCCTTAGTGTTGAAGTCATAAATCACAAAGGATTTTAGAGACTTGCATTCTGTTACATATAATGAATTGACTTTGTCAATGTTGAAGACAACAAGCAAAGCTTCTCGATGTTTCTACAATTTATATGACTATATGATCGATGTAAGAGAAGCACCATTCAAAGGCAAGTAAAGTTTCTGAGGGTTTCTGCAACTTTGTATGATCGATGTAAGAGCAACACCATTCAATACAGAAGTTCAATTATAAAACACAAATTCTTTCAGGTTCATGTTTGCGGCAATCATGCTTGCCATCGAATACCCATCATCTTTTTTTCATGTATCTATACACAATACAATCAAAGTTGTATTGCCCTTTCCCTAGATTTGGAGGATTGATCGAGGAACATTTTGAAGGATGACTATAAGAGTGGAAAAGGAAATAAAAAATACTAGACAATCTTACTTGGATGCTATACCAAGGCGTAGGTATACCAAGTCCCCTACTTCAAAGCTACGCTCCAGCTTGTTCCTATCTGCATAGATCTTCTACTGATTCTGAGCTGTTTACAAATTATCCTTCAAGGTCCGTAGAATATTTTAACTCTCTTGAATCTAGTCCTTAGCCTTAGGTGCCCGACTGTCTCAAAACATCTGATCCACAAATGTGGGTGCATCATATCTATACATGGCTTTGAAGGGTGTCATCCCAATCAACATATGATAGGTGGTGTTGTAGCAGTACTCCCCTAAGTGTAGCCATTTTATCCAGGCTTTCTGCTGGTCTGACACATAATTCCTCAGATAACCTTCCAACCACTTATTCACTATCTCAGTTTGACCATTAGTTTGAGGGTGGTAACTTGTACTCGGGGTCATCTTTGTTCCTACCAGTCTGAATATCTCTTGCCAAAATCCTCCCATGAACCTGTTATCCCTATCACTGATAATAGTTTTTGGAAACCCATGTAATCATAATACCTCTGTGAAGAATAACTCACCTACCTGTGTTGTTGAATACCTGGAGGGTATGGCGAAGAAGTGTGCAAACTTCATGAGACTGTCAACCACCACATAGATATAGTCCTTCCCCTGCACTTGGGGCAACCCAGTGATGAAATCCATAGAGATGATTTCCCATTTTTGTTCGGGAATGGGAAGTGGTTGAAGTAGCCCGATAGGGTGAGTGTGCTCTGCCTTGTTTTGTTGGAAGATGTTGCATTCTCTTGTGAACCTCAACACATCTATCTTAAGGCCCTTCCATGTAAATCTTTCTTGAATCTTCCTATAGGTTTTCAAGTATCCAGGGTGTCCTACCAATGGGGAACTATGTGTTGCATGCATGATTTTGTCCTTGAGATGAGATTCTGGTACAAGGTAGATCTTGTCTTTGTTATAAATGATGTCATCAATGAATTTGCACTGATCATATTGAGTCTAATTGTCAAGGACCTCACAAGAAAACTGGTTCTTGGAATATTCTACCAACATAAGAGATTTTCAGTCGATCGATATCTCCATGTGGGAGACAGTGGGTGGTATTCTGGAAAGGGCATCAACTACCACATTGTTCTTGCCCTTCACATACTCGATCTCAAAATCATAGGCTTGAATCTTGTTGATCCACTTCTGTTGCCGCTCACTCAATTCTTTCTGCTCCATGAGGAACCTTAGGCTATTGTGATCTGTCTTCACCGTAAACTATTCCCTGCCAATTATTGTCTGAATTTGGCCAGTGCATGCAAATGACCAGTATTTCCTTGTCATATATCGAATAATGTCGCTCATACTCCTTAAGTTTTTGGCTCTCAAAAGCAATGGGATAGTTGTTTTGCATTAACACAGCTCCTATCCCAATCCTGGAAGCATCACACTCAAGCACGAATGGTTAAGTGAAATCTGGTAAGGCTGGCATAGGACAAGAGCTCATCACTTGTTTCATCATCTCGAATGTCGCATGTGCCTCATCTGACCAACTGAAAGCCCCTTTCTTAGTGATATCTGTAAGAGGTGTTGTGATTTGCGAGAACCCCTTAAAAAATTTCTTGTAATAAGTGCAAAGGGCTAGGAAGCTCTTCAGTTCTGTCACGTTCCTGGGGCTAGGCCACTCGATAATTGCCCTGATCTTTTCTAGGTGTATCTGAACTTCATTTTCTCCGATCACATGCCCCAAAGAAAGCATCTTAGTCATGTCAAACTCACATTTAGACTCCTTTGCATATATTTGGTGTTCCTCCAAAATCCCCAATACTTCATCCAAATGCCTAAGATGTTCCTCCCAAGTCTTGTTATAAATAAGAACGTCATCAAAGAATACCAACAAAAATTTCCGCAGCTGCTTATTAAACACGTGGTCCATGCAATACTGGAATGTAGCAGGAGCGTTGGTTAGCCCAAACGACATAACCAGGTACTCATAATGCCCATAATGGCATCGAAAAGCGATCTTCAGAATGTCTTGTTCCCGAACCTTGATCTGGTGATACCTTGTATGGAGATTAATTTTGGAAAAGTATTTTTCTCCCCTCAACTCGTCCATCAACTCATCGATCCTCAGAATTGGGTACCTATTCTTTATGGTCTTCTTGTTAAGGGCTCGGTAATCAATGCACATTCTCAAGGCACCATCCTTCTTTTTGACCAATACTACCGAAGAAGTAAACATACTAGAGCTAGGACAAATGTGACCCATCTTGAGCAACACCTTGATAGTTTTCTCAATCTTGTCTTTGTAAGTTTTGGGATGTCAGTAGGGGTTGGTTATGACTGCTTGGACCCCTTCTTCTAATTCTATCACATGCTCAAATCCTCTATCTAGAGGTACACCTCTAGGAATGTCACCAAAAACCCTTTAATGCTTAAGAGGTAATACCTGAAGATCATCTGGATGCTGTCGAGGATGATCTGGTGGCTCACCGTCAGAAATATAGCACTCAACTTCCCACTCTATATCTCCATGCCGCATCACTGCCTACATGTTGTGTGATGACACTATCTTAGGCGGATACTGGTGCATTGCCCATAAGACTACCTTTTTTTCCATCCAGACCCGCTAATTCCATTTCCATAGTCCTCTGAATAGTAGTGTATTTCCCAATGGAGTATAGCCACTGAACTTCGAGCACCACATTAGTGTCTTACACATCCACTACAAAGAAATCATCTGTCGACGTATAATTCCCCATGGTTATTTTCAACTTGGGAATCCATCTAGTGCACTCCATCTAATAGCCACCGGGTATAATCACTGTGAATCCCTCAAACTCCTCCATCAAAATCTCTCGTCTATCCACCAAAGTTGCATCTATAAAGTTGTGGGATGCCCCACTATCAATCAACACTATAACCTTGTGCCCTACATGACTCCTCAAACTATGAATGTGTGGTATCTAGGAAGTCCCGACATGGATGCCATAATAGCACCCTTAGCCCCAGCCTGTGATGTCTCCTCACCTGATGTCTGGTGTCCCTGTTCTTGTTCCTGTTGCTCATCCCCATCATCATTATCACTGTCTGAATATATCTCAATATAATGAGCCTTGCTGGTCTTGTCTTTCTCAGCACACTTGTGCCCTGGTACCCATGACTCCTGACAACTAAAGCACAATTTTTTCCTCCTTAGTTCCTTTCTTGTTTCTTCATCCAACTTGGGCTTCCCATCCCAATCCCAATCCCTTTGAAATGGTTTGGTTTCCTTGCTCTTCTGTGGGAAAGTGGGTTTCGGAGGAAACCTGATCTTAGGAACAATATCCTGTATGTCCCTAGTAGGGCTAAGTTCATCCTGCAAAGTGGTGGGTTTATAGCACTTCACCCATCCACGTAATGACTCTGCTAGACCCTCAACGAACAACATTACCAAGCGTGTCTCAAATATGTTCATCACCATCACTGTTAATCTCTGGAACTCAGAGATAAATGCCTCTGGGCTACCTGTTTGCTTGAGCTGAGCCAACTCTAAAAAATGGATCTCTGGGTCTTTCCTGTCAAACCTCTTAATGATCCTCTATGTGAAATCGAGGCATGAAGTGATGCCTGAATGACCCAACGTCACTAACCCATGGTACCACCATTCATGGGCCTCACCATCTAAGTGTAAAGTAGCCAATTTAATGGCCACAACTTCTGTCATCTGATGTAGCTGGAAGTATGTGTCCAGCTTCTGCACCCAAGTCCTTGCTGAACATTTTGAGGATCCATCAAAGTTTGGAATGGTCACTTTTCCAAGTGTCTTCTTAAGCTCTTGGTTGGGTGTCCTTTTTTCTCCTCTGGGTCGGTTCTTCTGTTTAAGGTGGAAAAAGTCAGTGAAAGACATAGTTGCCTGAAAGTCATCCCCCAATCTCTTGTACTCCTCCAAATAGGTCAAATAAGAGTCATCCTGCTTTGTTGGCCCCTCCGATGCTACCTCACCACTCAAGAACTATGGCATAGTGCGTCTGGGTGTCTTGGTGTACAAGTGAGGGTGGCTCTACATGGTAGTGCGAGAATGACTTCCTTGATTTTGTTAGAGCCCTTTTCACCGTTCTGATTTTATTTAGATGGCCCCTCTATGGTGTTAACTACTAGTTGTCCAAAAAGATCCATCATCAACTTTTGTCCCTTGGCCAAATCATTCATCATCTAGAAAAGGCTGCCAATTTGAGGGTCTCCTTCCCCCATGTGCCCCTTCCCTTTATTTGATCTTGAAGGTGCTTCCCCTTCACCCAACACCACTTCTTCTTCTTGTTTCGGTTGAGGTTCCAAAGCTCTGTCCCTACATCTCATGTAGGTGATGTTTTCCTCATCTTCTGGTCTCATAAATCTCAATCAAATTGTCCCTCAAACCACACAGCTGCAAAGGGCCATGCTCTGATACCACTGTAACATTCCTGATACGATATTTCTTATATTTGTCTTGATTTACTACGTAGCTAATGCGTCAAATGGTTGTTGATGTACATATTATATGGTTTGCATCCTTAACCAGATTGTTCCCACAACGATTTGGCCCCCTTTTTTTAGTGTTTATGACATATGATATTGACACAATACTATAACAACAATAATCTAATCTCACAAGAATATGCAAAAATTAACAAGGCTTCTTTATTTACTTAATTTTATGACCTGTTCATGAGTTAGGCGTTGCGTGTAGGTATGTACATACACAATGAAGATGAATATGGATAAATCTTGATTATTTCTGCTACAATAACTCTAATGGTTGATGAACAATAGTCTGGGAGTAACAAACTCGACCCAAGTTGGTAGCTAAGCGTCCCACAGGAAATACCTCTGTCTCCAATAGTTAACTCAACCTCCACAATGAAAGATGTGGCCCAGAAAAGAGGAATAATCCTTTCCAGAAATTGTTTCCTTGAAGAAAACGGTCCCACACACAATATATATGCTAGACAAGGGAAAAAACCACTGTCCAACTGAGTAACTCATCCCAAAAATAATAGTTCGGCCAACAAAAAGGGGATTTCGTCCAGAATATGAACAACTCGGTCTCTTAGCCACACCAATCGCCCAACTTCACAGAAAAATGATTATTATGAAGCCCCACGATTTTGCTATGAGAACTCAGCCTCCCACAAGCAACAACTCGCCTCACTAAAGAAGAAATCGACCACCGTTGTAAATATAACCCAACAAACAAATATCTCAATCTCTTCAAGCAACTCGACCCCTGTAAGCTTAAACTCAGCTGCCACACTTGGAAATAATGGAGCAAGAGTATATCCATTTGCATCCAATGGGATTTTTATGTTTAGGCAATTCAATCAATTCCCAAGTATTATTTTTCATTATAGATTCGTATTCTTCCTCCATTGCATTTCACCATTCATCATGTTCATTAACTTCATCAAATATTGCAAAGATCATGGAATAGTACAATAGTTTACAATACCCCACACTCCACAGTAGAACAGAGTCGCTGAAAGGAAAAACATAACTCTGGTAGAGTGTGCACGCAGTATGATGAAAGGTAAGAATCTCTCAAATGCATTTTGGGATGAAGCCATAAATACTGCAGTTTATTTAAAGAACAAAAGTCCAACAAGGTGTCTTGATAATGTCACTCCTTTCGAAGCCTTGTATGGTTCCAAACCTGAGGTTCATAATTTGAAAGTATTTGGGTGTAAGGCTTTTGCACATATTCCAAAGGAGAACAGGAAGAAATTGGATGCTAAAGCCATTAAATGTATTTTCATAGGGTATTGTTCTGAATTTAATGCATACAAATTTGCGAGTAGAGATGTACTTTTCCATGAGCAAGAAGCAAGAAATCATGACAACAACAGTCATGAGGAATGACATAGACTTCTTGATGAAGGAGTTAAAGAAGAGCAACAACAACCATCATAGCAGCAGCCACCACAATAGCAGCCACCACAACAGCAGCCACAACCGCAGCGACAACAACAGCAGCAACAACAACAACAAGAAGGACTCAGTGATATGGACACTTCAAGCAATCACAGTTCACCTAGAGGCGAAGACATATGTTCACAAAGTGGGGAGGAAGATAATCAGTTGAGAAGATCTTCACGACAGGTTTGGCTCCCTGAGAGGTATAGAGACTATGCCCTAATGAGCAGCATTTCAAATGTCATAGAACCCATGAGTTTTGATGAAGCTAATGAACATGGTGAATGGCAAAATGCAATGGAGGAGGAATATGAATCTATAATGAAAAATAATACTTGGGAAT